>BSBM01000437.1:12422500-13022500 GCA_027924585.1 Larix kaempferi | reverse complement strand
GAATATGACTGTGAGATTTTGTTACGATCCTATGGAGTCTTTTTAAGTTGATCTCTAAGAGGAAGAATTCTAAAATGAACTCCATACACAGGCCCTGAGAGAGTTGAAAAGAAGTATGATTCTAAGTTGCCCTCTCCCAAAATGACCATGATGATGAGAGTCATCATGGTGTTCATGAAAACTGAACTATGAAGACATTTTGTCGCTCATGTAAATCAGTAGTTTGTAAGTTTTCTAACCCTAAGTAGAGTGTTTTTTTTTAGAGATCTGTGTTCACCAAAGAATCGCCAATCGTTGTTGCTGCAACATCCCCCCCCAAATTTTGTAGATATTGGGGCCCCTCCTTTTATTTCTTTTTGAAGTTACTTAGGAGCTAAACTTTCCTTAGAAGTTCTTTCATACTTAGTTTTTTCTAAGAGAAACCATTCTTTTTGAGTTTATTGATTTTTTTCTTCTAAGTCAGAACTCAAGTTTTTCACCTGCAACGGCGGAAGAAATCATCTTGTTCAGCCACAATGAGCTCCCCTTTTATCAAGTATTTTGACCTTGTACTTTTCAGGAAAAATCACCAAGTCCATCTTAAACTTCGGGCGAACTCGACGAGTCCTCCTGCAACGGTGGACCAAGTCAAGACTTCTCGCCGCAACGGTGGAAGGTTCTCATCATTCTTTTGCCAAGGCGCTAAGCCAAAATTCGAATAGAGTTGGCAAGTTTCCCTGCAACGGTGAAAGAACTCACGAAGTTGTGCCACAACGTCATAACAACTCCCAATTTTTTGCCGCAATGGGCACATATCTTTTTTTTTGAAGTCTCGGAGCCAGTGATCGTCGGATCAACCCGGTAAGTGCCCCCGCAAGTTCGGGAGAACTTGTGGAGCTTTCCCGCAATGGGAGGATGTTTTATTCAATTCACGAAACCTTCAATACTGGGTGGAACTTACGAGTTCCCACCGCAATAGCAGACAAACTCAGCAACGTTCGCCAAAATAGCGGATGGAACTTACGAGTCTTTGCCGCAACGTCGGGTAAGTTCATCTTTTCCTTCTTATTTCGGCGGTTACACTTAAATTCCAAACAGGCCGAGCTGACCCCATCATATGTGCTTTTAACTCCGTTTTAAGGCCTCCACCAACCTATTAATTGCTCACATGTGTCATCTCTTATATAAGGGTTTTGGGGAGTTTGTTTTGTTTTTATTGATAGAATTTGTATCGTAGAATGCCATTTTGAATCTTTTGGACGGCTCCAACTGAGCTCACCCACAGCATAGTCAACCTCCGCGAGACCAATAGTCTTCTATCAGGTAGGTGGCTCTACCACTGTTTTGTTTTTCACTGTTGAATGCATCAAACCTTTCTCAGTATCAATATCCTGTATGAGCTGCATGGATGATAGACGTTCTGCGTATGTTGTTATTTTGGCCATTCCAAAGCCTATAACTCATAGTCGTAGATCCTTCTGGTTTCCCCCAATCCCTCAAACCCATGATACTCAACGTGCCTGCGTGGCTATTACCCATCACGCCACTCGCGCTTTCGTCTAAGGAAGTCCTGAGCCTGGTCCTTTCTAAAAAGAGGAAAAAAATTCAGTTAGCGCTTTTCGAAACTACTTAGCATGAATGGGAGAAGTGTAGTTATGCTGAAACAAAATCTCTGTCTTTGTCTTCATTTGGCAACGTTACATAATATCATGTTGATCCTATGTTTTAAAATTCTTCTGTCTTGCTCCATGTTCTGTACTATTTTGCAATCTTATGTTTCTTCATGCATAGTTGCTAGACAGGATTAAGCCAAAATGCCGAAGGGTAGCAGAAAGAGAGCTAAGGTGGCTAAGCCGGAACCAACAGAGCCAAGAGTTGAAACTTTGTTTGAGGATACCATGTCCACCAGAGGTGTCCCTCCTGAAGTCAAATGGGGAGATGTTTATCGTATGCTCAGAGACCAAGACATCCCAGGAGCACTCTTGGAGGAAGAGCACATCTACCAAAGTATCAAAATCTCTGGCATATCGAAAACCTGCATGCACCCTGAGCTCTTTCCTTGCTCAGAAGTGATTGGATGGATCCTGGAGCACGCAAACCCGGAAACAAGAGTGTTGTATGATAGCAAAGGAGAGGCGTTCACCTCATTCCATCCAACCTACATTGCAGCATCCTACAAATTACCATGCTCTCAGCAACCACTGAAAGATGAATGGCTGGGGAAGATGGACAATATTGAAATGGCTAAGAAGCTGCTAATCACAGGAAAGTAGCTTAGGAAAAGAGACAATGATGAATATGAAGTTCAAAATCTGAGGGCTGCTTTTCGGATGATTGCCCTTATGTTAAGCAGAATTTTCGGCATGGTTGGTGGAACCGTTTATAGGATACAATTGCCCCCCATAATCCATTACATGGCATTTAAGGGAACTATATTAGATTGGGAAACTATCCTCTTGGATAGTTTATTATCCGCCGTAGCCGTAGCTAAAGAGAGAATGGCTCTGAAGAAGTCATAATTCTACATGTCTTCATATCTTGTTGATTGTAATTTGGCAAAGATCCCTTTCCCGTAGCTAGGTTGTGTTTGGGATCATTCCAACACCCCAGTCTATACTTCCTATAGGATACTGTGGGCTCAGAATTATAGGATACATTACAAACTCATTTGTGAAGAATTCATCATACCTCTGTATGAGCAAATGTTTAATGAAGAACCTAATTGCTTATCAGAGAATGCCATGGCAATGATCAAAAATTATGGTGATTTTTGCTTTTCAGAAGACGGTACTTATATCAGAATGTATGGAGGCTCCAAGCCACCATATATCTTGCCCAGATATGCTACTGACTACATAGTCTTGAAAGAAGTAGTTAGGCAAGTTTTTCTTGATGGAGTCGGAGGATTTTTGAATAAATTAAAGAAGGATTCATTCCCTTCCTTTCCATTCTATGTGGGAGCCTATAAATTCTCAGGGGTTGCATTGGTTGAGGAAATTATTCAAGAGATAAAGGGTTTTCACTTCGGAGAAGCAATATTTCATAGAAATGACAGACGAAACAAAGTTGCAGAACATTGGAAAGAGTTGTACGCCCACTTTGATTATGCCCATTACTATGATCAAGAAGAGGAGGTATATAGGGGAATAAACAACATGACCGAGTTGCAAATTTGCCGTCACAAGGGTGGAGCTATTTTTAGCTCTACTAATGTCCATGATTCCGAAGAGCCCAAGTTGCAGAAAGAAAAGGAAGTAGCAGAAGCTCTAGCCAATAAAGAACTGAGGCTAAAGGAGGAAGCAGATAGAGTCCATAAAGAAGTTGCAGATAAGTTGCGAGAGGAGCAGGAACAAACTCTTAAGCTTCAGCAAGAAGAAGCTCTTAAGCTTCAGGAGGAAGAAATTCTTAGGCTACAAGAAGAAGAATCCCAAAGGCTTCATGATCAAGAGTTAGAAGAAGCAAGATTGCAGCAAGTTGCTTAAGAGTTAGAAGAAGCAAGATTGCAGCAAGTTGCTGAAGAGCAAGAAGAAAGGGAGGAAGTTGAGAATCAACTAAGGGCTGAAGAGGAATAAAGACGGCTTAAAGCCGAGGAAGAAAATAAGGCCAATGAAGATACACAAGCTGGTGGTTCTAATACAGAGGACATGGATGTAGGTTCATCCCAATTGGTACAGACCCTGCCCGCTGAAGAGGGTATCCCCATAGAAAATATACCACTAATCCCTTTTACCCCATCAAAGGATCACACTGTATCCCAGTGGAACAGATTTGTATATAACAGAGACAGGAAATCTATTCTTTTGAAGTTAGAGACAAGGTTAAAAAGACCTTTTGAGTTGGACATCGTCACCCATCGTGAAACTACTATTATGCAAAATACGAAGCAAGCTCCTGTGATTATGGCATCTTCTGTTGTAGCAGTATCCAAAGAAAGTGAGGACAATGTAACTAGCATAGTCAATAGGTTTGAGTCAACTAAGAAAAGGGCTCATATGCTGCAGCACACCGTGGCCAATGAGCAGTCCTATAGGGAGCTCGTAGTAAAGAAACATTGTTAACAATCAAATTAACACCCTAGTCATGTGACAGAAGAAGCACATTTTTACCATGCGCCTGCAACATGAAGACAGAAACATAAGTACATTCAGAGGCAAGTCCTCTCTGATCTAATCACTTCTCCCATAAATGGAAAGATTAGGTGAAGACAGTAAGAACCTAGGAAGACCAAGTTCAGTGATTGAACCACTCATAAAAGGTCTAAAACTAAGCTACACTAATCAATAAGTGAAGATGAATGCATTAAAGTGCATTAATTGTACTTAAAGTATATTAAAGTTGTGCAAAAATCCTAAAAACTATGGAAAAGTGGGGTTTTGAGCTAAAATTAAAAAAAAAAGATGAAAAGGGATAATCCCACATTTAAAAGAGAAACATGACGAATCGTTTCCCAATGCTATATAAGAAAGGCATGGGAGGCATTGTAGAGTAGAGCAAACGAAGAGTAAAGGCATCCTGAAGAGTAGACCAAACGAAGAGTAAAGGCATGCTAAAGAGATTCTGAAGGAGGAGAAGGAGCTGAAATTCTTCAAAAGAAAGAGTGAAGGAAGGGAAGCTCATGACAATGGAAGAGGGATTCACACCAAGATCATTGGTAAGGATGTAGTTCTTCTTAGTTTTAATATGAATGGATTCAAGTTTCTACCATCTAAGAGTTTGAATTTGGCTTATCATGCATGAATTTAATTCTTAAATGAATCTAGATCTTAATGAGTTTTGATTAATGAATATATATCTTTGTAAACTTGTGATAATCTTTTCATGTTTCTGACATAGGAACTCACCATTTCTTAGTAGGATAGATTGATATCTTGTAGATCTAACTCCCTACATGCAAACAACTTAATCTATTATCATATTGGCGACCATATGGCTTGAAATCTCTTGAAATTTTCTCATATTTCATGATTTTTCTTCATTTTTGGTGCTCTCCATCCTATAGATCTACTCACTTGGAGCTTAAATATCAGTTCAAGATCCATAGATCCAGCAATATGACCTCCAAACCGGCCTCCTCCCACCTTTCTTGCAACAAATGCTTCAAAATCCGATTCTAGATCTCATTTTTCTGCATTCTAGATCTCATTTTTTTTGTGCATTCTAGAACTCGTTTTTGGGGATTTTTGTAGCCTTTAATGCTTGGTTTTGCTTCCTTTGGAGTGGTGCTATTGTATGATTCATTTTAGGAGCTGATTAAATTGAATTTCCATCCTCCTCTAATCAGATCAAATCCCTCCTTTGCTCATATATTTGCTAAAAATTTCAATTCTGTTTTGCTTCTTAAATGTGCACATGCTGAAATGTATGATGAGATCTCTTGAAGTTTGAACATGTTGGAAGGCTTGATATGTATGTTTGGAGACCTATTTAGAATCTTATTTTGATACTTATGATCAGCCTCTCACTCATGTTAAGTCCCTCCTTTCGTCATGTTTCTTGGATTTAAAAGATTTACATCTTATGTTTCCCATTTGCAGCTCGTTCACCTAGTTTGTAAAAGACTTGTTTTAGATCTGTTTTGAAGGCTTAGAAAGTGCATTTGCAGACCTGTTTTGAAAGCTTCTTTTTCTGCTCATGATCAATCTATCACTCATTTGATAAGTGTGCATATGCCTTGCATTGTTTGGGCCTAGATCTTTACCTTTGGACTCATCTTCCAACAACTTTCAAATCTGCTCCAAATTTGCATTTCTTTGTCAAATTATGATGGATCTACTACATCTTTGCATGATTCTTCAGCTTAAGAACCTTGTTACTAATCATACTTAGTATATTAATCCTTTTGAAAACGTTTGAAATTTTTTTTCATCATTTGGATCAAAGATATCTCCGATTGGAATGACCTTCCAAAATTTTTAAGAATTGCTCCAAATTTGCTTTCTCTTTTCAATTTTTTCTTCAAATTATGATAGATCTTATAGCTTGAGAGCATCTTAGCTCATAGATCCCTGATTTGACATATCCATGACTGATATTTAACTTCATTTAAATCTCCTTTAAATATTTGCAAAGTTTACACACCTTCCAAACACATTAATTCAAGCTTCTAATCTTACACTAGTTGGTTGAGACCTCTTTAACTTTTGAATCTGTTTGGAGACCTGTTTTGGATGAAATTTAAACACTTGTTTAGAGCCTTATATGCAGCTTGATATCATCCTTATACTCCTCTTCAAAAGTTCAGAAATTTTCATAACATTTGCATCAAGACATTTACACTTGGAATTCACTTCCAAACACCTTTAAATCTGCTCCAAATTGTAATTAATTTTCAATCTTTTTCAATTGGTAGTAGATCTATTTTGCTTACAACCTTATGAGATGATAGATCCCTGTTTTAACATGCTTAAGGACTGATATTAACCTACATTTATGTCTCTTTACATGGCTGCAAGTCTCCTAAAGCACACTTAATAAATTGTTCACCAAAACACTTTAAGCACATTCAATTTTTCAAACCTTTATAATATGTTGATCGGAAACATTAATCAAACATAAACCATACACATTTGCAAACATCATACACACTTGAAAGATACACACATTTGAATTTGAAGAACACCTTGAACATCACATGATTGAGATAATTTGAAAGTAATTTCTTCCCAAAAAACAAAATTAAACTTTAATTAGTTGCATTTTGTTTTGGAGTTAGAATATTTTCATGATTTTCATGCACAATTAGAGAGAGTTGCACCTTTAGAGTTCAGTTTTATTGAGATATATTGTGTATGAGGCACCTTATCCTCTTCACTCGCATCTTATGATGATCTTGTGAATGAGAAAGTGGATCACACTTGTAATAGAGTAGATTTAATTTTTGCATACAATTTTCTGAGCCCTTGTATCCTCTTCACTTGGGCCTTATGGCGATCTTGTGAACGATAAAGTGGATCTCACGTGTAACAGTTTAGGATTTAATTCAAAAGCATTCCAAAGGGCTCTGCGTATCCTATTCACTTGGGCCTTATGGCGATCTTGTGAATGAGAAACAGGGATCCCCCGTGTAATAGAATTAGATTCGTGTTTACTTGAGATATCTATTTGGGTTACATTGGTCTTTACACATCAATTATCATCCATATTTCAGAAAAAACTGTGCATGAACATACAACATCTACTAAAAATTTTTGCATGATTGAAAGAAACTCATGAACCTCTCACTCTTCCTTAATTTAGAATATTCATCGAATTGGAAGGTGGAGTAGTGAGAATTTTGCATTGTTTGGTTCATTTTTCAGTTTTCAAGTCGAAACACTGATCAGTTTCATTTCCACTCATGAAACCAAGAAAACTACATTTAAAATTGGCACTTGATCTAAAATTGACAAACTTTTTATTTTTCTATCACCAACAAGTTTAGGTTAGTGCTCCGGATTAGGTTTGGAGAGTTAACACTCCCGGGCTGCAAAAATTTGAAACTAGCATTGATTAAAGAGAGTAAATCTATTAGTCACAAAAAATGCTTGTCGGGAAAGCGCTTCTGAAACATGCGTCAACCACGAGGTCAATCTGTATAAGTAAGGGTGGTTTCCCCTTCTTGCTTATTTAGTGGGACATGATCTTATCGAGGGGATTCTATGTTCAGTGACAAGTTCTTAGGGTGACATAACTATTTCTAGAGTTTCTGCTAATCAGAGTTGTCCTCGACTTACAACTGTCCGCCTGACCATCGATTGTGAAGTGGTAAATTTAGTGGCTATTCTTAGGATATCACATAGGCTGTTGTGAGTGGGACACACTTGCAATACCTGAGACATATTTTGGAATGTTTATTCCTTGGGAGGGTGAGTGGTCAAGAACCAACGCTTGTACCCTTGGCGATTAAAGTTTGTTGTAATGGAAGAGTGATTCACTCCTAGCAATTTTATGAGGACATGAAATCCCTCAGCAGCTACTAGTTTTGGAAGGCCCTACGATCCAACTTTTCACTGAGCTTCGGTTCTTTGGAAAAGTAAGTTTGCTTGCTTGAAATATCTAGGGAATTTTTACTGTGTGGACACTTTTCATTTTTTGAGTCTAGACTTCCTTAGGAGTGTTTGATTCAAACTATCATTTTAAACACATCCTTTTATCAAATTTTTAGAAGTGGCTACTCTCCCAATACACCAGTCACGGCGACAACGAGGTGAGTCACTAGAAATTGAAGGTCATGCTACATTGTAGAGACAAACACAAAAACCACATTCTAATAACTTGGAAACAAAACTGATTTTCAACTCAATTAACATTACTCAAGAAGAACAACATCAAATCAACACTGAGAATTCATCGTCACATCATGAACTGAATACAGACATAGTTGATAATCTTACTCTAGTTGAAATTGAAACATTGAAACATCACACACATGCTCATGAAATTCCTCCTTTGATGAGTCTTTCAGAACCAGTTCTACTTACTATCCATGAGTCACTGGGTGATATCAAACGTCTTTTTGAAAGTTTGAATGACATGCACAAATCAACAAGAGACCCCATGGATTTATCAAACATTGGTTTTCCATATGGATCAGCTAATTAGGGTCAACACACACAAGGTGTAAACTAGAGTCCTCATGGTATACAAAACACTTGTCCAAATTCTACTTCCGGGGGCAACCCTTCACCATGGAATGGTAATATTCCTGGCAGAAGCAATGAAACATGGAAAATTTATGCCAATTGCGGATATGATCCTCAAATTAGTGGAAATTCCCTGGGGGGCTATCCTCCGACTTATCCTAGCATAATGCCTAGTGGCAATCCACCTATCAACCCCATTCTGCCATGGAGTGGAGAGGTTTCAGGAAGTATCCAATCTTCGTGGGGCCCACCCTAGCAAGGAGGAAATCAACCTTTGAATGCTTATCCAAATCAAGGAAACAATCAATGGTGTGGTCCAGTTCCAACTAGTAACCAATCTAATTGGGGCCCACCCCCACAAGGGGGCAATCCACCCATACATCCCAACCAGCAATGGAGTGGTAATGTTCCACCAAGTAACCCATCTCAATGGAACATACCCCTACAAAGGGGAAATCCACCCATTAATCCTATCCCGCACTGGAATAGTAGTGTTCCACCAAGTAACCCATCTTAATGGAACATACCTCTACAAGGGGGCAATCCATACATGCAACCTAGTTCACAATGGACTGGGCAACATTCAGGAAGTAACCAATCTTTTTGGATGCCATCTCCACAAGGAGGAAGTCAACCTTGGAATGATTTTCAATACCAAGTTCAACCACCATGGTATGGTTGGGATATAGGAAATAACCAATCTTCTTGGACCCCACCTTTGCAAGGAGGCAATCCACCCAATGGTCATGTTTCAGGAAGTTTCCAAACTTCTTGGGGTCAGTCTCCGCAAAAAGGAAACCCACCTTGGAATTCTTATCACACCCAAGGACCACATCAGTGGAGTGGTTAGGTTCTAGAAAGTAATCAATCTTTTTCGGGCCTAACCCCGCAAGGGGGAAATCCAACCATTAACCCCATTTCGCCATGGATTGGTCAAGTTCTAGAAAATAACCAATCTTTTTGGAACCAATCTGCAAGACTTGTGTTTGATCCAGCTAGGCTTCCACACTAACCTCATTTCAATGGTATGATGGATTCCGTCAACCATCTTGAACAGATCACGCCACATTCGGGACAAGTTTCTATTTAGAATTCGCAACCCACAGCTGGCTAGGCAATGCAGGAACTTGCTAATCCTTCCAACAATTCCGACACCCTCACAGTCTCATCCATAGACCTTAGAGGAAAGAAGAAGAAGTACAAGAGTAAGCAAGATGATAACTCTGGGAAGGGAGATGCACCAACTGTGCTTCAATGCCATGGGAAACAACAACCCACTATTTTGACACCGGTACCTCCGCTAGGGGGCAACCAGCCAACCCCCCGCAAGGGGGCAATGATCCTAATGCTAATGCCTTCATGTGTGATCCTGAGATGAACATTCAAACAAGAATTGATTCTTATGATGTCTCTCCTAGTACACCAGATTAGTCGGAATCACAACCAGATGGTTATCTCTACATTGAGAAACCAACCATAGACTTAGTACCATACCCCCCCAAAGATGTTCTACGTAGAACAATGCATAATCCTAACACACGAGCTGCTCATAATGGCAATGTTCTTGAGGACCTAGCTCAAGTACCATGTTCCATGTCGGCCTTGGAGGTATTGCAATGTTGTTTTGCATCAAGAAAGGAACTATTGTCTACCATTTGTGTTGTTGATCCATCTGATGAGATTTTGATCACATCAGAAATAGACCATTCAATATGTATGATCCTTCCCAAAGTTGCTTTTTAGATTAAAGTAACGACTCATGGTAAGAACATCTATCTAACCATAGTAGATGAAGGGACCTCAGCTTATGTAATGTCATTTCCATGTTGGCAAGTATTTGGATCACCCCTATCTGTCATAGAAGTTTCAAACAAAGCTACTCAAATAGCTTCGACAGATTCAGATCAAAATCTTCCCTTGATGAAGAAATATGATTCGTTTACCTGACCCATTTGGGTTGTGAGATCTCCCAGCTCACATGACTTCTTGGATTACATTTTATCATCAAATGTAGATATCCTTGAAGTTGTAAACATTTGGTTGCACCCACCTAAGGACATCTTTTGTGGGGCCACTAGGAGCATACTTGATATAAATCTACCCAAGTATAAGAGCATGATCTGCATGTTCCTCGATCTTATTTGGTATATTTGGAAACTTGCATATACATTTAGGCCATCCCTTTGTGAAGATGCATTTGAACCTTTTGCAACCCAAACTTCCATAGGGTCGAACCTGTTGGAAATTGGTGGGTCAACCCTTCATATCCGTATTTTCCACCATTTCGACAGCAAATCCTATCGAACATGGGACACCCCAGTCATCACCCCATTTCCATTTTGGTGCCCATGTTGTGCTATTCTCATAGACCCGGGAGCCCTATTAGTCCCATCATGACTTGGAGTTTGAGACCACATATTTCTCTTTCATACATTTCTGACCATATCCTGATGGGCTCCCAATTTTTTGTCATTTTACATAAGATTGCGTTAAAATATCCACTTGAACATCCATGCAAACTACTTCGTTGCTTATTGATTATGTTGCTTATTTGCCTGTATAGTCACTTTCTATTACAAGATGCCGATAAACCACTACTTATGTATTTTTGACCCATATCCATAGAGGAAACATCTATAAGAGTGTGCATAACTAGCTCAGCCGTTATCTGCAATAAGAATCTTTGCCTTGGACTGACCCATGCCCTAGAAATTTAGGCGCATTCCCTTGAGACACTCGTTTCCTCTAATGTATCATAGCATGCTTTATTCTTTTTTCAAGCTAATAAATGAAAAAGGTTAAAAAAAATTTGGAAAACACAAAAATCCTAAAAGGGAGAAACTTGAATCACTTCATATTATAAACGTCGAAGAAAACGGAAACAGTCAGTCCTTGTCGCCCTTGAACACGACACATAATTTAGTCCCCGGTGCCAGTACACCATTTGCATTTGCCTTAGGAAACTGTACTAGTATTTTGAATACATCTCCACCGATGGGTTATCCTTCCCGTCAACAATGGAGCTTTCGTTAATGCATTCGGCATTAGCGGATTTCATTAAGGTCGGTTACTCAAAGTCCTATGTTTCCAAGTGTCCATTCTATGTCGTGTTATGTGTTCAAGGGAAGTCCAAACCAAGTCGGCCATTCCTCAAATATTCTTGACCAATCATGTCGGCCTTCCTTGTGTCAGTATACAGTGTTGGATCTTGCAGTTCTACCAAATTATATTAGACTATTGATCTTTGTTTCATATCGATTGATGTGGGATGCATCAATGCCATCCTTCCGATATTCCTATCGACATCAAATCATCATCTAGGAGATGGATCTAGAAACCTGAGAGTACCTTGGATCTTGCAGTCATTAGTGGCAGGTTTCCTTGCAAATGATAGTGGGTATACATCAATGACCCCTGATTGTTTGATTCTACAAGTGTTTGACTTCAAAACATGTATTCACACTTGTTAGTTTGTACTTAGTACCTTAGAGTCCATCATCATTATCGGTGGGTCTCTTCGCATCTGTTAACGGTATACATCAATGACCAGCAATCAGATGGTGTTTTATTATGCTCGACATCAGATCACTTATTCGCATGATATAAACTCGTACTATCGTCAGATTGTATTGAAGACCTTGGAAAAAAAATTGTATCACTCATCGATGCACTACCTGAGATGCGCAATATTAGACTGCCATGTCAGAAGTTCAATAAAGACTTTGTTCTCACACTCATCCAAATGCATATTTACATTTTCAGAAAAAATTGCTTTTGACATGGATCCACTGTGTATTGTTCGTGGCCATGCTTGTTTACTGCTGAGCATGGGTATGCCCACCTCAGGAAGATATTATATATTTGAGAAATTGCTATGTTTTGCAAGTGTGATCCTCAATCCTGCACCTGTGAGCTTTCCTTCCCTTATCCTTGCTTTGAATGATAAAGAGTATCAGTACAAAGAGTATTAGTATACAAAGTATAAAATTTAGTAATGTATTTCGGCCCTTAGCTCCGCTTTGGACCTCACACATTAGGGGGCATCTGTTAACAATCAAATTAACACCCTAGTCATGTGAGAGAAGAAGCACATTTTTACCATGTGCCCACAACATGAAGATAGAAACATAAGTAAATTCAGAGACAAGTCCTCTCTAATCTAATCACTTCTCCCATAAATGGAAGGATTAGGTGAAGACAGTAAAAACCTAAGAAGACCAAGTTTAGTGATTGAACCGCTCATAAAAGGTCTAAAACTAAGCTACACCAATCAATAAGTGAAGATGAATGCATTAAAGTGAATTAATTGTACTTAAAGTATGTTAAAGTTGTGCAAAAATCCTAAAAACTATGGAAAATTGGGTTTTTGAGCTAAAATAATAAAAAAAGATGAAAAGGGATAATCCCACATTGAAAAGAGAAACATGAGGGCTCATTTCCCAATGCTATATAAGAAAGGCATGGGAGGCATTGTAGAGTAGACCAAAGGAAGAGTAAAGGCATGCTGAAGAGATTCTGAAGGAGGAGAATGAGCTCAAATTCTTCAAAAGCAAGGGTGAAGGAAGGGAAGCTCATGACAATGGAAGAGTGATTCACACCAAGATCATTGGTAAGGATGTACTTCTTCTTAGTTTTAATATGAATGGATTCAAGTTTCTACCATCTAAGAGTTTGAATTTGGCTTATCATGCATGAATTTAATTCTTAAATGAATCTAGATCTTAATGAGTTTTGATTAATGAATATAGATCTTTGTAAACTTGTGATAAACTTTTCATGTTGCTAACATAGGAACTCACCATTTCTTAGTAAGATAGATTGATATGTTGCAGATCTAACTCCCTGCATGCAAACAACTTAATCAATTATCAAACATGATAACCTTTTGTCCGATCATAAGGAGTTTTTAGATAAATATCAACACCTGGAGGAGGAAAAATAACACCTGGCAGTACAAATGATGGTACTTGAAGCAGAGAAAAATGACTCTGAAGCTAAAGTTGTTCAATTAGAAGAAGATAAGTAGTTATTGGTTGAGCAGCTAGAACAAACAAACAATAAAGCAATGGATATGACTTTTTTTCACGAGCAATCCTATGATGTGCTTAAGCAGATGCATGAGAAGCAAGAACTGCTTACAGAACAAGTTTGCAGGCTAAGAGGCCATGCTGGACAAAATGAAGGAAATCAACTCTGAAGCTGTCAGGATAAGAAACAAGTACACATAGGTAAAAGAAGATATTTTAAGACAGATGGAGTGGAGAGAAGGGAAGGTGGATTTCCCCAAGCACCTCCCGTTCAAATCTGTAGTTAATTTTAAGTAAGATGTAGCGTTCATGGAATTTTGTAGGAATTGTGGCGCCAAACTAATTATTGTGATCCAGGTGACAATGGGAAAGTGCAATAGCCTTTATCAAAAGATTCAAGAAGTGCATGTAAAGTGCAAGGTTGTATTTCCTCAGACCCTTGATGAATTTCCAAGTAAAGAGCAGTGCCTCTCTGATTTAAAAGATGAGTTGAACGTTCAAATGGAGTATGTGAGAAGAATTGATGTATTAACCACAGACGATCTCCATCAATGCATCGTGCTGCCTTCAGTACATGCTCAAATGCTCCATGAAATCCGCCAGATAGCAATAGCAGAAATGAAAGACATCAAGGCAGATCTCGACAAGCATGTGACTTCTAAGAAAATCTTGCTCCCTTCACCTGCCAATTTTGTTATCAGAGACATTGGTGTTTAGTTCAGCTATATTGCAGAAGAAGATAAGAAGGCAGCAGCAGTGGCATTAATCGATAAAGGCACATCATCTACACCAGAGGCACTAGCTGAGATAGAAGCACCCTCTGAGATGACTTCTCCAGTTGAAGCAGAGGCACCACCCCAAAGCTAGCTTGACAGCCACATTGCATCATTTTTTTCCTTTCCTGTTATCGAATCATGAAGTCAAAGGGACAGTTGTCCTTTTTGTTTCTGTTATGTAAAGGGTGCCACGAGTCACTTCATTTTTGTAAGGCATTTAAAAGAAAACTAAAATAATTAAAGAGAGAAGACAGGTGGCATCCTTGGAGGCATTTTGTAAACTTATAAATAGATAGTTAGTGAATAGTACAAGGAGTTTTGGTAGGTGAAATATTTTTTCTGTCTTGTACGTGAACTATTTCTCTGCATGTATAAGGAATTCGATTTTTCCTAATGAAAGCCTAGGATACTACATTTTTGCCTGAAAGATGTGTTGAATGTTTGCTGGATTACTTTTGTTTCAGTCATACACTACTATGAGATCTTTCCTTACTACTGTGAATTATTTCTTTGTAATGAATGATTCTTCTATTTTCTGTGCAAAGATGTATGTCTCAAATGAGTAATGGAATGCATTAACTGAATTAAAGCTATCTTTAATATCTTTTATATTCTGCTGTGGATGCATCTTTATGATTAAATAGCTATATGTCTGATCTTTAGATGTTTCTTTCAGTCTATTACTCATCTTTAAAATTTTCTCCTTGCAAGGATAGATTAGATTTATTTATACAATCTTAGATTAGCTTAGATTAGTTACCTGCATTTAACTTAGGGCACTTGCATATCATCCTTAAAATAAAATACATAAACGGTGGACCTGGCCGCAACCGGTGCTGAGAATAAGAATATTTAAATATTACGTTAGCCGAAACCGTTAACTGGACGAATTCCCCACACCAAACGGTGAGCGATCTAATTGGGCTTGCTTACCGGGGAGAATCCCTTGCTGATTGATGCTACGATCTCCGAGGCATCAACAGGTTCACAAAGAACATGCTTACATACTGCAAATACTTGTCATGCAATTTAACCTTCCACATAAAGTTTTGCATAAAGAAATAAGAGATATTAAAAAAAATAGATTTATAGAACTGGAAATGGTCTAGGAAATCAAAGTAATATTTACCATGAAACACTACAAGGATTTCTTTGAATTGAAGTTGAATAGATTATTTCTCAAGAACCAAATTTTAGGATAATGCTAGCTAATTGGATGTGGGATGATTCGATGAAATGAACATTTTGTATAACAATGGAAAATAAACATTAGACCCAAAGGATTCAATGCCACTACATGTTTAGAAAGTTCTAGATTTTATTTGTCCTCATATCACGTGGTCTAGAGATACATGAATATTTTTTAGGGCGTTAGTCTATTACAAGGGGCATTTTGTGTAGCAACACACACATGAATAGGTGGAATTCAAGACATCACATTTTCAATCCAATGCAAATCTTAAAGAACTAAAACTAGAAAAGGGACCCTTTATATTTTAGAACCTTTGTGCAGAGACATACAGGAGATGCCCCAAAAGGAAAAAAAGAGTTAATACATAGCAAAAACATTCAACCATAAGCATATTTTGATGAATTCTCAGAACCCTACAACAAGATTTCATACAAGCTCTCCCTTAGACATTACATGCTTACCTTAGCTTCACTTTAAATCCACACAATTGGCCAAGCATGAAGGTTCTTCCATTTCTTAGGTATTGTTGTTTCCCCAAGTGCTCCTCCTAATGTTTCCACAACTACTTGTACATTTATGTCAATACAAGAGAAAGTAAAGTAATTTCTAATAGTTTTCTTTTGAAAACCACTTGATAGATATTAACAATGGGGTGTAAGGAAGGTTTCCCATACATGTAATTAATTTCTAGCATTACAGCCTCAACTTCTACCACACAATTTTCTTCCTCATCTATAAAATATTAATGTGTCAATTTTCTAGAAGGTAATCAATATAAGATAATAAATCAAAGAAGTTAAACTTGGAGCTAATTGAGCAATATATCCCAACATTGAAGTGAGGCAATATTACATTTCAAGTAATAAGCAATATTAAGTTTGGCCGAAATTTATAAGCATTGAAAAACCCTCCCTGGATCAAAGCAACTATAGGAAAAAACCATTAAATGATTAAATACATTTCTAGATCATTTGATATGTGAAACATAATTTGTCATGAACTCATGGCGGGAAATGTCTTTTACTTTGCACATTGTTTCCATGGCTAAAACTTGCAAAATCCTAACACGAAGCCAAATCCCTCAAAATGAAATGAAATAAATAAACATTTAGGTTTTTCAACAATGGTTACTTCAAACCCTAATTATATTGCTGCTCTAAGACCCCAATAACAACCAATTTCCTAGAAATCAAATACTGTTAGTGAGATGAGCTAGAGCTATAAGGAGAAAAAACATTGGCATTCATTGGAGGAACACAAATGACATGAATTTTTGTGGATCTCTCCTCAACAATCTATAGTTTCTTGGGAGCTACTCTAGTGCAACAAATCCCCGAATTTATTTTCCCGAATTTTTCTTTCCCAACATACTATAAAATCATATATAAAATATAATAATATATAGATATATATTAAAATATATAAATATTATATATTACTAACACACATTGACTATAATATATATAATAACAATATGATATTTTTTAAATCTAGAAGAATCCATAATTGGTTGGGATTACTTGTGTGAGGCTCATGTTCAAATCCTCCCACCTCCATATAATATGCACAATATTCCAGCATAAGGGACCATGGGGGAGAGTGCACTGGTATGTTTTAGAATTATTCACGACCAATAGAACATGATAATAATCATGGAGCATTCTTCCCCTTCTCGTAAGTGATTTGACTAAATCGGGTAATGGGAGATTGCAATTTTGACAACGAAATTTTACAATTTAATAAATTTTAACACCACGGATGGATTCAGAGAACCCTTGTTTCTATTACATTTTAGTAAATTTTAGCACTGCAAATGGATTTAGAGGCCCCTTTTTGCAGCATTAAAATTTACTAAATTGCAAAATTTAATTGTCGAAAATGCTATTTTCCATTTTCATTTGCACTACCTCTCTAATGCAATTTTAGTGATTAAAATTGACAATATCAATAACAGTCATTTTTTTTGTCAAAATTAATCAAAATTGTTGGAAACATAGGGAAGAATATGCTCCATGATTACTTTCTCCATATTTGAACTAATTCACATTAATCTAGTTGTAGTTGTTATCTACTCAGTTTTTATCAGTGGGCTAAATTAGTCTTTTTGTAGTCATTTTTAGTTGTCACACATTATCTAGTGGTATTGTTTTTCCCATGACTAAATTAGTTAGTTAATTTATTCATTTTTAGTTTTTTTTCTCAAGTTTAGTAGTATTTGGCTTAATCCTGACTATCGTTTATAGTCACCTAGTCATTTATCTGCCCAAATTCTACTAGTGAAATGCAAAATTTCCATAGGGAATAAGGCTCCTAGTTATGGTGAAAAATCTAATTTAGTTTTGAAGGACAATAGATATACATGGCTACATTGCAGATACTAACCCTTCCATTAAAGAATACATGGAAAAGTAAAATCTTAGTCATTTTATTGTAAGTAATAAGAAGGATATTGGTGGAAGAATGTCACTGGAGTGAAGGCCGGCAAATAGAAAATAAATGGAAATAAAATTGATATCATATATTGATGAAATGCAATCCCTCTTAGGCATATACAAAAAGAAGAATAAATCCTAGAGATAACTTTCACAATTGAGCAACATACAGTATCATTACATGTTCATGTGGATTTTGATGTCTTATAGGCCATAGTTAGTTTAGAGAGAATTTTGGGAGCACACTCCTAGATTAGTACACAAGCAGGATAAGAGAAGGAACTAAAAGAATGGAAAATGTATTTTCAACTTCTCATTAGAGTACAATGAGAAGGATAGTTGTCCCTTGGGAAAAAATAAGGAAACTAGAAAAGAAAAATATATTTTCAACTTCTCATTAGAGTACAATGAGAAGGATGGTTGTCCCTTGGGAAAAAATAAGGAAACTTGAAAAGAAAGTGAATGGCCACAACCCAACACAAAATTGATAAATTAATAACATAAAATAGTTTGCAAAATTCTAATCTAGCACTTTTTGGCTCTTCTATAGCTAAATTAAAGACAATTACTAAGAAAATTGAGATGGTTTGTAGGGATATGTCATCTAAGGTAGAACATGTAGAATATAATGTAAATACTTTGTATGGATAGAGAAATACATACTCAACAGTAAAAAACAATCCAACACTCAATCTATCTCGTGATTTTGATTGTAAAGTTACAGGAATGGTTAAGTTTGTGTCATATAGTACAAGCAACTTAGAAAATAATGGAATTGATGATGAAAACATTGTACCATGGTCATGGAACGATTTAAAGGAATTTTGATGTTTCATATGTTAAAACCTCCTACTAATGCAAAACATGAATTTGGTCAAATGCCAAAGGAAAGGAAGAAAAACTTATCAAAAGAAAAAATCATAAATCTAGCTACTTTAAATAAATTCATAGTAGAAGATTTTGGACTTTGGAAGATTGTCATGAATGGAAATGAATTAAGGATGTTGACGGGAATGAAATTTTTAAGTTTAAAAGGTTTCTTTAAACTTATGACAAATTATGAGAATAGATATATATTGTTAGTCACTTCATTTATCTATTTCTAGGATGGTGAATGGTCGTACCACTATTGGATTTTTTTCTTTGCATTCACCTAGAGATGGTGAAATAATAGTATCTTTGGTTTGATTATAGATAGAATTCATTACCAAGTTAAAAAGTATTGGGTGGATTTTATGCTTGTATAAATTTTATTTGATGGTACTCTTTCCATATTCCATTTGTGATTCCTTCATTATTGTCACATTTTGGTCAGGTTCCAAAGTTAGATTTCAGTGTATCTAGTTTTGATATTTGCAACATCTAGATTAATAGAGAAGCGTTGCTTGAATCCATAAAAGATTATTTTTCATCTTTGTATGATATTAGTATGTTTTCCATGATGTAATTTATTCTTCTTCTTCTTCTTCTTCTTTTTGTCAGATTGGATGATCTCTTTGTTATCAAAATTTGATTGGATGTTCATATAATTGGAAAGGTCTTTCTATGAAATTGCTATAATCATTATATCTTTCTCACTTAAAAATTCTAATTCCTATGGGATAGTTAGAAAAATTCTTTATTTTGAGTATCGTCCTTCAAATTCGTTCTTGCTTGTGAGTATTGTCCTTGAAATATATGCTTGAAGTCTCTACCTACATCTAGGTATGCAGTCTCTAATTTCTTGGATTCTAGGTATGGAGTATTGCTTACTTGCAGGTATGGAACCTTACTTGCTTGTGGCTATGAATTGTGGGTATGGAGTCTTTCTTGCTCATGGTTATTGATCAGTATTTGTTTCTCGTGGGTATGGAGCATCCACCATGGGAGAGGAAGTAAATGAGTTTTTTTTGTTTATTTGTTTAGATTTTGTAGTTATTATAGATTTTGTTATATATATATATAGATATATATATGTATATGTATATGTATGTATGTATGTATATGCATGTATGTATGTATGCATGTATGTATGTATCATCATCAATGACATCATTGTTGTCGTTATCATCATCATCATCATCATCAGTATCCTCCTCCTCCTCATCATCATCATCATTGTGATCTTGATGATCATCATTGACATCGTCACTGACATCCTCTTAATAATCATCATGATATATTTCATCATCATCGATGTCGTAGTCATCATCATTATCACCATTATCATCATAATCACCATCACCACCATCATCATCATCACCATTTTCATCATCATCTCCATCCTCTTCATCATCATCGTTGACATGGTGATGATCATTATGATTTTCATTATCATAAACATCATCATTGTCAACATCATTATGATGATGATGATCATCATCATCATCATCACCATCACCATCCTCCTCCTCCTCATCATCATCATTGTCATCATGGCGATCGTCATTGTCATCATCATCGCCATCCTCTTCATCATCATCATCGGCATGATGATTATCATCGTGATTGTCATCATCATCAACATAATCATCGTCAAAAACATACGATCATCATCAGCATGTTCATCATCATAATATCCATCCTCATCCTCATCCTCATCCTCATCATCATTACCATCCTCTTCATCATCATCATCAACATGATGATGATCATAATTATTGATTCTTAAATAAGCATTTCAAAGTTATACATAGCAAAACATCATTTTGTATTCTTGAATGTGCTCACAAGGGGTCCATTGATAGTTATAGAAAGACATTCTAACTGAATAAGCATTTCAAATGTACACGTAGCAATCAAAATTAATCACATATCCCATTGTCATATATACACATGGTCCCATTATGCATCCCATTACAAAAAAAACATGCTCATAATATCACACAATAGGCTAAAAGTATCACACGTCAATATAAAGTTATCTATTAAGACCATGGAAATTCCCATTGTAGTAAGAAAATATTTCCCAAGCAAGCACACCATTCTCAAACAATAGGAACTCTTTTGTGATGGTGTTAGAAAGAAAATTCGTCTTTCTTTTTCAATATGTAACTATAGTTGGATCGCCTTTATCATGGCTATCCATATCATGATCAAAGTGAGCAACTTATCCAAAAACAAACTTGACCATATTAAATTCCTTCAAAAATGTATGCATGCAATGCAAAATATAAATTGGTAAGGGTGTTTGTTTAATGACACATTTTGTGCATAAAATATAAGGATTATGTATGTAAAGTTAGGTGGGTACAAGAAAGAAATAGGTATGAAAGAATGCCATGATGGAAATCATTTCAACTTATATCTTCATCAACATAGTCAATACCATCAATATAAATGATCTCCTTTAATATTCATCATAGTGAACTCTTTGAATGGTGAACATTCTCAACTCTATCAACATATACATGATAGATAATAATAAATATCATAGTCAATATAATCAACCATGATAAAAATAGTTGATTCTTTCAATAATTGTCTTATAGAACAAACTCATTCCATATTGGGACCCACTCCTTTGTAGTAGATCCATGGATTTTTTCCAATGGATTCTTTTTATATTGAAAATAATCAACTATAATAAATAACTTAGTCAATATAGCCGGTCATAATAAACATAGTCAACTCCTTCTATAGACATCATAGATGACATAGTTAGTTCTATCAACATAGCCAAAATAAACTACTTTAATAGTCAATAGTGTCAAATCCTTGAATAATCAACATAATCATTGTAAATTATCTCCTTTAATAATCATCATAGTGAACTCCTTCAATGGTTAACATTCTGGAACTCTATCAACATATTCAAGATTTATAAGTACAATAAATAACATAATCAATATAATCAACCATAATAAACATAGTCAATTCCTTCACTAATCGTCATATGAAACAAAGTCACTTTTATCAACATAGTCAACATATCCAATTTTTTCAAACCATTTAAATTAAAACTTCGTTATAAATGAACAAAAACAACTCTTTGAATTATCATCAAAATCAACACCTTCATTAGTCAACATAATCATTGTAAGTGAACTCCTTCAACAATGAATGTAGTCAACAATTAACATAATCAAGTGTCACTTTTTTCATAAGTGGACTCCTTCAATATTTAACATATTCAAGGATAACTCAACTCCATCAATAGTCAAGGTATTCCTCATATTCAACATAATCAAAAGTCAACACATTATTGAAATAATTAGCATTGTCAAAATACCACAACATAAATTAACACCTTTAACAATCAACACAATCAATGTATGTTATATCCTTAAAAGGTCAACATAATAAAAAAATCAAATTAGTCAACATAATGAACATGTATACTATTCACTCATTTATTAGTCAACATAGTTGACATGATCGACATATTAAAGTCCTATGCAAATCTTGCGAAATGTTATAAGTGTTAGAAATAATGATCCTAAAGTTAAAGTTAGCTCATAGGATTATAATTTAGAAAATAAATTATTATTCTATATTTATCGTAAGTAGGAACTTATCATAATCATGATTATGTGATTACTTATCCATATTAGGGTTTTAGAAACTACCTTTATGATTTGAAAAAATTGAGTTATTTAAAATCATCTATACTAAATGTGAGGTCATCTTTTATTTCTTCACATTCTCTTGAATCAAGCATAGAGAAGCACCAATTATGGGAATAATATATTTAGAGCTTTTCAAGGTTCCATCAAAATCATCTAAAGCCTAAATATGATCTATGTGGAGTTTATAACTTCGATGATTACTCTTGCATTCACGATTAAAGTTCTATTAACTTGCCAATGAAATATATATAGATGAGTATTTGGTTGTTATCAGCGAGAAGTTAGTTAAAGTTTTTTTATCATGCACTTGAATAAGGTGCTTCCTAAGGTTCAAAGTATCTATTCCCTCCTTGTGCCTATGTTTGACCTCATCATTTAATTTAAGCCTAATATATAGTAATAGGATTTGTGTTCAATGCTTATCTAGCTACCTATGTGGCCCTACTACCACACTCCTATCCATGGTAAAAGTTCACTCCTACCCTCTTACACCCTTCCCCTTAGGTTAGAGGAAGGAAACCTATGGATATGGAACCTTCATATCTCCATATTGAGCACAAGGTGTAAATAACACAGTAGTAAAGAACAATAGATAAAAGAAACAAGAAGGGGAATAAATCCTTGTGATATGATAATTTTTTAAAATCACTTTCTTTCATCTTTTGTTAAAGGAGTTTTCATCATTTTTGGTACCGAGAGAACAAGATAAATATTCATGGAATAATCTTCAAAGACAAATATATATTGGAAAGATCATGGTAGTCAACAACATTGTGACAGTATGTCTAGTATAAAAAGTAAGAATTGTTCAAATCATGTTTCTATGGATGATTATTGGGAAGTAATTATCATCTCAAGGATTCATGTAGCACGTGATATTTTGATTGGTATGTCATTATGATTCATTCACCAAACATTCCACACATTTGAATTGTCATGAATTGGCTATCATAACTAGAGGCATCAATGTTGAGATGATGATTAAAATGGTTCTACAAGTAGTGGTTGAGGAGAAGGTTTCGATAAGTATGGGGGTTTAATAATAGTAGGTGGGTGTTAATCAAGTAGGATATTAACAATACAAAACATATCATGAGCTAGAAGCAAGTTCATGCAAGAGAAGAAGAGAAAGGGTTTTACTAGAAAGTTAATAAAGGAATGTAAACTAACAACTAGGGATTATTTATCATAATTCCTTTAGTGAAATAGAAACCCAAATGATCGAAACTATAAAGAGAAGTTTCGAAGGAGATCACCCATAAATCTTGTAATAAGTGAAGAATATACTAGGACTAAAGGGTTTTGAATCTTTAAAAACCTATTGAAAGATTATTATCACTATGCATTATTTCCGAGCGTCCCTCATATGATGATGATAATGAAGATTGAGGGTTATAGGGGTTATATGGTGAAAGGGATAGAGATTGTGGTTAGAAGGGTTAGTTATTGGAAGCAATAATTCTCAAGGGTTAGAGCTATAGATTTACATGCCTTAGATGTAATATCTTTAATGGAATGAGAATGATTTGATATAAGAGTAATGTGGCTATAAATTTGGACTTAGATGAAATTGGTATATTGTTAGGAATATGGAATTATTGTGGTTAATTAATAGATGTTTTAGGAGTTAGACATTATAGGGTTTATAGGTTTTACAAGTTAGTGGTATATTAGTGATTATATTGAGGTTAAATATTATCACAACAAAGGTTTTAGTGATCATAGCCATCAAGGTTAAGCCATAATAGTAAATAGTGTTTACATGAGTAAGTAGTTATAAAGGGTATAAGATAGGAATCATAGAGGTTAAAGGTTATAGGGATGTTAGATTATATGATTTAGATGGATTTCCATAGGATTACAGATCATAGCAACTTAGAATTCTAGTGATTAATTAAATGTTAGAATACTAGTGTTTATGGAGAGTAGGTGCTAGAAGTTCTTTAAGTTAGGGGTTAGAATAAGAAATTTTATAAGGGTTATTTGTTTCAAATTATAAAAGTTATGGGATACCGATCATAGAGTTTATGGGTTTTAAAGCTTATTGGGTTTTTAAGGATAAGGCGATAAGGGTCTTAGGGATTATAGGAATTGTAACAGTTAGGTGTTGTAAGGATTAGGTTTTAATGGGAATAAGGGGTTATAGTGTAATATTTTATAAGGTTTATAGGGTTAAGAGTTTATAGGTTTTATAGGGTTTAATTCCATGTATTTTTTCACCAAAAAATGGTCAAGGTCATAATACCAATCCCTAACTCGTTGAAAAACCTCTTAATGACATCTATATCCCACTTTAAGGATAATGATCCCCTATAGAGAGAATTATTGATTGTTTTTGTATTTGTCCATGACACTTAATCCCTTAAAGATTCATCTAGAGATTGAGGATCGATACCAATCCCCCAATCATGTTCATGGCATTCAAGTCCATTTGTAGTGCATAAGACCCTGTAATAGAAATCATATTCAACTTAGAGATCAAAACTCACCTCCATAGGGTATGTGTTATGTTTATAAATCATGTTCATTTCCTATTATCCCTAGAGATACATTTATGGGCCAAGGGAATTTTTATCCTTCCTTGACTATTGGCGCAAGTCTACTTCAACCAAGGTTCACTTAACTAGTCACCAATAATCCCCAAGATACTAGACCGTTTGAAATCACCTACGAAGCAGTAAAATTCTCACTCGAGGTATCTATGGAAACTGTAGGAACTATATTTATGCAATAGATAAGGGGAGCAACAGGACTCTCCCAAACATAACATTCTAAATCTTTCATAGATCATAAGGATTCCACACATAGCACTTAAATAACCACTCCATACATTCATTAACTATGCAATATCCATATCATTCATATACTTCCACATTAAAGAACATTTAATCATTATTATAGAGAATGTGACAAAGTAATACAACAGAACAGAACATCATTCACACACATTGAACAATAAGTTATATGTGGAAACCCAACTAGGAGAAAACCACAGAAGCGCTTTTCTTTTATTCACAAGTCACAGTAAATAAGCACTTCATGTATGCATATACAACTTACAGACTTCTATTCCTCCTCTATTACAATGGATCAGTGCACAAAACCTACATATCTCCTTCTCTTCATGCGACTCTCTCTTTTACAACATACAATATTATCTTCGACATAAGACCCCAAAAAATATTAAGATTCCCTTCTAGGTATGAAAAAGACCCCCAAAAATACCAACCATTTACATATTTATAGGGCATACACATATTTCCCCACTCCCACTGCTTGACCACTCCACTCATTAATGTAAGTGGACGCAAAATCCTAACTAACTTAAGCAACTTTGCCTTTGACATATTCAAATGTCACTTGTCCTTGAATTTTGGTAGGTTCATTGAAGTAGTTTCCTCATTCACAAACCACTTCACTTTGGCCCTGTTCATATCGAAACTACTTCCAAAATGTACCAAAACTTTTCCCTAGCCAATAGGACCCCAACACTCACATGTGGCTCATCCTGAGCCACTTCAAGGATGCATCATCGGTGTTTTTGACTTCGACATGAAACCTACATACTTCTGCTTTATATCTTCAACAGTCAGTTGCATCTTGTCCCTATGTTTTGACACTTCTTGTACTAATTCTCGAGAAATACTTGCTTCAGCTTGCTCCTCACTCCATTCCACCATTTTCTGAAATTCACTACTTGTGCCATTGATGAATTCTAACACATGTTCTACTTTTCTATGAAGTTCTTCAACCTTCTCAGTCTGCTTCTTTTGCTCAATCCTCAGTTGATTGACTTCATTTTGCAACGCTTTGTTTTCTGCAACTTTTACCATTTTCTTAGCAGGCAATAGATTCTTGAACTAACTCTTTAGACTCGACATCTTAATATGTGTCTCTTCCAAATTTCTATTAATATCTTACGGCACTACATCATTCAGTAGTGCTTCCCATGCCTATGTAGAATCCTCAAATAGCATTACACTTTCACCTTCAAAACCCTTGATTGCTTTGATGGCTTCGGTTACATCCTCACTACGATGTGTAGTAACTTTTGGCGGGGTAATAGGAACAAACTTCACCGCCAATCCATAATCTTCTCTTGAAACCCTGAAATGGCTCCACTTAGCTTAATCATTTTTTCCTCATTAGAAATGTCTTTAGCTACCTCTGCTTATTGTACTACATGGTAAGCTACTGCGACAACATTCTGCAACTACTCCTTCTTTTTAGCTCTCTTCTTTCTCTTTCTGAAATTGTGTGTATTCCTCTTACAAAGAATTATGTTGAGCATGATACTTAATCATCTAGCCATAGGTGTTTTCTTCATGTACCTCTATCTCCTCTGCGACATTTTTCCAAAATTTATGTAGCATAAACATGGGTGATAAGGATAACTTCATATCTACATACCTCAACCGATGAGCATGTGGTTGCAGTTCTGCTTCACCAAAATTCAATGCCCGTGGTAGCAACTGAACTTCCCTACCAATCGTAGAAGTGGATGCTTGGGGAAACCTATCCTCATCCGACCTTCCCTCCTTTTTTTGTGCATCTCTAGACTATACTAGAGCTATTTGGAGTCCCTGAATAGCTCGTCAAAGACCAAAAAATTGATCTGTCACTCATCCAAACAACTACAAAGACTCTTCTTCAGCCCACTTTGATGTTTCCTCTGCTACTTCCATCATTTTATCATATAGGATCTTGATATCATCCTTATTTAGCACCACTAGATTTTTTTTATTTTCTGCTTTTGACTTCTTTCTCTGCCCCTGCATCCCACTAAATGCTTTCCTTTTGTCACCACAGCATGGTTATGTCTCTGTTGCGCTTGATTCTCTGCTTTCTTATTGGTACTTTTCTTGTTCATGGTTGTTACCCCCCAGTACTTCCAGTGGGATGGGAATCCCTATCTGCACCATGACCTCCATTTTTTAGTTTGACCGGAGGTCCTTCCCTATCCTCGATCCTACTATGAAACGTTTGTGGATATTTGTTTAGATTCAACAGGAAATTTCCACAACAAGGTCCATTCATCAATGATGCTAAGGACATATTGTTCAGACAGCTTGTAACTAGTCACTAACCACTAATTTTCCAGGCATTCCTCGCCTACACATACATATGATGAGGTCCTTCTTTGAATCTTATAAACCCTTTGAACCTAGAAACAACCCGTGCCTCTATGCGCGGGATCATTGGAACATTGTGTCAGAGTGCTTCTTTATGAAAGTATAATTTGACATTTTTTTCGATCTACCTCTTAGCCTCATCACTATATTGCAGATTTTCATATCAGGTATCCAAACATTGACCACTTCGACTCTCCATTTCGTGATACTCCTCTGGTTCTACCGAGGTGACAAATGAAATTAAAATTATAAGCCATGATTAATGAAATGGATTACCTTTGTCCAACACATATTGCCAGTCGTTGAGGAACTCATTCAAGATAAAATTGTCCTGGTTCATTTGCACACCCTGTGTGCATTGCTATACCACTGCAATGACCATCGCAGGTACTTGGTTAGGATGACACTTCCTCAGAAATTTTCTATCTAATTCTTTCTCTACGAAGCACACACCTTTGTCACTGATAGAGGCTATTTCATAACCACGTTTATCCTTCATCAAGTTGTATTTGTCCTTCATCCTATTCGAAATATCTCTATATTTTTCCTTACCCATAAAGAATGTTGTAGGGTCGACCCCCACTTTTGGAAATCCTGTGATTTGTGCAATCAATTCTGAGTTAATAGAAAATTTCATGCCCAACCATAAAAATCCACCATGCACATAGATTAATAGCTACTTAATGCATGAATTCACTTCAACATTCCTCCCAAAATGAGGTATATCAAGTAGAGACAAAACACCTGATCACTGCAATCCTAGATCCCATGATATATGCTCAACAAACGTTGTTTGAGTTGCTGGAAATAATATCGCTTACATGTAATTTTTCAAAGCAAGCTATGGGAACTTCTAAATATCATGGCCTACGTAGGATAACTTGGAAATATTACCCATCATGCCCCCATGAATTATGACACCTTTCGGTATCACAAGACATATCGGTACATACTTGGAATTCTTTCCCAATTTGAATTATTTTGCATTTGGATTCCTAGGGTGGAACATGTTTCAGAAGCAGGGAGCCATAGAAAAACCCTAATGCTTCCTTTTCATTCTTCCTCCTTGATATTTCTTCTGTTGTTTCCATGTGAGCTGATGACCTTTTCTTCTTCTGTGGATCGACCAGAACTTGTGCTGACATGATTTCCAGTTCTTATTGTTCAATTGGAATGTTTTCTTCTATTGGGACTTCTTTGATAAATACTTGATCAACACTTACTTCAGACATATCCACCTCCATTGCTACAAACCTCTTCTCTTGGATCTTCAATATTCTAATGCCTTGGGTTTATGCTCTCACAATTCACTCAATCGCTCAGCAAACAGTGATCCAACTTTCCATCCTATCGTGTTTTTTAATCCTTCTCCAACCTATATTTTCAATGTTACTTCCAAGATTTAGTTAATAAGAACAAATGCTCTGCAATAATTACCTTTTTTATGGCAAATATGTTCACACAAGCATTCTTTTCGACATTTATTTCTAGAATCTCCACTATTTCTATCACTTTGTGTGACATAACATAAGGATTCAGCAGAAATATAACCATATACAAACACATACTCCGAAAAAAGAAAAAATTCAATGCATATTAACTTTGACATAGACTAGACTTCAACCTGGACTAACTGTCAACACAGCTAAATTTCAACACAAAATTAAGTTGGGGTTTCCTTTTTTTTTCATATTTACGTACATGCTCATTGTGGGAATGCGTGGCTATCCATGTAAGGTTTCAACCGAATTCCATTAACTAAACCCTTTAGGGCCTCCCCATTTAGTTTTTACAATTGTACAACACCTCCTTTTGTCACATAATTAATCACATATGGTCCCAACAGTGCATTATTATCTTGCCAAGATGGTTGAAGAACTTACTATCATATAGTAGTACTAGATACCCTTGTTGAAACTACTTCGTCATGATGTGATCATGGTTTCATTCCTTCTCTCGATATTTTTGGACTTGCTACTGAAATCCTGCGATAAACATGTCTTCTTCCAATTGAAGCAGTTGCGACAACCTTTCCTCGACCGCACCAATGTATGGCATACCTGTGAGGGAAGTGTTAACACCCAAAAATTGCTCACCTAACTCATCTCCCTAGTCACATAACCCATTTACCACTCTTTCCTATATTTTGTCCTCCAAAATCCCAAAAATCCCTAAATTGGTAACCAAATGGGAAAAAAAATTATTTCCCTCTTCAATTAATGAAAATCCTTCGAAAAAGGTCAAAATCCCTGAAAAAAGGGTCAAAATCCCCAAAAAGAAAAAAAAAGGAGAAATAGTCAAAATAAAATAAAAAAAGAGGGAAAACTAAAAATACCACTAGCCAATACTACTGGTTTCCCAATACCATGGGTCAATACTCCACCACCCAAAATCACTATAAAAAGGTAATGGAGGCCCCGCATTTCACATTCATGATCAACTCTTCATACCCTTATGTTGCAAAAATTCTTGTTGAACTTTATCCTACCATCTTGAGCTTATGTTCCCCATTTAGTTGAGTCTTGGCCACCTCATGAGCATTTGGAGAAGAGAAAGGAACTCTGGAGACCTGATGCGCTACTCTTCGTATAGCTGTGAGGGCCCACATATACTCACCTTCAGAGGTAATTCTCATTTTAAACCCTTTTTTGAAACTTAATACAAATTATAATTTATGGGTTCCTATTTAATTCTCTTGTTTATAGCAATAATTAGTTAGATTTAATTTATTTGTCTTTTTTTGTTATTTACATTTGCATACTACACATTCATGAACTGCTACTAAGGGTTCCATAACCCTTAGTAGGTTCCGTTTTGCACAAGCTAGTGTGAAAACACTAACTACAGATTTGACGACTCTGTTGGGTCAATTCCCATCGATCTTTGCTTTAGTTATTTTAGTTTTTTACTTGTTATTTTGCTTTCATTTTCCTTTTCAGGCCTACCCATGGGCCTTATACTTGAAGATCTGTCCCTTGCCTTCGCAGTACCCTCCATTTTTTCCATTTTTACGGCACATCCCGTGACTTGATTTCATTAACTTGCGACCCGAACACGACTTTCGACTTGAAACCCACGCTCCAAACCACGACTTTCGGCCCAAAACTCGCGTTCAGAGCATGCCTTTTCTCCTGTAAGCTGCGTGCTTCATGTGCCTTCTAGCCGGTAAGTTGCATGCCTTCAGGCCTATAATATGCATGCTTCGCTTGCCTCCCGACCTGCTTCCCGCTCCCTTCACGCGCCTTCGGCTCTATTACCGGCGCCCTCACCTTTCCTCTGAGCCTGAAACCCGCGCCATTTTTTTTCTTGTTTTTGTTTTTTGTTTCGGCGCGAATTTTTATGCAGCCTGAAATGCCCTGATCGTGACTTTTCGCTTCACAAATGCACTCTGTAACCCTTTTTTTTCCTTCCCTTACCCAAACAACCTCTTGTTTTTCTACACCCTTCTGCCATTAGTACTTTTATGTTGTTTGCTTGCTGTATCATTTGGGACATTTCACTTTCCATACAACCTTACTGTATTTCTATCTTGTGCATTATATTTTCAGAGAGCTCATTTATTTTACACTTAGTAGTTAATACTTTTCATTTCAGTTTTAGTCATTTATTTTGCAACATTACTTCTGGCGATATTGGTTTTACACAACTTGTGCACCCACACACTCCTCATAATTCAAGTGAAACTAAAATTGACTTAATTAAACACACATTAACCCCACTTGGGGACCCAAAAACAACTTTGTAGCTAGGTAGGACATTGGGGTTATGCATCCAAATAACACCACCTTTGTCATACACATTTGAGACATAGTTGTTGTCCTTTAGGGATCCAAAATCCCATATTATTTATTGATACAGTTGACACAGATTTGTTGAAGGGCCTCTCCCTTCGGAGGGCAAGTAGCAAGACTAGTTCTAGATGTCTAAGTGGAATACATCTCTCCATTCTGTAATGAAGGACACCTACTCATTGTTCTCGTCATGCATGTTGGTGCCCATACCGGGTGCACAACGACCAAATAACTAAAGCTGTGGGACACCTTTCCAGACATTCCATGAATGGGGTAGCTTAGTTCCCATTCTTTTAGGACTCTTTTACCTGGATTCCCTCTCGGTATAGGGATATCCTTTAGCCATTTGGTTCTCCATTTCGCATTTCCTGACTGCGGATTTCATCACCCAGCAGGGGATACGATTTGTGTGAGCTTCCATATCTTTTAGATAGGTGTTTTGTATGATCCTATACCCCCATTGGTTAGTGAGTATACATTTCTCTTTCTAGGAGTGTTTCTTGTTTGTATTATGACCATTTTATTGTCGCTCCACCTGTTGTAGCACATTGTTGCATTAAGTGTTTTTGATCCTGTTGTTGGCTTGAGTGCCTTCTTTTCTGAGATCCCCTTTTGCACACATGGTTGCATTAATATTTTTTAGCGTTTTAGCACTTTTTACACATGCCACCATTGATTCAACGAGACACTCTCGTTTCCTACGGGGACAGTCCTCATAGTACGGTCCACTTGAACCCACTCGTCATGCTTCCTTGAGACGCACATCTTCGTCACCGCATCTTCATCCCGACGCCCCTTATTTCACATCTAATTCTTATCCAAATTCACCTATATACACAATTCCGTAGATCCCCATGGGCGACGTGAATCCCAACTAGTTATCCAGCGGGATTGTTGGTAGTGGATCCATAACTATCCTTGCTAGCACTTCAGCATCCATCCCTGCTATGCCATCCGTTGGACCTACACCTAACATCACAGTTATTCCTTCTATACATATCTGTAGTGGATCTATTATGGGCACCATCCCTTAGGTTACTAGTAGTACCCCTAGTGGCACTGGCCCTTCCTCCTCAGTCCCTCTAACTCTTATTGGCGGTCCCTCGATTCCTATTATGACACATGCCACTACCCCACCACTCGGTGGAGGTGGCCCCATGATCACTGCCATGTGATCATTCAACCACCTTTGACCATGTCACATCCTCTTCCTTCTAGTTTTCCATTCATGGCCAATATCAACCTACCTGATCTGGCTCGATTGACTAACGATCTGATCCGACATGACCCCATGTGGCCTCCCATGCCTACCAAACTCCCTTCAAACATCCCTAAGTTTGTGGGAAAGGGTGGTGAAGGTCTCCAAACCACATCATGTCCTTCCACTTATAGTGTTCCTCTAAATCCATAGTGGATAAATTGATCCACCTATGCCTTCTACAATATACCCTCACTTGTGCTGCATCCAAGTGGTATATTGAACAACCACACGGGATACACTCCACTTTCACATCCCTTGCTTTGACTTTCCTATAGTGTTTCCACCTCCCCATCCATTACGATGCTGGTGTTGATATTATTCTATCTTGTATATAGAACACGACTACCCACATCATTAACCATATCCATGAGTGGCATCGTCGTCATAGTTTATGCAATATCAAGTTATACAACCACATCTTTTTAGATTGGTTCTTGAAGTCTCTCATACCCTCTATCGCCAAGGATGTGGCATCCAAACGGCCCCAAACCGAAGAAGAATCCATACTTAAATCCGACCAATTTGACCTTATCTACACACAGTCAGGCTACCTTTACACCATTTTACCTGACGCTCTCCGCAGTGGTTCATCCTGGAAGGACGCACTGGGGGAATCCCACACCTCTGATGGTATCATTGGACACATCACCTCTTCGAGTCAGCCATATGTCCATGTGACCCCCTCTACCACCCCGACTTATAATCCTACACCGAGCTCAACACCACACGCCATGAGTAGTGGTCCTGACCTTTTGCGGACCACATCCCATTCTGGAGAAACACCGTCATATGTTCCCCTATCCCAGGCTCCTCATATACATGGACCCTCTTGTCCGATGCATTTCTACAGTCATACCCCACCATCATATACCCCCACTTTTGCACCACCTGCTTACTACCATCCACTAGTTGAATATGCGCCTCTCCAACCTCAAGCCCTTCCCGCTTATTATCAAATACAAGCTTCCCTAGATCCCGCTCAACCACAAACCTCCCCTATTCCCCAAGGGAAATTTTATGCCCAGTAGAACCAACCGCAAAACCTGCCTTCCCAACAAAACGAACAAAGACAACAAAATAGAAGACATGAACATAATCGAGGAAATAACCAGCCTCCCGATAGACGAAGTCCACCACCGAACCCCCCTGATAATAATGGCGCCACACCGGCTAACCAAAATCGTGATCGCCAACATCGGCAAGGTAAAAACACCAACTTACGTACAAACCACCCATGCTCTATTTTTGAGGTATATGGCCATTAAACACACAATTATCCCTATCTTGAGCAATCTTGCCAACTCTGGAATGATGATGCCCAATGCCAAGTTCATGCTCCCCCTTTGGAGCCTCCAAACCTGCTGAAACCTAATCCACAACCCATGGTGTTGAAGAAGCCCCTACCCATGCAAGGGGTAGTAGCCACCCAACCTTTGGATCCCCCTCAAGGGGTTGTTGCACCCTCAAAACTAGCTACTTACGTTGCTCCAGGTAGCCAACACATTGACTCAGGTACCCACCACCTCTTAATGATGTATTTAGCTGATGTCGACCTTCAGACATGCAACAACCAGTATGGTTCCACCAGCAAGACCACTCCTGCAAACAAGGATGCTCCAATTCCTCCCATAGATCAGTCGTTACCTCTACCCCCAACACCATTTGAAGGCCCCCCCAAAGCTCCTTGATTTCCTCTACGGTGCATCAATAACGACCCCAATGCTCATGCTGCTCCCAACTATAATATCGTGGATTACTTAGTCCAATTCCCCGCAACTATGTCATCCTTAGAAGTTCTAAAGAACTTCCCAGCACAACATAAAACATTGTTGTCCTCTATAGGTGCGATTGCCCCTTTTGACTCACGGATGATGGAATTTGAATTAGACCAATATGAACCACGCATGTCATCCATCTTAGCATTTCAAGTCTTTCTATCAGTCCAGAATCTTGTTATCCATCGGTGCATAATCAAAGACGGTGCCTCTACATGTGTCATTGTGAAATTGAAGCACAACATATCTGATTGAACAATAAAATCAATTACAATAGATGCATGAAGAATAATATGTGTAAACTGTGCAAGAGAATTGCAGCAGTGCTCTATTGAACTCAGAATTAGAATACAATACAATGTGCAGTCACAATGACTGAATGATTCGAATTAACCAAGGAGGTCATTCGAATATCCTGCATGGAATAGCTTGGCTCCCACTAGGAGTCCTCATCATCAGATCAGTGGAGTCATCAATGCACAAGTAACAGTCAACCGTGTGTCAAACTGAGTCTAACTGAATGTGGTAGGTGTAACACATGCATGGTGCACTAATGTAGTGAAGGAGGCTCAAAGGAGGGTGCATGAGGAGCTGATTGGAGTCAAAATAGGCAATCTAGTCTCAGTGGGGGTCCAATGGAGTGTTTCAGTTAGTTAACAAGTCAATCTAGCCTTAAATCAAGAAAAGATCCACAAATTACTCAACTAACTGAGTGTGTCACTGGTGGTAGGTGAAGAAGGGCGCCTTTCACATGTGATAGGTGAAAGGAGGGTGCATCACTAACTAGTAGGGCTAAAAATGAATGGAAAGAAGCTCCCGGGGCTAGCAAACTGGGGACTAGGTGTTGGGTGACACCTCACTGATGACTGGGATGCATGCAAATGCCTGATTGCATGCAAACATAAAACGTGATGATGAGATATCCTAACACCCCCCCTCAAGATATATTATGAGGTATAAAATAAGAGATAGGGCCCTGGTTACTGAGACCAAAGGTCACCCCAATACAATAATAATCTAAAAATGCTAGAGATAAATCTAAGTGAGGAAAGAGGGAAAACCCAATGGGAAGAAATACACCCCTCAAGCTAAACATAGAAGGATCTAATATGTCTCCACCATGATGGAAATCACCCCCAATAGTGAACGGAACTAAGATAACTTCTTTTCAGTGAAGCTCTTTGTGAAGATGTCTGCAATTTCCTCGTCGGTAGGGCAATATTGCAAAACAATGGTTCTGTCATACACAAGCTCTCAGATGTAGTGCATGTGGATCTCGATGTGCTTGGTCCTCTGTCTCTGAACTGCGTCCATCGAGATCTTTATATCACTTTGATTGTCACAAAAGATGATAGTCGAAGTGGTGCTACCAATATCAAACTCTGCTAGAATACCATGCAACCAAACTGCCTGAATGCAAGCATTGACTACTCCTCGATACTCTACCTCTGCAGAAGATAAGGAAATGGCTTCCTGATTTTTTCTTGACTAGCAAACAGGCCTAGTGCTAATCATGAAAACATATCCGGAAGTGGAATTCCGATCAATACTATCACCCGCCCAATCTGAATCAATGAATCCAACCAAATCTAGCTCAGAATCTACAGCATAGTGTATGCCAAAATGTCTAGTACCCTGCACATAGTGCAAGATTATTTTGGCTTCCCACCAATGGAGCTCATGGGGCTGCTGCATATACCTTGATATAGCACTCATGGCATAAGAAATATCAGGCCTTGAGTGTGTCAAGTATAGAAGGCTACCAATCAACTGTCGATATAGTGTTGAATCTGCAAGCGGTGTAGAATTTCCCTCCTCAAGACCGATTCCTGAGAGGAATGGAAATGGGTCTACCTTACAATCTAACATATTAAATTTGTTTAGCAAGTCTGAAACATATTTTTGCTGAGATATGGTGATCCCATCAAAGTTTTTAGCAATCTCAAGCCCAAGGAATTGCTTCAACAAGCCCAAATCACTCATGTCGAAAGCTAGATTTAAAACAATTTTTAACTTGTCGATTGAAGTAAGAGTGCTTCCAGTTATCAAAATTTCATCAACATAAAGAACTATAATAAAAAAATTACCTTCAGTTTGTTGTAGGTACACAGTTGGATCTGATTTGCATCTTGCAAAATTTTGTGACAGAAGGAAGAAGTCCATCTTTGCGTACCAAGCTCTTGGGGCCTATTTTAATCCATACAATGATTTATTCAATCTGCACACTAATGTTGGATCCGATATGTATCCTTCTAGCTACTTCATGTAAATTTCTTCTTTCAGATATCCATGGATAAATGGATTCTTCAAATCCATATGGTGCACTTCCTAGTGATTAAATGCGGAAATAGCCAAAAGTAGGCCGATAGAATCCATCTTTGCAACCAGTGCAAAGGTCTCGGTGTAGTCCACTCCTTGGACTTGGGAGAAGCCTTTTGCAACCAAACTAGCTTTGTATTTTTAGGTTGAGCCATCAACAACAACCTTTGTGCAGTAGACCCATTTACATTGGACTAATTTTCTCCCAGGTGGAAGAGAAACTAGCTCTCATGTAGCATTCTTTTGAAAAGAACTGTACTCTTCATCCATGGCGGTTTTCCATCTTGAATCTCGGTGGGCATGATAACATGATTTAGTATCTGAACCTATCATCAAAAAACATTTCTCAGATAGTAAAGTATCAAAACATGAAAGATCCATACCTGCTCTTTGAAAGTCTACTCGAGTTCTCCTTGGATCAGTAGGATTTCCAATGTTAGAACCAGTAGAATTTAGAGTATTTTGGGCCCACTTTGGAAAGTGTTGGGACACATATGGATTAGATTCTGAACCTGATATTTCATGTTCATCAAATTCTGATAAAATATCAGAAATATCAGAACCAATACTTTCATCATCTTCTCCGAAATCGTCTTCTCGTAGAGGAGGCAAATCAGCAGTTTCTTCCTCGACTAAATCTAGATTTTGAAGTGGTTCTTCAAATCTGAGACTTCGCTCAATGGATATCTTTTTGGATCTGATATCCATGAGTTTGTAGACTTTTGATTCTTCAGTATATCCTAATAGGATGCATTCAACACTTTGTGTATCCAAATATTTTATCTTCTCAGTCGGAATTCTAGCCCAAGCAGTTGAGCCAAAAACATGGAAATTGGACACATTAGGTTTGTGACTAGTGTAGGCTTCGAAAGGTGTAATATTTGTAAAAGATGAATGTGGAAATCTATTTTGAATTTATGCATCAATATTCATATCCTCAGCCCAAATATTTGCATCCAAACCTTTTGACTCAATCATACAGGTTGCCATCTCTTTCAGTGATCGGTTCTTCCTTTCCGCTACATTGTTCTGTTGAGGTGTGTAGGGAACAGTGTGCTGGATCTGAATGCCACTTTTAGCACAAAGTTGCAGTAGCTTTGATTTGATATATTCACCTCCATTATCAGATCTTATAGCTTTTATCTTTCTCTTGGTGGCAGTCTCAATAGAAGCCTTGAAAATATTGAATGTTTCTATCACTTCCGACTTGGTTTTGAGAAAGAAGACCCAAGTGAATCTAGAGAAGTCATCGATAAATGTCAGAACATACCTTGATCCATTCATGGAGGTATGTGGTAGAGGACCACTGATATAAGAATGTATCAAACCCAAAATAGAAGAAGCTTTGCCTCGGTCAAATTTGTGCTCGGGGTGCTTCCCAACAATGCAACCTTTGCATATTCCCTTCGAGGATTTGATCTTCGGAAGGCCATCAACCATGGAATTGTTTTGTAGCAGATGCAAATATTTATAATTTAGGTGTCCAAACCTCTCATGCCATAGCCTACTAACCTCATTTCCATGAGTTAGAAGAGCGGTGGGCTTGTCATGTGGCAGAAAGTGTGAAAACTCATATGCTTTTAAAGCATGATTGGATTTTCCTACTGCAATACATTTTCTACTTTGAATATCAGAAATTTCAACTTTGTTAGGGAAGAATACAACTTTCTTTGGTGAACCAGTGTGTGTCATTTGATAAACAGAAAGAAGATTCGAAGCTAAGGAAGGAACATAGAGAACATTGCAGAAACTTCCATGCTCTAAATGAATGGTTCCTTTACCCTTTGAAGAAATCTGTGAGTCATATGCCATGTGGATGGAGATGGTGTTGTTGGTGTAAAATGCTGATAGAGAATATTTATTTGCAGCCATGTGTTTAGAAGCTCCAAAATCTATGAGAAGAGTAGTGGAGTTCGAAATAGTTGCCATGTGTGAATGACCTCTTTCAGGGTAATCATTTTTCTCCTTCTTCCTTGCACCGTCAGGAAGGGTTATGTTGTTTTTCTCCGAGAGAAGGGCCATCTTATCTATGGTATTTTTCATGCATGAACTTTCAGGATGAAATCCCTTGCTACAATAAGAACATTTAGTCTTCTCTTTTCCCTCTTTTCCCTTTTGCTTGTTTCTTGAACCGGATGGCTCATCCGACTGCTTGGTTAATTTCTCTCTTTGCTTGGAAGGATCAAAATTTGGCTTCTCCTTATTTTGATTCCCTTTTCCATTCGTAGCTTTGGATCCTCCAACAAAAAGAGCTTGATATTTGGAGCATATGGACCCCATTTGAACACGCTTATCATGCTCTTTAGTCATGGATTCAATGAAGGCACTTAAGATAGGCATTTTCCAATTAGTAATTGTGAGTTTTTCCGTATTGAAAGTTGAAACAAAAACTGAATAATATTTTCCAAGCTTTGAAAGAATGCATAAAATCAATTGCTTATCTGCCTTTTCCCCTCCACATTGCTTCAATAGCATAACCAAGCTCTTAAACTTAGTGAAGAAGTCATTGATGGTCTCAAAATTTTCAGGATTGAGTGCAATCAACTCGTTTTCTAGCTGATAGGATCTCATCTCATCCTGCTTGCCAAAGAGTGTGGAAAGTTTCTGCCATACCTCTTTCGGAGTATTCAATACACTAAGATGGAAAAGAAGCTCCTTAGAGATGCTAAGACAAAGGAAACCATAAGCTTCATCAAACTTATTGAAATATTTTTCCTTCTCTACTGTTGATGTAGCTTCGACTTCAAGGCCCATGGTAACTCTGTAGAAACCTTTAGAGTGCAACATTATCTCCATATCATCCTTCCACTGATAATAGTTGAAGGGAGAGAGAAGATTTGATGAAGAAGAGTCCATCTTTCAAGAATGGTGAATGCAATGGAGGAGGAATAACCTGCAAATCACAAGAAAAATGAGAACTATAAGGTTGACAACCCACACTTTTCAAGTTGCATCACACCCGGCATAAGACAATCAAGAAATATTGAAGATCCAATGATTCGAATCTAGGAATTATGTGGAAACTCTCGGCTTCTGGTGTGGATTTAAAAGCAAATTTTCAGCAATAGTGAATGCACATGAGAGAATGCATGCCACTGCTACAATATTTTTGTGAGCAAATTCACTCAATCTTCATGAATAATCCCTGCAGAAAAGAAGTCTTGTCCCTGCCATGGCTCTGATACCATGTGAAATTGAATCACAACAGATCTAATTGAACAAGAAAATCAATTACAATAGATGCATAAAGAATAATATGTGTAAACTGTGCAAGAGAATTGCAGCAGTGCTCTATTGAACTCAGAAGTAGAATACAATACAATGTGCAGTCACAATGACTGAATGATTCGAATTAACCAAGGAGGTCATTCGAATATCCTTCATGGAATACCTTGGCTCCCACTAGGAATCCTCATCATCAGATCAGTGGAGTCATCAATGCACATGTAATGGTCAACAAGGTGTCAAACTGAGTCTAACTGAATGTGGTAGATGTAACACATGCATGGGGCACTAATGTAGTGAAGGAGGCTCAAAGGAGGGCGCATGAGGAGCTGACTGGAGTCAAAATAGGCAATCTAGTCTCACTGGGGTCCAACAGAGTGTTTCAGTTAGTTTACAAGTCAATCTAGCCTTAAATCAAGGAAAGATCCACAAATTACTCAACTAATTGAGTGTGTCACTGGTGGTAGGTGAAGGACGCCTTTCACATGTGGAAGGTGAAAGGAGGGCGCATCACTGACTAAGAGGGATAAAAATGAATGGAAAGAAGCTCCCGGGGCTAGCAAACTAGGGACTAGGTGATGGGTAACAACTCACTGATGACTGGGATGCATGCAAATGCATGACTGCATGTAAAATGCATGACTGCATGTAAAATGCATGCAAACATAAAAAGTGATGATGAGATATCCTAACAGTCATCTCTACATTTGTGTGGAAGAATATAGGGTCCCCTACCCTACAACCATCCACGACCTCCTTACGAGCTTATGATGGTCATTCATCTCAGGCATAAGTCCTTCTAGCTAATCTTCCAGTCCAATTAGCTGGAAAAACTGTCCTGATTTACATTTAAGTCATCAACGCCCAGCTCGACTACAACCTGATCCTTGGATGAAGCTACATGTATGCCATGAAAGTTGTTTCCTCATATGTGTTTCATATTATGATGTTCCCACATGAGGGATGGGTTGTTAAAATTGATCAAGTAACATACTATGAACCGAATGCACCCACTACACCCGAAAATGTTCTCCCCATGGTTGAAAAACATGTTTATGGTGCACCTAACTCATTGATTTCCACTATGGGACCAGGACTTTATTCAAAGACTCCAATGGTCTCCACATTTCATTCCATACCACCTCCCCTTCCAGATGTTGAGATATCTGACTTGTACACCATTTCATCAATTCAATCGGTCCCAACCCCCAACCTCCACTCCTCCCCCAACCACCATTGGTACCTAGCCATGTTGGAGCCACACCGATCCACACAATACCGTTCTTATTTCAACCATCATGGGTAGTAATTATGCCCATCATGGCCATGCTAAATTTCTCGGGGTTGACGTTAGGACTTCCCGTGTGGTATTTACCTTCCCCTAATCCCACTCCAACACCACAAGTAATTCGTCAACCAGTCCAACCAATCACCATCGCCAATCATCCACCTCCCAGTGTGGTGGAACAATCTTCCTCCAATACCACCCCTCGGCCATCCAATCACATTGGTGGAAAATTCACGCACACTCATACTACACCAAATGCGACTAAAACCGTGCACCCTCCACCTTCATCCCATGCACCCCCCAAGTGCGCCTTGTGCTATGAGTTGGGCCATCTAACACATAATTTTCCATAGTTGCCCGATCTTCAAGAACACATGAAGACATTGGACGATGACCCCACTATACCGGCTATCGAATTACCAACTACCCCCCCCCACCATGTAACAAATTGTTGCACACCAACCACTCCTGCGCCATATGCGAAGTCTACGACCATTACTCACATCATTGCCCAGAATTACTAGAGTATCGGTTGGTGCTCCATGAAATGCGTCAATCTTCATTATAATAATCCATTACTACCATTAAGGATATTCACCCACCTAAAACCTCCTCTACGGGAGAGGTTAACACTATTTATATCATTTTTACAAGTGGCGAACCAACCATTCCCCCAACCTCTAGATTTAGCTCTTCAGATCTGTCCACATAGTGTTTTTGCACTGACAAATAAATCCTCGAAGTACTAATATCCTCTAACTTCCCTTGGGATGACACGCATCATAGATCCTACTTAATTCCTGAAACGTCTACTCCTATTATGACCAACCAACTTTTGGTCGAGTCCAAAGACTTCATCCATAACCAAGTGGACTGGTTTAAGAACCCCATCCCAGCTCTTGATGCCTTCGAAGAAAGTAACATGGATAACATCTCGCCTACCATTTAGGTTGATATTTCCATCACACCTGGTATAATTGAGAACATTACGTTGGGTGCCTCCTGTACTCCAGATGAAGTCACTGCCTATAAGAAGTTCTTCCAAGATTTCTGCGATGTTTCCGCTTGGTCATATACTAAGATTCCTAGTCTTTACCCCGCAATCGTTGAGCACTTTATTGATACTTGGCCTGCAATTCCTCATGTCCGCCAAAATCAATTTCCCATTCACCCTTCCAAATTACTAGCAGTGAAGGAAAAAATTGAAAAATTACATCAAGATGGGTTCATTTATCCCATTTCTTACACCACATGGGTGTCCAATCAAGTATCGGTTAACAAAAAATAGGGCACCATTCGCGTTTGTATCAATTTTCGTGATCTGAATTTAGCTTGTCCAAAAGACATCTTTCCTACGCCTTTCATCGATCAACTTATTGATGCCTGTGCGGGTCATGAGATTCTCTCCTTCATGGACTGTTGGAGCCTAGGCCGCAGCTATGGTAAAGCTGCGAATTTTGAGGAAAAAGCACAAGTGTTGAAGGGAAGAAGTGCTAATTTTGAATAAGCACCAATTTTTGGGCAGAAGTAAACGGTGCACAGTACAGCGCCAGATGGATGAGCTCAGCGCAGATTACGGACCGGAAATCGTGGAGCTCACGCGCACACGTCAAAAGAGAATGAATGTGGCCGAGTAGAGAGCTCAGCTACCACAATAAATGAATCGACGGAATAGAGGGCTCAGCTACCCTCATTAAGGCTAAGTACAGAAGTTATGGTTGCTCTGATTAAGGAGGATCAACGGACCAAAGCATTGAAGGTGAAGGACAAAGAGCAGTGAATGATGAAGCGGCGCCCATACCCGCAATCTGCGCCGAAAGTCACGGAACCTGCAGGAAACGGCGACGTGACTGCAAGCGGCACCTACAGTACACCTAGCCATGTCCGTGGTTAGGGTTTTTGGGGAATACTGCTGGGAAAGGCCCACAGTTTTGTAAAGGTGCGACCGTCATGGCCACCTATATATATGTGTAATTGTAAAGGAAGAAGGTTAGCGGTTTGAGATATGTTAGCTAGTTAGTTAGCTAGCCATTAGATGTTTTAGACAGAAGAAGGTTAGATGTTAAGAGGAGTGATAGCTGTGGAGCTAGTCACTGAGTTGCAGACAGTCTGAGTCGACGTCTGAACCATTATAATCTCTATAGAGGAAGAGACTAGATCTAGAGAAGGGCTCCCAGTTGTGTGCATGGAGTTTCCTGGAAAGATCTAAGGCTGCAGTTGTGTGCGCAGCATATTGTGTAATTCCATTTCTGATTAATATAAGATACACTTCCCGTGGACGTGGTTTCCCCGTGGAGGTGAACTACCTAATTTTCGATGTTATGATGCTGTGTTGTGTGATTGCATGTTTTGGTTCATTATCTGTGTATACATGAACATTGCGTTATCTTTATGAATATGTTAAGTAAGTTCTCAGAGCTTCCCTGGTAGTTATAATCGTTAAAGTGTTGAAGGAATCTGTAGAACGCTGTCGCTGCGGCGACTGAGGAGTGTGTTGCTGCGCTGTGGCGCAAGTCTGGAAACAACACAGTATTGTACTCAGAGGGTAATCGCCTCGTGCGCCAGAGTGGAGATACCGCGCAGCTAGGCTGGCGAGCGTGAATTTCAGCGCTGTTGCACTGAGAAATCTGCGGAAGAGTAAGACGTTCCGCTTTGAGGACTCCTCCTGTAAGGGAGAGAAGGAAGATTGCAGTCTCTGCGTCACCTAGGTTAAGGAAGCCTGATTCCTTAGCCCCCCCATAGCCACTTCGGGTGAGACCTCGAGCTGTTGCGCAGCTCGTTGCCGAGAGGGCCAGTGCGCCAAGGGGTTTTGTTGTTGCGCCTCATTAAAACCCGGGTTTGTCCAAAAAGTAGCCAACATGGACAGTTTCTCTGGTTAAAATCATATTTAAATACATAAAGAGGATCAGTATAAGACTACCTTCACTACTCCATCGAGAACATTTCCTATCACGTTATGCTATTTGTTTTAAGAATGTTGGTACCACATTTTAGTGGCTCGTGACCTTTTTCTTTCACAACTTCGTCCATATTATCTTTGTATACTTCTATGACCTCACCGCTCGATCCAAGAAATGATCCGACCACCTGGACGATCTCTGGAAATTCCTTTTGCGTTGTCGCAAATACAACATTCACTTGAACCCCCTCAAGTGTGTTTTTTGTGTTCCTACCGACCGGTTATTGGGTTTCATTCTTTCCCAAAAAGGGATCACTATCAACCCTTTGAATGTTCAATCCATTATTTCCCTCCCTTCACCACGCACATTACACCAATTATAAATCTTTCAAGGGAAAGCTAATTTTCTTCGTCGCTTCATTCCTGACTATGTTGTGAAAGTTCATGGTTTCCTTCACTTTCTTCGGACCCACGTTCCCTTCATTTGGGACAAACAAGCACAAGCAACATTTGAAGAATTAGAAAGATCCTTGACTTCCACCCCATTGATTTCACCTCTTGATTTGTCGAAGGATTTTATCCTTTATGTTTCAGCATCCGAATATGCCATTTCCAACATGTTAGTCCAAGATCATAGTGCACATCAAGAAAGTGTCATCTATTATCTGAGTCAGACATTTTTTGGTCCACCACTTCGCTACCCCCATGAGGAGAAGTTGGCCCTCACCATCGTCTTCTCTGTCTAGAAGGTTCGCCACTACATTCTTATGAGCCGAACATCAGTTGTAGTAGACTCCAACCCCGTGGTCTATCTCTTGAGTTGTCCTCCTTCAAGGCTACGTGGCTAAATGGATCATTATCCTACAAGAATATGACCTGACATTTGTTACACCTAAGAGTACCAAAGCCCTTGCCTTGGCACATCTCATGACCGACTTACCATCTTCATCAGCGTCACCTCCAATCATCACTAATTTTCCTAACGACCCTTTGTTCACTATTTCTTTCGATGACCCATGGTATGGTTATATCCTTGTATACCTACGAACACAGAAGTTTCGATACACCCTCGGGCATGATGATCGTCGTCGCATCTTCCATCACGCTTCTCGATGCCTCCTTCTCGGCAATGTCCTTTACCGATGCAGCGTCGACACCATTTTACATCAATAACTCACACATGAGGAGGGTGAACAGGTTATGAATGATTGTCATAGTGGAGCCTATGGTGGCCACTTCTCAAGAATGGAAACTTCCCAAAATGTCATCCGTGCTGGGTATTTTTGGCCCACCCTTTTCACTAATTGAATTACAACAGTTAAACATTGTCGAAATTGCCAACTCTTTTCCCCAAAATCCAACACCCCTCCTGCCCCTCTCCATCCAGTAATCACCGTTGGCCCTTTCTGCAAATGGGCGATTGATTTTATGGAGTTCAACCCCCCCTCGTCAAGTGGCCATAATTACATCATTGTGGCTGTCGATTATTTCACCAAATGGGCCAAAGCCATGCCCACATTTAACTACTAAGCCGAAACCGCGTCATGTTTCTTTTTTAACCATGTCATTACTCGGTTTGGGGTCCCTAAACAAATCATATACGACCATGGAAAACACTTTGAGGACACCGTTTGGAAAGTATTGTCCACCTTTCTGAATTTTGACCACCAGTATTCTTCATCCTACTACCCGAAGGGGGACGACCAAGTTGAGGCTATCAATAAGATCCTGAAGACAATCCTTAAATGAACAATGAACAAGCATAAATCAAATTGGCACCATATGTTGTTTCCTGCACTTTGGGATTACCGTATGTCTACTAATACTGGCACGGGTTTTACCACTTTCCATTTGGTTCACGACATAGAGTTTGTTCTCCCCATTGAGTGTCAAATCCCTGCTTTACACATTGTCATAGAACTTCTCCTGGATACCTCACCACTTGAGAAATGTTTACACTTGTTGGAACAAACAGACAAATACCGAAGACCGGCCTTACAAATCATCGAGGCTTCCAAACATTGTTCCAAATCCCATTATGATAAACACATCCATCCCCGCAACTTCCAAGAAGGCTACCTAGTGCTCGTCTATGACCAAGCTCATGACAAGCATGGTAAAGGAAAGTTTGGATCCATGTGGAAAGACCCCTACATTTTCCAAACCTGCCTCGGCAAGGGGACATACATCCTAATCGATTATGAAGGACACCCTTTTCCCAACCCTCGCAATGGGTTGTATCTCAAACATTTTTTACCTTGACGTTTCTCGGACCCAATAATCTTTGTTGTATAAATTTTCTTTCCTATTCTATTTTTCTTCTCTTCATCCAGAACCTTATAGTTTGCTTCCCTGCATGACCACAGATGGATCCTATTCCTCCACTCTATGTCAGTTTCGATGAGAGTGCAAGTAGATGGTATCCAAACCTCGCCTTTGCAGCTTGGGTATTGTATTCCCCTCACACGAGTTGATCCACCTCGACGGAGTGTGTATAGGTGATGCCACTAACAACCAGGATGAGTACAATGTTGTGACTGGTCTCCTCACTATATCGCCCATAGCCATATCTTGGGCCCGCCCCTTTTTTTCGAAAAGCATGCTTCGGTGATGTTGTTCCCTAGCCATGCTTTCCAAGGCTCCCTAGAGGACCAAATCCAAATAAAAAAGAATGAAAAATATCACAAATCACTAAAAGAATTAGCTGCAAGTAACAAAACGCGACTCCACTAAACATATTGAGAGAAATCAAACTTTCCTCTTTTCGGCCCTTCTACACTCCTCCCAATTTTCACAGTGAAAATGGCATGTGGAGGTGGGCTCCCTTACTATTTATAGCCTTATTTATACACTTTTTCTTTTGACCATTCTGGAGTCATCCGACCTCCTTTTTTCGTGTCGTTTGCACTGCCTGATTCCAAATTATGTTCCTGTGATGATCCTTGAGATCATTTCTCGCTATCACTCAATTTTTTTGGGGCATTTTTGCTGTGCCCCTTGCTGCCTCGATTTGTGTGCCACACAGGATGCTAGTCATTTTTGGACCACTTTGACCATTTTGTCTATCACGGCCTATTCATGAGCCCTCTACTCCATCCATACTACAATTATTGCATTATTTTGCCACCATTCATCTACCCTCAAGGAGACCCCATTAGTGTTCCCCCCTAACCTTATTTCTTGGTTCTGATACTTGTCCCTTTATTGAACACTTCCTCCTTGCTTGGCTTTTACATATGTTCGGTATACTTTTATCCATTTTTTGGATTGAGAAGCTCGTTTGCGAAAAATGAACTTAGGTAGTTTCTGTTAAGCTCTTTTACTCCTTAAAGAATGAAAATATCGTCCAGCAATCTTGCTTCCTTTCATGGTCCTTAAAAGTATCTGAAAGGGTGTCTATATGGTATACGTTTAACCCTTTTCTAGACTTGGTAAACTAATTATGAAAAATGAATACTCTAGTCACATCGGCTAGAAGAGTTCTCCATTGCATAATTTTATGATTTTTGGGCCTTAGGGACTAACACACCAAAAAGAACCCCCTCAGAGTCTTCTGATTTCCTTCAAACTCTCTAATATTGAAAGCATCGATGAGCATTTACCATCCTGGGTTCATATAAATCCACACGACAGTACCTTCTCACCATTTCAGAGTCTTCTTATCGCTTTTAGACTCCTTAAAATTGAAAGCACCCACAAGCATGCATCGTCCTGGGATCATATAAATCCACACTACAATATCATTTCGAGCACACTTATATCCCTTCTTCGAGCTCCTTAAACCATGAACAAGGCCCAGATGGTGCCTCTCGACATGCCGACAGCTCACCGCTAGTCCTACCATTATGGAAGCATCCCTAGTATGGTCTTTGTTGTTCAGAGTATTATGAGATGTGTCACCCTTGTATTATCCTGATCTTGCTCATTAGTTCCCCCCTTGAGTCACCCCCATTGCAAACGTAATCATTGATCCCTTGAGCTATGATCCCATTTCCCGAGGTCAGTTTCATATGCCACCTGGTCATCCCTATCATCATACTCTGAACAAAGGAAGTTTGAGTCGCATCACTCCCCGACCCTCATACCCCCCACAGTGTGTCAGTTACATGTCCAATACCATCACATATTGGCTGTAGACATCATGCTCCTATCAAGGAAACATCATTACCTTGGTAGTTTCAGGTCTCCCTCTGTCGATGCCATCACATCTATTCCATAGGATAGACCCAGAGGTCCCTATACCTTGGACTCATCTCTATCAGTGGTGAGTGCCTACAAAACATCTAAGAGGATTCCTTAGTGCCTCTTGGAATTGTTGTTTCTCACGTGCTCGACTTCAACTCCATCATCGCATCATTGAGATTCATACATTGGTCCCTTCTATCATTGGTCGAAGACCTCAAATGTCCCCTTACTCTAGCACATTGGTGAGTCTATTTGGAAACCCCCCAGTTGAATGTTCCCATGGATATTTGGGTTGCATTGGTGACAATGTTTGGAATCCATCTAGCTATATGCTTCCTAGAGTATCCAGTTTAGATGCAATTCAGTGTACCTTTGAGATTCTGACTCTCATTCATTGATTCCATACGGTTATTGGGAACCTTCAGATCTAGCAGAGCATCAGTGGTTGTGATACTGCTTTCATGATGAATGTCATTGTTTCCATGTATCAGTTCTTCAGATCAGTCATGGTTGGACCATGAGTATGCCCCATATTTGTGTCCCCTCTAGACTATTATGATGTACACAACAATTCTCTATGTATTGTATAGGTCCCCATTGGGATCCACCATTATTTTCATATCTTTTTATGAGCATGGGTATGCCTTCCTCGTACATATATTTGAGATTATGTTCCTCATAAATTATTGAAGTGATTTATTTCCAGTTTTAGCCCTTGCAGTTAACATGGAGCATGTGTTCTTATCTCCAACCAGTTTCTTCTCTCCACCAACACAATGCTCACACCCCTGGAAAAAGTAAGAACCTATCATGTCTATCATCCATACTATGAGCTCATGCCATCACACATCAGGGGGCAATCTATTAACACCCAAAAATTGTTCATCTAGCTCATCCCCCTAGTCACATAACCCATTTACCACTCTTTCCTATATTTTTGGCCTCCAGAAACCTAAAAATCCCTAAATTGGTAACCAAATGGGAAAACAATCATTATTTCCCTCTTCAATTAATGAAAATCCTTCAAAAAATTGCAAAATCCCTCAAAAAGGGTTGAAATCAACAAAAAGAAAAATAAAAAGGAGAAATAGTCAAAATAAAATAAAAAAAGAGGGAAAACTGGAAATACCACTATCCAATAATATTGGTTTCCCAATACCATGGGTCAATAATCCACCACCCAAAATCATTATAAAAAGGTGACAGAGGGCCCCCATTTCACATCCATGATCAACTCTTCACATCCTTATGCTTCCAAAATTCATGTTGAACGTTAGCCTACAATCTTGAGCTTATGTTCCCCATTCAGTTGAGTCTTGGCCACCTCAAGAGAATTTGGAGAAGAGCAAGGAACTCTGGAGACCCGACATGCTACTCTCCGTACAACTATGAGGGACCACATCTACTCACCTTCAGAGGTAATTCTCATTGTAAACCCTTGTTTGCAACTTAATACAAATTATAATTCAGGGGATCCTATTTAATTGTCTTGTTTAGATAATAGTTAGTTATATTTCATTTATTTGTCTTTTTTGTTATTTACATTTTCATACTACACATTCATGAGTTACTACTGAGGGTTCCATAATCCTTAGTAGGTGCCATTTTGCACAGGTTAGTGTGAAAACACTAGCTACAAGAAGCAACCCTCAAACTTTGCACAATGTACTCCATTGGCATAATAAATTATTTACCATATACCAAGCTGAAGAGTGTTTGGCCTGCCAACTTATTTCAAGTTGTCCTATATGCCCATAAAATTGTAGGGACTCCCATATCCCAATCGTCGCGATTCACATTACAAACCTTTTTCAAAGCATGTTCAAGGATTTTATTGAAATATTTGACAATGACATTAGCTTGTGGATGATACATAGTACTCTTCCAATGATAAATTTGGAGCTCTTGGGTAAGTGTCTCTATAGCCTTATTAAGAAAGTGGTATCCTTGATCACTCAACAAAACTCATGTGCATCCAAATATATTTACTACATTCTGAAACAAGAACTTTGCAGTAGTTGTAGCACTACAGTCCTTCATTAGTTCAACTTCAACCCATCTAGTCAAGTAATCTATAGCAGTAATTATGTAACACGCTCGTGTTCGATTTGCAGGTGGGTTAATTGGGCCCACAAAATCAACAACCCACTTCTCAAAATATTGCAAATTTACCTGTGGCACTAATGGCATCTCGTCCCTTCTGGATGGTTTCTTTGTTCTCTGACAAACATCCCAATATTGGAAATATTCCTTAGCATCTCTATGGATTTTAGGCCACCACATCCCTTCTCTGAGTATCTTTTGAGTTGTATCCTTTCCTGCATAGTGCTCCCCTCCAACAACTTCATGAGATTCGACCAAAATCATTGGTTTCTCATGCTTCATAACACAACATCTTAATACTTCATCTAGTCCTAGCTTGTATAAATGACCTACTATCAGTTGATAGTTTACTGCTTTGAAAACAAAATGCTTCTTTTGTTTGAAAGTTAACCCAATGGGTGCCATACCCATAGCCATAAAGTTTACAATGTATTCAAGGTAGTCATCCACCATTCTAACCGAAAATAGTTGTGCATCTGGGAGGTTATAGTCCAAGCTAATTGGTTCTTCCCTTGTTTCTAACCTTGACAGATTGTCAAATCCCACATTTATCCTTCCTGGTTTAACTATAATTTTGAAATCGTAATCCTGAAATAATAAGAGCCACCTGCAGATTCTCCCCCCCAACACTGGCTTGTTGACCAGGTATCTCAAGGAAGAATTATCTGCAAACATCTTAAAATGGCCCCCTAATAGATACTGCCTTCAATTTTGTAGTGCATAAACCATAGCTAATCCTTGTCTTTTGGTTGTAGTATAATTTCTCTTTGTAGTATATAATTTTACACTAGAAAATGCAATAGGATGATCAATGGATCCCCCACCTGGTTGAGCCAGAACTACACCCAATGTAATGGATGAAGCATCAACATGAAGATGAAAATATTTTCATCAATCAGGAAACACTAAAATTGGCATTATCACCATCTTCTCCTTCAATGTGTCGAGGCTCTACTAACACTCCTCATTCCACTGAAAAATAGTATCCCTCTTCATCATCTTCTCCATTGGTGCTATGATCTGTTCATATCCTTTGACAAATTTCCTAGAATACCATGTATGTCCCAAAGTTGATCTCAACTATCGAACTGATGTTAGTGGTGGAAAGTATACTATAATGAAGATCTTTATAGGATCCATTGTTAAGTTTAGTATAAAATTCACAACAAGAGCATAATAAGGATCACTGAAAGAACCACAATCACAAGATAGACATAGATTTATCCTAGGAAACCCTCATGGGGTAGAAAAACCAGCAAAGCTTCCTCAATATAGATGACCAACAAATACAAAGATGTAATCCCCAAACAAGAGCTCCTTATCCTCCTTCGCATATCTCTCTCTCTCTCTTATGCACAATTCACAAGTGAGTGAATGAGTGAGTGTGTATTCAAATGAGGAACACACCTCCTCTATTTATACTTTACTTCACTTGACTTTTAACCCTAACCGGGCCGACTTCTCCTAGGAGAGTCTAATAACCCCTAAACACTTAACTCAGGGCAGACCCCACTAGAGAATTCTAATAACCCTAGTTACAACATCCCGACGGAGGAATAAACATATCTGGATATATAATAATGTCCCAATGGAGGAATGAAACATCTCCGGATAATAAAGTACAAATAGAATATTCTTAGAAGTAACAATATTTTAACACTCCCCCTTAAATAGAAGGATATTCTAACAACATCTGTAGGAGCAAGGAGTCATCAACAACATGATACATGATACATCTATAAATCATTGGAATATTTCTTCAATCATCATCAGTAACTCAAACAGCAACTGGAACATCTTCAATATCTTCAATACTGGAACATAAACATCTTCAGTACCGAGTCTTCATATTCTATAGCACTTGATCAGCTACAACAACATCATCATCTAGATCTCCCGATCAACAACATCATCTAGATCTCTCGATCAACGACATCATCATATAGATCTTCCGATCAAAAACATCATCTGGATCTCTCGATCAACAACACCATTTGGACCTCTTGATCAACAGCATCATCATTTGGATCTTCCATTTAACAGCATCATTTGGATCTCTCGATCAACAACATCATCATCTGCAATACACATGATCCAATTATGGGATGTGTTGGGCCCAAGTTGGGACAAAGTTTTGGTAACACTTTTGATAAGCAGGAGTAATTTTGTCTAAGTGTTGAGGGTGCTGCAAAGTTGTGCACAGCATCCAAGTGTTGACCATGCTGTGAAGTTGCACGCAACATCCGAATTTTGGAAGTACCGTGAAGACCAGTGCTGCGAGGAAGCAGTGCTGCAAAGCAGTTAGGCCATGTGGATCCAGCAAAGTGGAGTGCTGGACAAGGATCAAGTACAGGTACCGAATGGACCAGTAGTGGTCTAATTTTGGAAAGATGCTCCAGGAGTGCTGAGCGGCGGGCACGAGCAAATCAGGAAGGCGGCTAATGCACGAGTTTGTTAAGGAAAGGACAGCTAAGGGAAAGCGATGGCTTGGCATGCCTAGTGGGAGAGACCATTAGAGATGAATGGTTCAGTGAAAGTGACCTATTGGCACACGTGCGACAGGAAGGCCGATAGCGACAGAAGGAAGACGTGGAGAACCGCCATGATGAAGCAGACGCTACCAGATGCCAGCAAGCCGGTTTAGGAAAACCGGCACAGTTTTGTAAACCCTAAGGGTTTTGGGTTTAGGTCTTTGGCATTGTAAAGACATGAACTTTGGGCATGGGCTATTTAAGAAGACAATTTGTATGGGATGGGGTTACTTTGGTTGTTACATTTTTGGGTTCTAGATATCGTATTGAAAAATCTCTTTTGAGTTGAGAAGATTGTAAAGGCTCTGCAACTATGTGCGCAGAGACCTATCTGAGAGGAAGGAGAGTCTACAACTAAGTGCGCAGACTAAGAACGGTTGTCCCCATCCCTTTTAAAGATATATATTACCAACCGTTCTTGTGGACGTAGCTTACCATCCAGGGGAGTGAAACACGTTAAATATTGTGTTGTGCGTTTGTGTTCTATGGATGAATGATTATCTGTATTTTCTGTAAATGAATGTCTAGATGTTTCCTTTCATGCTATTATGAGAGAATTGTTGTATGCATTTGCCATCAAAAGAAGTATGGAGATGATATGTTAAATTCTGCATGAATAGATGAATGGTGAACATTTAGCTTATGTTTGAGAACAGTGAGTCAGTTAATTGGTTAAGTGTTAAGAGATCACTTAAGTACTTCCCTATGCACAATAGAACAAATGCATAACAATTAGAGGGATAATCGGCTGAGTAGTTGCATGAGTGGATGAGTGATACTCAATTCAGAGCCTTAATCATTTTCAAGGTAGTCGAGTATAAAGTTGAACTGCATAGTTCACAGTTTCAGTAGAAGTCCCGCGGTAGAAGAACATAATGGTGCAAACCGCAGCGTTGTCCATCACTACACAGTCCCCCCTCGCACCGCATACCCCCTGTTGTGCTGCGCAGTACATCTGTCCAAGTAACTCGTCACTTACTGTGGAAACCTGATTCCGCAGTACCCCATAGATACACCTTGGGTGAGACCTCAACCTGCTCGCAGGTTGTTTCCGAAAGGGCTGGTGTGAAGGGGTTTTGTTGGTCAAAGGGAAACTGCAAAGAACTTAGGTCTTATAAGAAAACCTTTGGGTCAGTTATAGCCAACAAATGGTTCCGTTTCCGCGCTAAAATCCGTGATGAGTTGCAATCGTGATGTGTGACAAAGAATACCAGTTCCCGGAAGGCTCTGACAACTGGCATCCTGAAAAGACAGAAATCCAAGCTTGGTGGGACAAGACCATAAGATACTTTGCAAGGCAAGAGAATAGACATCCGCGTCTATGTGACACACAGTGGTCGGATAGATATATGTGGAAATATATTCACGAGATCTTATGGGCATCATTTCTAAACAAGTTTTGCGAGTGGATCTCACGGCTCGCAAAAAAGAAAACCTGTTTTCAAGGTGGAGTTCCTACAGAGTGGACTCTTGAGCTCATAGTGCAGCTCAAAGTAATAGACAGCTCGTTAACACGTGTAATTGATTTTTGGGTCGATCATATGCTAGAAGGCTTCGTAACAGAATTTGTTGTAGACACACTCAAATCCTACAGCCAAGCAGAAGCATACTTTTTCAGAGGATTCCAAGGTAAGTTGCTGAACAATCTCAGTCTATACATTAAGATGTTGTTAGTTGAGAAAGGTGTTTTGAGAATGTAGTAATATTCTTAAGTTTGTCATGGTAAACAGTATATATAGTGATTTTGACAAAGATACCCATAATATTAGAAGTGGCAAGAGATATAAATTTAATAAGAATCTTGGAGGCCCTAGACTCCACATAGATACCGAGATTCCTTGTGACCTTGACAACGAAGCTGCACCACCATTTACCCCTGAGAACCCACCGGCTGCAGAGACCGCACCACCTTTATATGAAAACTCACCTGCTACGCAGTCCACCCCGCAGAATACTCAGCCTAGTAAGTCTATCCTGATAAGCCCATTTGTTTTCACAACAAAGAGCCCTTTACAGTAGCCACGCAGTAATCCAAGTGCCCCATTACCTAATAGGACAATGGAAAACACAGATATGAAGCTGCCGATATTCAAAGGAACTGGCCTAGAAGACCCTGACCAGCATTGGTTCCTTTGCGAAGCCGTTTGGAGTGTAAGACAAATCCAGGATGATGCCGTGAAGAGAGCACAGCTCATCACCACTTTTAGGGACATAGCTTTACATTGGTTCATGAAGTACTCTAACACACAGTCGAGAACCCTCGCAGAAATTAAAGCTGCGCTTGTGGCAGAATTTAAGAAACCCAAATCTGAATCTCAGTGTATAACCGAGTTGAAAGAAATAAAGCAGAAATCGACTGAAACGGTTTGGGAGTTTGATCAGAAGTTCAAGACCCTATTAGACCAAGTAAGCTTTGTTATAGCTCCGGAACAGCACAAGGAATGGTTCATTGTTGCGTTGTTTCCCCATATTCGATTACCGTTGATGCAACAGAAGGTTACGTCACTGGAAGAGGCCTTAGAGATCGCAATGAAGCTAGAGGCTTCGCCGATTAGCGAGACTAGTTCTGGAATGTCTCATATCCAAAACCAACTAACCACCCTGACACTAGAGCTGCAAAGCATGAAGAATGGCAAAGAACAAAGGTATGAACCTAGACATGAGGTCTGGTGTACAAGTTGTAAAGGAGAAGGCCATGACCGAGAGCATTGCTCATTATTCCACGACTATCTTAATAGTGGTGCGCCCAACCCAATAAATCAGAATCAGGCCCCATGGTGTGAAATTTGTAGAACCACAGGACACAGACCTGAAGACTGCTATCTCATACAGAAGTATGTGAAAACACCTAAAAATTTATACTGCACTTTCTGTAAATCAATTGGACATGGTGAATCCAACTGCCGTGCATATGAACTAATGAACGAAAGAAAACTAGATATGGACTCAATGAGAGGCACTGGCTTGTACCGCGTACAAGAAGATAACTAGCTGAAACAAGAGAATTCATAATATGACTAAGGAGGATACAGAGGTCGTGGTGCTGGATACCGCGGTAGAGGAAGAAATGCTGGCCCGACACAGGGAAGAGGCTGCGACCAGGTCATTTGTTATAATTGTGGCCAGCCAGGTCACGTATCTAGAGATTGTGTTAACCCATGCACTACGTGCAATTATTGTAAATCATTTGAGCATGTTATTGAAGATTGCCCAGTACTAGAGGTGGAAATGCAGAAAAGAAGACAGACAGATGCACCAAACATGAACGTCCAGTGGATCGCAATGGAGATAAGACCAGTAGACCCGAGCATCAATGTGGTCACGCGTAGTGGCGCTAAGATAGGCCGTGATAGGGGAGCTGAAGCTTCCACGTCAGGGGAGGCTCACACAAAATAGACCCCTCTTCAGACAGTATGGATAAGGAAAGCTTCGGGAAAAATACATGCTCTCGACCTACGAAAGAACAAGGAAGTCTTTATCGACACGCGGGGTACCTTCAGAGAACCAGCAACAGAATCACATAGGATCCCGTTGCGCAATGAAGCATCGCATGTTGAAGACATGCCAGCGGCTTATGATAAAACAAGCACTACAACAGATGTCAGCACTTCCGTTGTACAATTCCTGCGAAGCTGCATGAAGCTACTCAAAAGTGAAAATGCCATAGTAGAGCTACAGAAGCTCATGAACCAATATGAACCACAGACCAGAACAGAGACTTCTGATAGCGCAGTACATCACATAAGGAAGCATAAAAAAATAGGCCGAGAAATGAGGATTACCACGCAGATTGGAGATTTTGAAATGGATGAAGTCATCCTTGATTTGGGATCTGAAGTAAATGTCTTGACTAAGCAGACATGGCAGCAGATGGGTTGACCAAAGTTGTCATGGTCACCTATCCAGCTGAGGATGGCTAACCAAGAGAAAGTCATACCTTTTGGTCGGTTAGCTGACGTGATAGTCGACATCGATGGAGTCCAAAGTCATGCAGACTTTGAAGTTATCGAGATTGTGGATGATAGTCATCCTTTTCCTGCACTGCTAGGAATTGACTGGGCAATTGATAACCTGGCTATCATAAATCTGAAAACAAAGAAGATGATATTTGAAGGGAAGCATCTTAGGGTCATTGCACTGTTGGATCCTGCAGATGGTGACAGATATAGCGAGTCGATTCAGGAGGAATCCAAGGCTCAAGACTTGGACAAATTATACCAGCTCACAGCAAACCAGGAAGATTACATTAATCCTACTACAGATGGTACACTCAGCTAGAGATGTGACAGCTCCTGTGTCTCTGATTCGGATGCAGGACTGGAAAATTGGCAAAGCCGTATGCATGAAGTATCAGCAAGAAGATGCATGCAAGTTGCGAAATCACTGCGATGGATTGGAAAGGAGGTAAGTCCTATTCCCACATATGATGGTTCTGCTAATGTTTACAATTTCATCCAGGAATATACTGTAGCTATTGTAGATGAGCACAGATTACTAGCATTGGATATGGCACTGCGCGACACACCCGCCAGATGGTGGAATGTGCACAAGCACACATTGACCACTTGGGATCAATGCAGGATTAAGATGCAAATCTGATTTGCTGGAAGGGTTACCTTACCCTTTGAAAAGTTTAAAGGACAGAAAGATCGTAGTCAACATATTGAATTTTGTTTATAGGCATGGCTGGAAAGGCCACATGAAGAATGGGTGCACCTATTCGTGCATACCCTGGAGGACGACATTCCAAAGAAATGGTATCTAGACCTGGAATTGTGTAGAGAAACCACTAATTGGGATATGCTGACTGCGAACATCCAGAGGGACTTCAGCTTTAATGATGAGAACCCATTGATCCATGACGCATTGCAGATAATTAAGGAATGCATATTCAGGGAAGACTGCCCTCACAGAAATATGACATTGGAGGAATTCTTCGGGGCAGATAGCGTTCCTGGGCACCTACAGTCAGAATGGAAGGAACACGAAGAACACCTCATCGAGTGTTACAACCGAGATGAAGACATTAGTGATAGAAATGAAGATGATGACGATGATCCGCGCAACATAAACATACCAGAATCGGAGGGTGCACGCGACGTAGAAGGACCTCCGTTAGAAATCCCAGATATGAGCGGACCAGTGAAAACATAGAAGGTGAATATTGGCACAAGCGAAGAACCGAAGTTCACAGCAATAGGAGACTATTGGGACGATTAGACTGTTGCAGAGATCGCAGACACCTTGCATGAATATCAAGAACTGTTTCTAACTAAATTCACAGAAATGAAAGGCATTATGGGAGACCTAGGGGTCATGAAAATACCTTTGAAGCTAGGCGCAAATCCCGTGAAGCAGAGACTGTACAGACTAAATCCACACTACAAAGAAAGAGTATGCGCAAAGCTGGATAAGATGCTTGAAGCAGGAATCATTGAAACTGTCGAGGAGTTCAAGTGGATTAGCCCCATGGATGTTCAAGACAAGAAAACAAAAGGTGAGATCAAGATTTGTGTGGATCTCAGAAAACTGAATGATGCTTCCATGCGCGACCCATTCCCTACTCCTTTCACGGACGAAGTGCTTGATAATGTTGGAGGGAATGAGGCTTATTCTTTTACTTATGGTTTTTCGGGGTATCATCAGATAAGGATTGATCCCGCAGACAAGCATAAGACGACTTTTTCTATAGAATGGGGGTCATTCCAGTACATGGTAATGCCTTTTGGCCTAAAGAACGCACCTGCCATATTTTCCAGAGTGGTCGTCGCAGCATTCAAAGAGTCTATGCATAAGTTTCTCGAAGCCTACTTTGATGATTAGACTATGTTTGGTCTATTGAAGAACCATTGTGTGAACCTTAGAATGATGCTTGAGAAGTGTCGACAGCATCAGATCTCTTTAAATCTAAAGAAGTGTATTTTTTGTGTTCCTTATGGGATTCTACTTGGGCACATTGTTTGTAAGCAGGGATTGATGGTGGACCCTGCGAAGATTGCCATTATTGTGAATTTTCCAACACCAACTTCCGTTAAGATGTTGCACTCTACCTTAGGCCATACTAGATATTACAGGAAATTTATAAAGGGTTACGCGCAGATAACTGCAGCAATGGAAAAGATGCTAAAGAAAGACACACCGTTCATTTGGAACGCGGAATGCGAATAGGGATTTGATACACTAAAAGAAAAGATGGTGACTGTGCTGATTCTAGTCTTTCCAGACTGGATGAAGCCATTCCATGTCCATGTTGACGCATCATGCATTGCCCTGGGAATCGTACTAGATCAACCAGGAGAAGGAGGCATTGACCACCCTATTGCATTCTCGAGCAAGAAGCTCTCAACAGCAGAAAATAACTATACTACTACTGAGAGGGAAGGCCTTGCGATGGTATATGCCCTACAGAAATTCAGACATTACTTGCTTGGTGCGCACTTCCTTATGTTCACTGACCATTCTGCATTGAAATAGTTGGTCAATAAGCCAGTGTTAGGGGGCGCATATGCAGATGGTTGTTTCTATTCCAGGAGTATGATTTTGAGATTGTTGTTAAGCCCAGGAGGCTGAACTTGGGACCTGACCACCTATCTAAGATTGGGTCAGGAGAAGAGCCGACGAACATTGAAGATAGTTTACCTGATGCGCGGTTATTTGCTATATAGATTACTGATGATTATTACAAGGATATCATTAATTTTTTGACAACAGGGCTGGCACCGCAGGAATTATCTGTCCAGTAGAAGAAGGAGCTAGTGGTGTACGCCACAGACTTCACTATAATTGCAGGTCAGTTATACAAAATCGGATCGGATGAATTCCTGCGTAGATGCATACTAGATCATGAGAGACCATTTATTCTAGAAGACGCGCATTCAGGGATCGCGGGAGGTCACTATGCAAGAAGGGCTATCGCACAAAAGATATTGCACGCAGGGCTATGGTGGCCCACGATCCACAAAGATTCCAAAGAACACTGCAGGAACTATGATGTCTGTCAGAGGATAGGGAAACCTTCGCGAAGAGATGAGATGCCATTAAACCCATAGTTGACCTTGCAGGCCTTTGAGAAACGGGCCATTGATTTTGTGGGTCCTATAAACCCACCAAGAAAAAGAACTGATGAGAGGTATATTATTACTGCTACTGATTACCTCACCAGATGGGTGGAAGCAAAGCCAGTAAAGGACTGCTGCACAGTTCATTTTCGAAGACATATTGTCAAGATTTGGTTGTCCGAAGATTTTGATGAGTGACCAAGGTACTCACTTTTTGAACAAGACCACTGAGGCACTTACAGAGGAATTCCACATTCGTCATCAGCGCAGTAATCCATATCATCCATAGGCGAATGGCACTGTTGAGGCTTTCAATAAAATACTGGAGAACGCACTCATTAAGGTCTGCAATGTAAATAGAGATGATTGGGATCTGCGCATCTCCTCTATGTTATGGGCATATAGGACTACATGCAAGAAATTGACAGGACATACACCTTTTCAATTGGCTTATGGGTAGGAAGCTATAATGCCAATGGAATATATTGTCCCTAGTTTAAGGATCGCTGCATTCACAGGGATGGCAGACCACGCAGCACTAGAAGAAAGGTTGCTACACCTCATTGGGTTGGAGAAAGATCACTTCATTACCGGCTTCCACCATCAAGTTCAGAAAGACCGTGAGAAAGCATGCCATGATTGCCATATAAAGAGCAAGTACTTTCAGGTAGGTGACCTAGTCCTCCTGTATGATAGCAAGTTCATGAAGTTTCCCAGTAAATTTAAAATGCATTGGCTTGGCCCATATACTATGATACATGTTACGAACATTAGTGCAGTCCAGTTAGCCAATTTAGCTGGCGATACCCTACCAACTTTGATAAATGGAAGCAGACTAAAGCTGTATCACAATAATCCTGCTTCGCAGAATCCTGAGTAACAAGCATAGGAAGAAATTTCTAAGTGTCAAGTACAGTTGAAATTGGACACTGGAAATGTAAAGCAGCCTGTACATGTATGATAAGTAGAACAATGTGTGTACCGCGCAGCACTGCTGAAGCTGCGCGGAAAAGAAAAAAAAAATTGAAATCACGCAGTTGACAATTTTTTGGCACTGCGAAGTAACTATGCAGGATCGCAGATGGCTTGCCGTGTAGCTTGGCTCAAGACTCAGAAAATAGCCGTTACAAAACTTTTGAGAAAAATAGTCATTATATGACCATTGCAATGAACCGCTTCAGCATTTAACAAAAAGATAGCCATTCTGAACACGCTGACGATGGAAGGGACTGAAGGATTCGCTCAAATTCACCAACGGACACTACATTAAATGTCCATCTAGCCGTTGGAAGGCGCGGGGAGGACCCAACTACGTCTACAAATAACGCCACATAAGGACTCATGGGCGTTACCAGACACTTACAATTTTCATGTGTTCGCTCCTGTGTTAGCAGTCCTTAGTCATATCTCAAAAACAGTTGCCTACTCTTTCCAGTGAATTTCCAAATCACCAAACAGAGAAGAAGATCTTACACTGCAAGAAGCAATCCGAATCTTCTAGCACGGGGGGATTGCAGAGTTAATGAAAACCCCTGTCAAGAAGACTATACTCGAACTCGGTCAAGAGTCCATAAGGTCACCTTGACATAAGCCAGCCATGTAGGACAAAGGGAAAGCCACAGCTGGACCACGAAGCAAGACTCCAAAGACAATCCAGACGGCGCCGAGATCCCCGGTATTTCAAAAGGAACCCTTGAAGCTGACACCGGAGTATATATCACCACAGCTGTTGGATGCCCCAGTCTTGAAATTGGCTAAGAATGCTAGATATGAAATCCCATTGTCGCCGATTTCAAAACATGTAGAGGTTGCAAAGAACCTACTCAGAAATATCGCAGATTGTAAGTGGGAAGACTTTGACCTCCTAGGAGTGCAGAAGGAAGAACCCCACAAGCCAAAGTACCCATAGTTCCAGCCTGACCAGTACATGTGCTGGAAGAAGGATGCTAAGGGCATATTTAACTTGGTCACCAAAAGCTGGTTGACACCGGAAGTGGAGTTTGAATTGCTGAACCTGCTCCGACTACCTCATTTTGATCGTTCACCAGAACTTAATGTAGTGGTTCACATGTTGATGGCGCGAATCCACCAGGGATATCTGTGGCTCGACAGAAATGTCGATGTCAACATTGATTTAATCCATCGCATCACAAGGTTAAGCAAGCGTGGTGAGGATCCCAAGCAGTTCTTCCAAGGGAAGAGTAAGGAAAAAGAAGTTGTCAAGAAGATGAAGAAAAGCCATGCATTGGTGAAAGGGAAAAGAGGTTTTCCCATAGAAGAAATTGAAGACAGAGCGATGATATTTGTTACCCAGCTGCTCGCAGGAAAAATCCTCAGAACAGCTAGGCCTCTGAAGGTGCCTGCGAGCGCAGTACTACTCAGTGCCACAGTGGCTGAAGGCACCCAATTCGATTGGTGTCAGTATCTTGTTAATGAGTTCCTGGATGAACTCAATGACACCCAGGAGAATGGAGGTCAATTCCACTTCACGTGGTTGATTATCCTCATTTCATTCGTAGTGTGGAAGGAACCGGAAAAATATGTCGGTGTAATTGCAGAAACCAGCGATCCTAGAGGATTCTGCTATGCCAACCTTTGGGAAAATATGAATGCAGAACGAAAGCATGAACAGCTGAGGTATTCTATCATTATTACACCCAGCTACACTAGGCGATCACCCGTACGTCGCGCATTACAAAGCAAGTAACGCCGAAGTATATTCGCATTATTGATTTTATGGCGGATATGCAATGTATCTTTATTTCACCAAAAGCGAGAATGAAGAAGCCAGAATGGTACCCAAGTAACTACCATATGTATGAGGAGGACATTGAAATCCTCATGAAGGACTGTTCCGTGTTGAAGTCATGGATGTGGAAACTGACTCAAGAGAAGATGAACCCATCCCGCTATCATGCCCTATTGTTGAAGAAACAGGAAAGCGGAAAGAGCCTGAGACCTCGCAAAAGCCGAAGGCACGGAAGAAGATGAGGGTCACAAAGACTTAATCTGAGATAGTGCTGAACGAAGACGACTTCGATATGATTGCAGAAAGGGTCTCAGAGTAGATGGGGGAGCTAATGACATAAAAACATAAGAAGGACAAGGTCATCCAGGATGACCTGCAAAAGACTAGGCTCGCACTGCAAGGCCTTATGAAGAAAATGGACGATGTCCAGAAGAGCATAACCTTGCCGCGTGAAGCAGGAGCTGGCGGGAGGTCAGCAGGAACCTCACAGCAGACACTGCCGCAGCTTTCCCTAACGCTACCTTCAAAGACCAGGTTTTTTCATTTGGACCCATTGACCATAGTGTTACTAATGGCAGAACAAATCGTCCTGGACACAAAGGGTGTCAAGCGGGTAGAGCTCGACTTGGCCAAGATCCCTTTGCCAGGATTACACTTTTTGCACATGCAGATCGTTGAGGAGATGCATGAAAGAATAGTAGAATCCATGAAGTCACAAGTGGAGCTACACACATCAAACAGGAAGCTCGAGGTGTGCGCAGAAATGCAGCTACGTGATGAACAGGACCACCAGCAACAATTGGAGAATACCATATCTACTGTTGCCCAAGATATTGAAGGTCTAGAACTCCAGGATGATCCTGCAGACACAGTTTTGAGGATCGGAGAAAAGGTGAGATCTTTGAAGATGGAGATGCAGGATAAGGACATCCTCTATGAGGCCGATCTTGCCGCCTTGAGGGAAAAACTGAATACGCAGATGCCATTAACTGAGCAGTAGTTAAGAGAGCAAGAAGTGAGTGCCGTCGCACAGAGCATAACAAGTGAGATGGATAAGTGCTAAGATCTCTTGGAGAAGGTTTCAAAGGCATTCACTGCCCTTGAAGAGGATCAAGGGATACTGCAGGTGAAGACCACGGTAAAAGAAAAGAAGACCACACTGCAAAAGTTGGACGCATAGGTCAAGGCTTTGCCACCCAGGGAGAGGTTGCTGAGGTACAAAGAGATATCAGGCTTGAAGAAGGAAGTCCAGGCATTAAGAGAAAAAGAGACTGAGATGGATAATCAGTCGTAGCAACTCCTGGAGGATTCCATGGGGGTGTCACAGCAGATAGAAGACAAGCTGAAGGAACTACGTGACAACTAGGAGCAGGTACAAGGACAGATTGGAGAAGAGATAACTCCAGCACTACTTGAGACTGTAAAACAAGTTGAACAAGATACCAGAGAAGCAGTGGAACAGTTGTTTGACACATATAACGAGTTCGCGACCAAATTAGTTCCACCAGTCATGGAGCAAAGCGAGATGACCGAAGCAGCAAGTGGCTTGCGACGAGCCACATGTAAGTGTTAGGGGCATGTTGGGCCCAAGTTGGGACAAATTTTTGGTAACACTTTTGATAAGTAGGAGTAATTTTGTCTAAGTGTTGAGGGTGATGCGAAGTTGTACGCAACATCCAAGTTTTGACCATGCTATGAAGTTGCGCGTAGCATCCGAATTTTGGAAGTACCGTGAAGACCAACGTTGTGAGGAAGTAGTGTTGTGAAGCAGTCAGGCCACGTGGAGCCAGCAAAACGGAGTGCGGGACAAGGATTAGGTACAAGTACCGGATGGACCAGTAGTGGTCTAATTTTGGAAAGATGCTCCGTGCCGAGCAGCGGGCATGAGAAAATCAGAAAGGCGGCCAATGGACGAGTTTGTTAAGGAAAGGACAACTCAGGAAAAGTGATGGCTTGGCATGCCTAGTGGGCGAGACCATTAGAGATGAACGGTTCAGTGAAAGTGACCTGTTGGCACGCATGCGACAGGAAGGCTGATAGAAATAGAATGAAGACATGGAGAACCACCACGATGAAGCAAATGCTACTAGATGCCAGCAAGCCGGTTTAGGAAAACCAGCACAGTTTTGTAAACCCTAAGGGTTTTGGGTGTAGGTCTTTGGCATTGTAAATACATGACCTTCAGGCATGGGATATTTAAGAAGACAATTTTGTATGGGATGGGGTTACTTTGGTTGTTACATTTTTGGGTTCTGGATATCGTATTGAAAAATCTCTTTTGAGTTGAGAAGATTGTAAAGGCTTTGCAGCTATGTGCGCAGAGACCTATCTGAGAGGAAGGAGAGTCTACAACTGAGTGCGCAGACTAAGAACGGTTGTCCCCATCCCTTTTAAAGAAATATATTACCAACCATTCTTGTGGACGTAGCTTCCCATCCGGGGGAGTGAACCATGTTAAATATTGTGTTATGCGTTTGTGTTTTACGGATGAATGATTATTGGTATTTTATGTAAATAAATGTCTAGATGTTTCCTTACATGCTGTTAGGAGAGAACTGTGGTATGCATTTACCATCGAAAAAAGTATGGAGATGATATGTTAAGTTCTGCATGAATAGATGAATGGTGAACATTTAGCTTATGTTTGAGAACAGTGAGTCAGTTAATTGGTTAAGTGTTAAGAGATCACTTAAGTGCTTCCCTATGTGCAATAGAACAAATGCATAACAATTAGATGGATAATTGACTGAGTAGTTGAACGAGTGGATGAGTGATACTCAATTCAGAGCCTTAAGCATTTTCAAGGTAGTTGATTATAAAGTTGAACTTCATAGTTCACAGTTTCAGTAGAAGTCCCGCGGTAGAAGAACATAGTGGTGCGGACCGCAGCATTGTCCATCGCTACGCAGTCCCCCCTCACAGCGCATACCCCCTGTTGCACTATGTAGTACGTCTGTCCTAGTAACTCGTCACTTAGTGTGGAAACCTGATTCCGTAGTACCCCATAGATACACCTCGGGTGAGACCTCAACCTACTCGCAGGTTGTTTCCGAAAGGGCCCGTGTGAAGGGGTTTTGTTGGTCAAAGGGAAGCTGCGAAGAACCTGGGTCTTATAAGAAAACCTCTGGGTCAGTTATATCCAACAGGATGATCAATCCCTTTCACTTTAGGACATAAGTCTAAGGATGATACAATACTGATCCACTTACGGGATGATCAGTCCCTATCAATTTAAGACACCATATCATGTCTAGGTACGATGCAATCCCAACCATAGTGCCAATCCTTTTTCATACTGGATGTGACCTAGATCAAATCTAGGATTTAACACCATAGAGCCAGTCCTTTTTCATACTAGATGTGACCTAGATAAAATCTAGGATTTACCACCCTAGAGCCAATCCTTTTTCATACTAGATGTGACCTAGATCAAATCTAGGATTTACCACCACAAAGCCAGTCCTTTTTCATACTGGATGTGACCCAGATCAAATCTAGGATTTACCACCACAGAGCCAGTCCTTTTTCATACTGATGTGACCCAGATCAAATCTAGGATTTACCACCACAGAGCCAGTCCTTTTTCATACTGGATGTAAACTAGATCAAATCTAGAATTTACCACCATAGAGCTAGTCCTTTTTCATACTAGATGTGACCTAGATCAAATCTAGTATTTACCACCACAGAGCCAGTCCTTTTTCATACTGGATGTGACCTAGATCAAATATAGGATTTATCAACATCTTTCTTAGATACAGGAGTCTACAGATCCTTTTAGGACATGTGTCCAGGGATGATACAATCCACTCGTCAACTTAGACCAAGTCTAAGGACCACTCATCGACCTCATTGTCGGTATCATCAAACTCATCATTGGAATAGGTATCCTCATCATCGATACAAGTATCCTCATCATTGAACTCATCGTCGATCCAGATATCATCATCGACCATATCATTCCCCCTTTCGAGGAGGGTCCTTGTGAACTACACCAATCGTGTCTCAAAAATACTCAAACTTTACTCAAGACAGAGGTTTGGTCAATACATCAGAAACTTGTTCATCAGTGCTCGCAGACTCGAGCTTTATAGCTCCTTTCTACACCATATCCCGTATATAGAAATATCGGATCTCTATGTGCTTTGAATTATCATGGAACACTGGATTCTCTGTCATCTTGATACAACTTTGGTTGTCACATGGGATCATAATGGAGTCCATCTCCAAGTAAAATAGTCCTGATAACAGCTTCTAAAGCCATATGGATTCACAACCAGCAGAGCAAGCTGCTATATATTCCACTTTAGCTGTGTTGAGAGCCACAATGGAGTGCTTCCTGCTAAACCATGAGATCATAGCAGATCCCAAACAATAACATCCACCCGATGTGCTCTTTCTGTCTGAGACACTTCTAGCCCAATCTGCATCTGTATAAGCATACAATCTAAATTCATGATCTCCAAGATAATATAGACCAAATTTTATCGTACCTTTTAGGTACCTCATCACATGCTTTACAACTATCAGGTGAACACATCTAGGCTCAACTAGATACTGACTCAAGGTGTTCACAACAAAGCATATATCTGGTGTGGTATTCATCAAATACATCAATGACCTAATAATCTATCTGTACTGAGTTACATCCACTAATTCTGACTATTCATCAACTAACAACTTCAAGTTGGTATCCATGGGAGTGGCCATGGCTTTACATTCTATCATATCAAATCTTTTCAATATTTCCACAACATACTTTCCCTAGTTGAGAAATATTCCTTCTGGGCCTTGACATACTTCTAGACCTAGGAAGTAATGCATCAATACGAGATCTCTCATCTCAAATTCAGTGGCTAGCTTCTTCTTGCTTTCCATGATCTGTTTCTCATTCCCTGTCAGAAAGATATCATCCACATACAATAACAGTATGACAGGTTCATCATTCATAACCTTAAGGTAAAGGTTAGGATCATCTTTTCTTTTGGTAAATCCCAAGCTTGTTAAGAAGCTATCAATTCTCCCATACCAAGCTCTAGGAGCTTGTTTCAATCCATACAAGGCCTTATTTAGTTTGCATACGAGATTTCTTTTGTCTTGAACTTCAAACCCTTATGGTTGTTCTATGTACACTTCTTCCTCAATTACACCATTTAGGAAGGCTATATTTACATCCATCTGGTGCAATCTCCACTTCATCATGGATGTAAGTGCCATGATGGTTCTAATGGAAGTGTACCTTGCAACTGGTGCAAATGTTTCTTCATAGTCAATTCCCTCTTTCTGAGGGAATCCTCTGGCCACAGCCCTTGCCCTATACTTTTCAATGCTACCATCCACAACATGCTTTATCTTGTATAACCACTTGGAGGATACCACACTCTTGTCTTTTGGTTTGGGAACTGCATCCCAAACATCATTCTTCATTATTGATTGGTACTCCTCCATCATTGCTTCTACCCATTCTTTCTTATGAACTGCTTCTTCATAACTGGTAGGTTCTTGATCTACAAGATCACACATCAAAGCCACATAGCTGGATAATGGATTTGGTTTCTTGCTTGCTCTAGTGGATCCTTCTGGAGCTCCAGATCTTTTTGCTTCTTGTATAATTTCTCTTTCCCATGCTGGCTTTCTCTTTCGTGATATGTTCATAGGTGGGGGTTCTTGAGGTTCTATCATATCATGGTCTTCTGGTGTTTCTTCTTCAGGGAAGGAAACAACTTTTGTATTTCTAGGAGGTATATCTTGTTCATATACTTCTTCACACTGGCTCTTTCTAGATCTTTTGAGAGCATCTTCTTCATCAAAAGTTACATCTCTACTAATTTCCATATGATGGAATCTTGGGATATGTATTCTGAATGCTTTGGATGCTTCACAATACCCAACAAATATTCCCTTCTTTCCGGAAGGGTCCATCTTAGTTCTCTTCTCTTTTGGTATGTGAACATATATAGGGCACCCAAATATCTTGAGGTGACTTATCTCAGGCTTCTTCCCTGTGAACATTTATTCTAGGGTCTTGAATCGAAGGGCACTATGAGACAATCTATTTTGGACATAGACTGTCGTTCTTCGTGCTTCAGCCCATAAATGCATAGGAAGATCTTGATTATGTATCATTGTTTTCACTGATTCCATAATGGTCCTATTCTTTCTTTCCGCAACACCATTTTGTTGGGGATTGTAGGGAGTGGTTAATTACCTCTTGATTCCAGCTTCTTTACAAAATAATTCAAAATCCTTTGAAGTATATTCTCCACCATTATATGTCCTGAGTGTCTTGATTTTCTTTTCTGAATGATTTCCTATCAAGGCGTTGAATTCCTTGAATTTTCCAAAGACTTCATCTTTTCCTTTTAGGAAATATATCCAAGTCTTTCTTGAATAGTCATCAATAAATGTAAGGTAGTATTCATATCCACTCAAAGATGTGGAGGGAATTGGACCACATACATCTGAATGGATCAATTCCAAAGTAATTTTAGTCTTTGTTTCACTCTTTGGAAATGTATTCTTGATATTCTTCCCCTTTGCACATCCTTTGCAAGTGCCTTCATGATCAACCTTCAAATCTAGTAATTCTGTTACTACTTTGCTCACATAGGGTAGTGCTTTGTAGTTGATGTGAGAAAGCCTTCTATGCCATAGCTCACTTTGGCTAGTGGCTTCATGAACAAGGGCTACTTCTGAATGTACCTTGAGTTTATATAACCCTCCTTCCTCTTCACTAATAACAACTGCATCCTCAATTGATTTTCCTTTGGGCCACATGAGTACTTGTCCCTCTATGAATGCAACCCTATAACCTTTCTTATCTAATGCTGAGATAGAAAGTAGATTCTTCTTCAAACCTGGTACATATAAAACTCCCTTCATCTTCATGGGAGTTCTAGAATCAAGCTTGTAGCTTGCTTCACCAATTCCTTTGATAGGATATTGATAGTCATCTCCTACTGATACCCTCTGTGGAGAGGTCTTCTCTTCAAGTCCTGAAAGAGTTTTCTTTTGTCCCATCATGTGCTTTGAAGCACCAATATCAATAAGCCATGTGTCTTCTCTAGGTGTTACAGACCCAGAGAGTGCAGAGAATAGAACATACTCTTCTGCATCTTCTTCTTCTACCTTAGCTCTTTTCCTTTGAGGTTTTTCCTCCTCTTCATCTTCACTATCATCTTCTTCTAGATGTGCTTGATGTCTTCTATGGTGGAAACCCTTCTTATTCTTTGAAGGACAATTTCTAGCAATGTGTCCTATTTTGTGACAATTGTAACATAGGTATGAAGAGTGATCTCTTCCTAGATTGGTTCTTCTTTTCTTTTTCAACCTTTGTGGAGGTTGAGACTCCTTTTGGATTTCCTTCTTGAAGTTGGGTTGACTCCTTGTTCTTTTGGTATGGGTGGCTAATGATTGATTATCTTCTTTGAGTAAGGCTTCTCTATTAGTTACCCTATCCTCTTCTTGAATGCAATCCTCGCATACAATATAAAACTTCATGCTTTCTTTTCTGGCACACATGGTTTGGATGAATGAATCCCAAGTTCTAGTGAGAACATTGAGATCATTCATGACTAGTTCATCTTCATCAAGGGTGTCTCCAATGGCTTCTAGTTGTTACTTAAACTGGCAGACCGTTGTGAATTAATCTTGAATAGATTCTCCTTAACTCATCTTGGTACTCTTCAATTGAGTTCTCAAGTTCATCTTTATGTTGATGTTCCTCCCTTCATACATTCTGTCTAGGGCATCATACATTTCCTTCAGGGTATTCTTGGATGACACTTGGGGAATCAAGTGGTCTTTGATAGAATCAACAATGATTCTCTTTTCCCTAATCAAGTCCTTCTTGTGCTCTTTAGCTTCATCTTCCGCAGGTTTTGCAAATTCACTTTTGATGTATTGGGAAAGATCATTCTCTTCAAGAATGAGACCAATCCTATAATTCCAGGCCCATAAATTCTCTATGCCTTCTAGCTTATCCTCAAGATTAGTGCTTGGGGCCATCTTATCCAAGAGGTCACCAAAAATTGAAAATTCTCAAAATGAAGAACAGACCTTACCAGGAGATGTGCTTGACTGAGGCAAGTTGATTGGTACACTTGGTTTCTGGAAACTTCAACTTTTCACCCTTCAAATTTGACCTGCGAAATTCAAACCTGGTGTAGAATTATGGTTCGCAGTTTTCTAGTTTTCTGGTTTTCTGCAATTTCTGGTCCAAAAGTCAAACTAGGGTTTGACTTTCCCGGATATCTACCCACTCAAAAAGTTTGATCTAGGGCTCAAAATTTCTCTTTTGAGAAGGAGCATCCAGCCATGCAATCAGATTCCAAAAAATTCCAACTTTTGCAGAAACCCTAATTTCTCACCGGAGGAAGAGAGAGAGATTTTCACCTTGTGAAAGATGTCCTATTCAGGGTAGCTCTGATACCATGTTAATGTTAGCATAAAATTCACAACAAGAGAATAATAAGGATCACTAAAAGAAACACAATCACAAGATAGACACAGATTTATCTTGGGAAACCCTCATGGGGTAGAAAACCCAGCAAAGCTTCCTCAATACAGATGACCAACAAATACAAAGATGTAATCCCCAAACAAGAGCTCCTTCTCCTCCTTCGCATATCTCCCTCTCTCCTATGCGCAATTCACAAGTGAGTGAATGAGTGAGTGTGTGTTCAAATGAGGAACACACCTCCTCTATTTATACTTTACTTCACTTTACTTTTAACCCTAATTGGGCCGACTTCTCCTAGGAGAGTCTAATAACCCCTAAACAATTTACTCAGGGCCATCCCCACTAGGGAAATCTAATAGCCCTAGTTACAACATCTCAATGGAGGAATACACATCTTCGGATATATAATAATGTCCCGACGGAGGAATGAAACATCTCTGGATAATAAAGTACAAATAGAATATTCTTAGAAGTTACAATATTTCAACATCCATCAACAATACCTATTTACAAACCACATGACCCAACAATATACCAAATGGAGCACAAAAAATACACTTGTTTAATTTTAGTGATATATGGTATTGTCTACAGTGACCCAACATAACCCTAAGGTTCTCAATATGGTTCTTCAATAGTCCATAGACTGTATAGTCATTGAAGTATACCTCTAGAAATTTATTGATGAACTCCTTAAATGCTCTGACCACAACCCGGGAAAAAATAGCTGGTGCATTATTTAGACCAAAGGGAATCACTATATATTGATTGAAACCCCATTTAATCACAAATTTGGCATTGTGTCGATCCTCCTTAGCAATTTTGATTTGATTATACCCAGAAAATCAATCCATGAATGAGTAAGCCTCCTTGCCACCCACATTCTCTAGTACTTAATTTATAAATGGCGTCGGGAATGGATCATGCCAACATGCATCATTCATATTCATTATATATGCACAAATATGAATCTCACTAGTATTTTTATCTTGGATCACCATTGGGATAGTCCATTTATACTCTTTGACACATTAAATAATTCTTGCATTTAGCATCCTATCAAGATCTGCTCTTACATTTTCCTTATATCATGGATTCAATCTATATGGGTGCTATTTAATAGGTTTCCCATTAGGATTTATAGGTGTTTTCATTTCCCCCAAATCACTAGCAATGCCTTTCATTCATGAGAACTTAGAAGGAGATAAATCTTGATATTCATGCAATAGGTCACATTCTCATTATCCTAGTAGTCCCCAATATTAGCAAACTTAGGATTTTCAATTGAGCTGATATTTACCTTCTTTGTCTTCAACAACTGCAAAAATTTATCAGATGTGATCTAAGGACCCTGCATATCTTGGCTTCTTTCTTTTTCTGGGGTATGAAAATCCCTTGGGTCATCATCTGGATCCCCAGTAATATTCTAACACTCCATCTCTTGGTCAAGTGTCGCAGTCCATTATGGCAGATTAGGTAACTGTATAGGCACTTCTTCATAAATTTTGGTCTTAATAATCTGCAAAGCTACGTCCACCAATGGGTTTTCATCTTCATAACTAAACAATTTTATATAATTCATGGCCATGTCATCCCCTTCATCCCATTCTGATGTACCTTGTCACAATTCTAGAGTTGTATACTGATTCTAGGGCATAGTATCCAGGGTATAGATAAACATATGGACCCACTCTTTCTTAGGTACATGATACCATTCCTTAGCACATGATGCCAATATCTCTAGAGGACTAATTATCCCAATACGTGTTTCTCTATTATAATAGATTCCTTCTCCAAATTTGATTTCTAGCATCATTATGCACTGCAACCAACCCTGTATCTTTTCCTGATGGGTATCCCAACACCTAGATGGAGTAGATTGTAATACTATATCTAGAGCTAATATTATTTGTTTCTCACGTACCTTGCTTTCATAATAAAAAATGAAAACATCTAAGTTGGGTAACCCTTCATAAGTAGGTAGATCACATACCTCTTTTCCAACCCAGCAAAGCAATTTTTTAACGCGGGCACACCTCCTCTTGCACACTTCATGTTGCATGTTCTACCAATTTTCTAGAGCTTGCTCAAAGTCTAACAAAAATGAGCTAATGCTTTACCAAATCAAGGTACCATATGTTGGTGTATTGACATAATCATCCATTCTCGAAGTGACTTTATAATATTGTCTAAGTCTTCAGTATTGTATTCCTCTTAGGAAGGTTCGACATACCTCGGACCCTACAAAGGATCTATAGCTGCGACAACTCCAATATCCCCTCCTTCAAATGTCATCAATATTTTCTTCATATTTATGGTAGTGTGGTTTTCAATTGACCCGTCAATACCAAACAGTGCAGGGTATGGATTGGTATCATCCACTATCTCTACAACTTTGAAATCAACATAGCTTCGTAGTCCATCTACTTCAATAGGGACAACCACCATTCTTCTGAATGATATTACTTTATATTGATTAGATAATATTAATTGGACCGATGACCATACGAACTTGGTTTTCCCCATGGCCTCCCATGTCTGTCTAGTAATAACATTCACATCTGTCCCAAGATCTAAAATAATGAAATCCACATCAAAGTCCCCAATCTACGCACTAAGTCGTAGTTCCCTTCCCATTCTTACCTTATTTTTCAAATTATTTAGAGCCCTTTCCTGAGGGGTTTCTCTTTCTAATTCATTAATTAAAATCTACAACTCCATTAATGGAGTTTCACCTTTAACTAGGTCTAGACAACTTAAAAAAAAAAAAATCAGTGCACTTATCTTTCTTGGACTTCACTTTGGATATTATCGGTTGAATCATGGTGGCATATCATATACATGAACCTCGTCGAATATTGGTGGTGGTGTAGATGTTTAAGGTCCCCTATGTTTCATAGTAAATTATTTCCTTGCATCCACAAAAGTCTATTTTTCCTTCTGTACATCAAATGGTATTATTTGCTACATGGCTGGCATGATTCTAGGGTCACGCTAATTTTCTCATAGCCCATGAAATACACCTTAAGGCCCAAGGATTGAGTTTCCTTTCTCAACCATGCCCAAAGACATGTGATGCATTATTAATTATCAAAAGAACATAATGGTGTCCATATCCCCAATAAAAACTGTAATATCCCCTTGTCCAATGTTTTGTGGCAGTCAAAAACTTGATTCATGCTCGTCAAGAAATCAAAGATTCCTTTATTCCCAAATGATATAGTTTCCTCAAAAAAATTCAAGGACTCAAGACCCATCTAAATTTGAGGCAATATTAATGGCCCTTGATCCCTATAAGATTTCTTTATAAATTAAGGAATTGGATCCTTCCCCAACCATGTATATGGAATTGAGATATATACATGGATCTCAAACCTCCTAATATATTTAATATCCACACTTGGAATCCAAACATCCTCTAGATAGGTTGTTTGTGGTGGTTTTCAGCCTCCTTCCTAGCCCTTTATCTCTAGGTGTGTATGTTTAGGGCCTAAGTCCTAAGTTTCCTACATTTATCTTATCTAGATCCAAGATCTATATATGAGGACTAAAACCTCCTAATGGAGATCCTATCCCCATTTATAGGACATGTATCCCTAGTTGAGGTGAATTATTGTGGTGTGATGCCTTAAACATGATCCTCAAGCCCTAAGAGCTTCTCTTAGGACCTAAGGCCCAAGCTTCATCTTTTGACAATTTCTATATCCTTAGATGCAAGTTTGGTTCTCCAAACTTACAAAAAATCTATATATCCCCACCAATAATCTAAGTATTTCGTATATAGGTGTGTGTAGTAGTTTAGGGACTAATTCATAAACCTTGAGTCCTGAAAGTTACCTATAGGGCCTAAGGCTTGGGATTCTTCCCCCAACCATTTGTATGGCCTTAAGACACATACTTGGTTTTCAAACCCTCTAAATTGTGTTTGAATACGCTCATATGAAGGCCATATATCCCCTTGAGATGTCATATGCGGTGGTTCAAGGTGTCATTATCATCCTTTGAGCCCATGTTTTTTTCTAGGAACTAAGTCCTGAATTATCTTCTTAGCACCAATACCTAGATACAAAGCTCCATGGATACCCTTGCAAAATAATGCGTGGTTAATTGAGGAATTTTTCATGGCTTAATATGCCTCAATGGTTTCTTTAGGTCCAAAGGCATGGTATTCCTCTCTAAAGCAGCATTCCTAAGGACCCGAGACATGTAGATATAACTACTAGAAACCACCTAATGGAAATGAAATAATCAATCATAGGCCAATAATACCCTCAAGAGACCATGCATGGTTCATGGTGTAAATATTCTTATCCCCTGAATCCACAGTCCTCATCTCCTCCATGGACTATCAAGGTCAAACGCTGGTCATTGTGAGCGCGAATGCTTCAAATCAATATTGATTTTTTTTAATTGTGTTTTGTATTAAATTATACATTTTACATTATATATATTATATAATATGTATTAGATAATATATAATTATATATCATATAATATATAATTAGGGTTTTTATTTTTTAATTATATAATTTAATATAATGTTTTGTATTATATAATTGATATATATTAAATTTTATTTAATATTTTCTGTATTAAATTTAATGTATATTGTAATAGTATGACAATGATGAAGGAATCGATGATGATGACAATGGATATGTTGATGAAGTTATTGACAATTCATTGCGATTCACCCTCACAATACTTGTTCTCACGATTTGGTGGTCGCATTCCAGCTTGAGTACCGGGATTCCAATTCTGAGCTTTCAAGTTTCAATCCAAGTCCAGAATCTGAGGGTTGACTAGTACCATATAGAAGAAGCTCGATATTTCACCCGTGTTTTGTTACTCGACTCACCCTCTCCCACCCTTGGATCCTCACAACAAACGAATGAGCAATTTGAACAATTCAAACTCTTTGAAATTCAAAAATAGAACGATGATGATGATGATAATGGTTATGACCTAAATGCATCTATCCATATGTGATGACCTAAAAATACGTATGACCTATATGCAGCATATGTCCAACCCTCATATGTTGAAGTAGAAAAAATTAAAGGCCTTGAGGAGAGGAGATAAAAACTGCTTATTGGTAAAGAAATTGACTAGAAGATTAAAAGAAGAGCTACTTGGTTTGTTGTTGGGGATTAAAATACAAAAAAAATTCATAGATTTTCAAGCTATTGCAAACCATTGAACACAATTTGGATATTGAAAGATCCTGCAAGGAGTGAAATATCAGGGATTAAATATCTTGCAACACTCAGTGTATCCCACTTATATAGCCTAATAAAGGATACTAAACAGAATAATATCCAGGAAATTATGCTCAAAATCATCTCATGGTATCCTATGATGATCGAAGAAGCTAACAATGATTTATCATTCCAGGAGATATCCAAGGAGGATTTGTTCTGGGTTATGGATTCCTTTCAAAAGGAAAGGGGCCTGGGCCCGACATATGGACCATAGAGTTCAAGACACTTACTGTTGTGCAACAAGTATGGTAATCAACTATGAAAAATATGGTCTCTTTACTTTTGGCATGACAAAAAGTTCCTTAGGAGAAATTGATGGATTGTTTAACATCCCTATGAAGGACTTCAAATCTAGTTTTAAGTACCTAGGTTTTATTCTCAAGCCCAATAATTATTGGATAAGGGATTGAAAGTGGCTAGTTGAAAAAATAGAACAAAGAATCATCTAATGGTTCAATAGGTGGATATTACATATTGTTCGACTTGTGTTAAATTTTTTGTTGAAGCAATCTCGATTTACTGGCACTTCTTGCAAATATCCCAAAAGGAATCTTGGCTAAGATTAAAAAGCTTCATGCCAACTTCTTATGTAGGAAAGACAGTCCCAAATACAAGGGATCCCACTTGGTTCAGTGGAAATGAAGTCCCTCTCTACCAAGGGAAGGGATGTAATAGTGTGAATAACACTTATTAAACCACGACCCATATTGAGATCAACTTGCGATTCCCACAGTGTTGCGTCTAGGAAATGCCTTCCAGTCAACTTCCACAACACCTGGGAACATTTTTGCACTACTTTTTCTATCCGTTCCCATTGCCAGTAAGAAAGACACAACTTTGGCCTTAACAAGTGTAACATTTTTCCTCATGTGGGGGTCATTCAAAAACCAATATACCCTATATAGGGGGAGCATATTTCTATACTATAAGAGGTGGTTCCCTAGATCTAGGAGATAGTTACTTTTCTTTCTTTTCTTTTTGTCATAATAGTGTAATAGGTATGGTCAATGATGAGTATGGAAAAATGATATTGATCCTATTTAGACTCAAAAATATTTGTGAAGTGGATTATATCAATTGGAAAAGACATATGAATTCTAACAAGAATCATGGTGTTAGTGGTGCAATATATTTTAAGAAGACTAATTGCAAATAATTGGATGAAAATGGCATTTAATAAGTGAGGGAAAAGGACAACAAATTACTAGGAAAATGTGTTTTCATAATGGAGGCCATGAGCAAAAATTACCATGCAATATGTACTGCCACATTTTTGTTTGGTTATGTTTTATATCTAATAAAAAGGATGAGCTTAATTATGTATTGTCATATTTAGCATGTTTTTGTATTGAAGGTTAGATGTATGGTCTAGGATGTGTCTGGATATATAGTATGGGAGCAATGCTTGAGGGGCCCTTTCATGTATAAGGATAGGCATCTCTAGTTAGGGTATCTAAAGAATATGGATAGATTTTTTGGTTCTCTTAATAAACAATGGAAATACCCTCAGATATTGTAATAGATGAGGCATTGGAAGATATCTATGGTGACATTCATTTTTTTACCGTAGCCAAAAACATCACCAAAAAAGTATTGGTGAGAGCCCTTCAAGGATCATCACCAAATTTTTTTCCAAAAATATAATTAGCAATGGGATTTTAACAACCCTCACCATAAATGTCACCAAAGAGAGAATTGGCAACAAAATTTGAATGACCATCACTAAAGTGTCGTTGAAAAGGGATTTGGTGATGGGATTTAAAGAACTGTCACCAAAAGTACTTATGATGACAATGTTTTATATCTCGTTACCGTTATTGACTTTGGTGACGATTTTTTTGTGAAATTTTGTAACATAATAGACGATTGAGCCTTGGAAAACCTCATAGTGAAAGAATTAGCAAGGAAGAAGAATTGCAGTGAAATTTAGCAAGAATTGAGCAGTAAAATCAAACATTCAAAGAAACTCATATTTGCATCAAAATTAGTGTCATATTCCATTAAAATATATAGTACAATTGATATTATTTGATTACCCAGGAGGAATTCGAATCCAAGTCAGGATAGCATAGGAATTATCCCATCTAGAGTGCTTAGAGAGTGCCAAAATCAACTGAATGTCAGTTCACGGAAGCTACTATTAGTTAACTGGCCATGAAAGGTACACCAGTGATTTATCCATGCAAAATAGGATATAAGGGGCACATTATATCACAATCAGTTTCAATCGGAGCTCAAACCTGCCACTACAGTCATGAACTCAGGTGGACTGAACCAGATCACTGAGCTAGATCCTAAAATATGGGGAATTGAATCTACATGGCATAAATTCATTCTTGCATGCCTGCATGGCCTAAATTCATGCATGGAGGGTGCAACAAGTGTCTAATGAGTCATAGATGACAACTACACACCACTATGGGGTCAACGACATCATCCAATACTATGAAAAGGGAAATAATACTAAGGTGGACAAAGATTGGAGTATTAATTATCCTAAAACCCCCCCTTAATCCAAAATTAGACAACCTAGGCCCTAGTAACTGAGACCAAAGGTCACCCATACAATAAAAATAATTGTTCATGAAACTAAGGAAATGGGGAAAACCTCATGCGAAAAAACCCCCCCCTCAAAAATGAATATTAGGAAACTCAAGCATCCTTCACACCAAGCATATATCTAAGATATGCAAATCTCTTATGAGTGAAAGACTTGTAAAGATTTATGCAGTTTGCTCCTCTGTAGGACAGTAATGCAGTGTGTTGGTCCTGTTTTGCACTAGTTCCCTGATGTAGTGCATATGAACCTTAGTTTTCCATATTGGACCATGGAAATCCTCTTTGAAGGATTGTGGATCATACCCCACCATCATGTAGCACCTCTCTGCGAGAAGTGGATCTTTATGACATAGTGCAAGGTTTGCATCTTGATACCGAGATCTGGTTCTTCTATGGTCAGATGTATTCCCAGGATGAGTCAGAAATCCCAGCTATGTTCCCAGTAGCTTTAGGACTTTGTGATCCCATTTTGGCCTTAGGCATGGATTGGGAGCAGGTGTTGGTTCTGGATTTGTATCTGCTTGATCTTCATTCTCAACATCAAGATATGATTCATCCTGGTCCTCATCATAAGAGACATCATTATGATATTCATCATGTGCAAATGGAGTAGGAAGATCAAATGTACCTTTTTATTCAATTGAATGTAGATATTACAATGGATCTCCATTGAATTGGACACTTCTTTCAATGAAGCATCTTTTGGTTGCAATGTCCACCAATTTGTATTCCTTTGCATCTTATGCATATGCTAGCAAAATGCATTTGGTACTTTGGGGTTGAAGAGCCTTTATTTTGTTAGATGGGATTTTGGCCCATGTTTTGGATCCAAAAACCATTAGGTGAGAGACATCTATCTTGTGTCCCATTTAGTGCTTTGAATGGAGTGACCCCATTCAAATATTTGTGGGGTACCCTATTCTAAATGTATGGAGCACAATTCACTGCTTCTACCCAAATATATGGTGGAAGATTCCTTGCTTCAAGAATATAGGTAGCCATTTCTTTCAATGACCTATTCTTCCTCTCAGCTACACCATTTTGTTGTGCTGTGTATGAGAGAGAATGGTGCATTTGGATGCTCTCGAAAGCATAAAACTACTACAACTCTCTCTTGATGTACTCCCCTCCATTCTCAGATTTGAGTGCTTTGATATTCTTCCCAATAGTGTTCTCGACTAGGGACTTGAAAACTTTGAAAGTCTTGAATACCTCAGATTTATACTTAAGAAAATAGATCCAACAGAACCTAGAGTAGTCATCTATGAAGGTCAAAAGGTATCTGGATCCATTCATAGAATTTGTGGGAATTGGTACTGAGACATCATTGCGTATCAAATCAACTATGGAGGAAGCTCTCTTTTCTTTCCCAGCATCAAACTTTCCCTCTGGATGCTTCCATACCAAGCAGCCTTTGCATATTCCTCGAGATAATTTTACGTCAGACAATCCTTCAACCATCTCTTCCTTGTGCAATTGTTGCAAGTACTTGAAATTGAGATGTACAAATATCTCATGCTAGAGTCGGTTAGTCTTGTTGGCATGGGTCAGGAGGGAATTTTTATGTGAATATGGAAACAAATGGGAGAACTAATATGCCTTTGAGGTATGGTTTGCGACACCTATAGCTATTATCTTCCCAGATGAGATCTTTGTAATATCAACTATGTCAGGTCCAAAAACAACTTTCTTCGGTGAGACTATGTGTGTCATCTGATAAACAGATAAAAAGTTTGATTCCAGAGAAGGAACATACAGAACATTGTTGAAATTTCCATGCTCTAGATGTATTTTTCCCTTCCCTTCAGTAGATATATGTGAATCATCTCCCATGTGAATACTAGGAACACCAGTGAGATCTAAAGAAGAAAAATACTCTCTGGAGGAAACCATGTGTTTGGACGCTCCAGAATATATGAGGAAGGATTGTGATTGTGAGAATCCATCCTTCACTGCATGGCATCTCTCATGATAATCCTTCTCACTTCTAGAATCGTTCTTCCTTCCACCTTGTGGGAGGGAAATATTTTTTGTTCAAGAAGTTTGTTCATTTGATCTATCTCTTCTTTAGGAAAGAACTCTCTGGATGGTTTCCTTTATTGCAATAGGTACACTTGGTCTTCTCAAACTTATTTTTATTATCCTTCTTGGAGATGGAGGCTCCTTCTGATGGATTAGGCTTCTCCTTTGGTTTGGATTCAAATTTCTTCTTGTGCTTTCCCTTCTGCTTCCCTTTAGCATTCACATTTTTGGACTCCCCAGCCATAAGAGCCTAATTCTTGGAGCCCTTCAGGGCTCCCATTTGGATTAGTTTGTCTTGTTCGTGGATTAGGGATTCTGTTAATGGATCTAAAGAAGGCATTTTCCAATTGGGGATTGAGAATATCTTACAGTGAAAGGTAGACACAAATATTGAAAATTTGGGGCCAAGATTACTTAGGATGGATAGCACTAGATCCTCATCCTTCTTGTTAATTGCACATTGTTTGCATTGCATAACCAAGGAGTTGAACTTTGAAAAGAACTGATGTATGGTTTCGAAACTGTTGGGTTGAAGAGAAATTAATTCATTCTCCAAAACGTGGTCTCTCATATCATCTTGCTTACCAAAGAGAGTTTCAATCTTCTTCCAAACCTCCCTTGGTGTTTTCAATCCATCAAGATGGAAGAGCAAGTCTCTGGAGATGTGAATACACATAAAACCAAAAGCCTCATCTAAGTTGTTCAGGTACTTTTCTTTCTCAATAGCTACATGAGGTTCGAAATCATTTCCCATTATGACCATGTAGAGACTCTTGTTGCACAATAAAATATACATATATGCCCTCCAATCCAAATAAATGAAGGGTGTCATAATTTTTGGTGTTGAAGAAGCATTTGAATTCTCCATTTGTAGCTACTAGAGCGAATGCAAATTGCTACTATTGCACTGAAAAAATCTCAAAATCCTAAAGAAAAATCTCAAAATGAAGATAAACTAGCTCTGTTAAGCTCTGATACCATGTGAAATTATATATCACAAGAGGTCATTGAGACAGGGAAAATATCACACTGAAAGAATTAGCAAGGAAGAAGAATTGCAATGAAATCTAACAAGAATTGAGCAGTAAAATCAAATGTGCATCAAAACTTGTGTCATATTCCATTAAAATGTATAGTAAAATAATATAGTACAATTGAGAGAATTCGATTACCCAGAAGGAATTCATCTCCAAGTCATTCTAGCATAGGAATTATCCCTCTACAATGCTTCGACAGTGCCAAACTCAATTGAATGTCAGTTCATTCAAGCTACTGTCAGTTAACTGACCATGCAAGGTGCATCAGTGAGTTATCCATGCAAAACAGGATAGAAGGGGCGTATTAGATCATATTCAGTGGAAATCAAAGCTCAAACCCCCCCTACGATCATGAACACAGGTGGACTGAACCAGATCACTGAATTAGCTCCTAAAATCTAGGGAACTAACTCTGAATGGCCTAAATTAATGCATGGAGGGCACATAAAATGGATAATTAGTTCTATATGAAAACTGCACACCACTAGGGGGTCAACAACATCATCCAATACTAGGAAAATGGAAATAATACTAAGGTGGAAAAAGGTTGGAGTATTAATTATCCTAACATGTTTAAGGTCCATCACAGGAATGACCATCACCAAAATGGATTTGGGGACCGTATTTAAAGAACTATCACCAAAATCACTGACAATGATGATTTTTCATAGCCCATCACCATAAGTGACTTTGGTGACAACCGTTTAATGTTCGTCACAAGTATGATCGTAACCAAATAGGGATTTGGTGAGGGGATTTAAAGAACTGTCACCAAAAGCACTTATAGAGACATTTTTTTGTAGCCTATCACCATAAGCATCTTTGGTGATGACCGTTTAATGTCCCTCACAAGAATGACTGTCACCAAAGGCCTTTTTTTTCTTGTAGTGCTTGTTTAATGATCTCAAGATCTAGTGTTTTCCTCAATAAGCAACTATGCATTTTTTGCATGATTAGGTCAAGTACTAAAAATCTTTGACTTTGGGACCATGAGTACTGTTCCCATGTTGAACATGCCCAAACATACATGTATGGTTTTACTAAACTCAATTCTAATTTTGAGTTGGTTTTTTTATTCCCTAATGACATATTCATTAAGTGTCCCTAAAAGGATTAGGGATGCGATCAGTAACTTGCCATAAAATGATCACTCTGGCTTGGATCGATGAACCATCAAATCCATTGCGATAATGAAAATGCATTCCAGCTAGGGGTACCTCCCTCCCATTGGTCCATCCCCTAGTGCTCACCTTGTTAATTGATGTCATAAATTAGGGTTTTGCTCAATAAGAGACTTTGCATTTTTTGCATGATTAGGTAAAATAATAAATCTCCTAAAACTTGGGAACATGGGGTAGTGTTCTCATGTTGAATATGCCCAAAATCACATGAATAAGCTTATGGAACTCAATTTGAATGCCCAGTTTGGTTTTTATTCCCTAACGACAAATTCAGTAAGTGTCGGTGAAAGGATTAAGGGGGTAACCTACAAATAGCCATAAAATGATGACCGTGGATCAAATCAATGAACTATAAGATTTGTTGGGATCATGATAATGCATTCTATCTAGGGAATCTCTCTCCCATGGATCCATTTCTAGGTGCTCTTCTAGTGTAGTGATCTTAGGAACTAGGGTTTTTCTCATTAAGAGACTATGCACATTCGACATGATTAGGTGAAGTACTAAAACTCCTTGACCATGGGACCATGGGTAGTGTTCCATGTTGAACAAGCCCAAACAAACATGTAGGATATTACCTAAATCAATTTCGTTTCTCAATTGGGTTTGTATTCCCTAATGACAGATTCACCAAGTGTCCATGAAAGCATTAATGAAGCAACTTGCAAATGACCATAAAATATGAGCATGGCTCAAATCGATGAAACATCAACTCCATTTGAATTGTGAAAATGCATTACAACTAGGGGCACCTCTCTCCCATGGGTGAAAAAGAGCTCAAGAACTATTATTTCACTCAGTAAGAGACTATGCATTTTTTGCATGATTAGGTCAAGTACTGAAAATCATTGACCTTGGGACTGTGGGTATTGTTCCCATGTCTAATATGTCCAAACACACATGTGGGATCTTATGGAACTCAATTCCAATCCTCGGTTGGGATTTTATGCCCTAATGACAAATTCACCAAGTGTCTTTGAAAGGCTTAAAGAGGTTACCTGCAACTTTCCATAAAATGATAACCATGGATCATATCGGTGAATTCTTCACTATGTTAGGATCATGATAATGCATTCTATTTATGGGAACCTCTTTCCCATGGATCTATCACCCAATGCTCATACTATTCTGTGATCTCAGGAACTAGGGTTTTCCTCAGTAAGAGACTATGCATTTCTTGCATGATTAGGTCAACTACTAAAAATCCTTGACCTTTGGTCCATGATTTCTTGTTAAATAATCTAAGACACTAGGTTTTTGCTTAGTTTGTCTTGAAAGGATAAACTAGGGTTACTCTCATGTGTCATGATGTTTACCTTTTTTAACTAAATAATAGTTCATATTCTTTGATACATCTTCTGTATGGAATGACATATATTTGAATTTGTTTATTTTACATAAGGTATATTAGGGAATTACTTAGTTATTGGATCTTAGAGTTGATTTCTATTAGGTACCTTTTTTTAAATATAGGTTCCAAAACTCTAACACTAGATTTTCTACCATGATGGGTATGAAACTATTATTGCATCCTTGATTGCATGTGTACCCCATTAAGCGATATATGTCAAGTATGTGGTTGACGTATGTTGTCATTGGCACTATTGTTGATGTTCACTGGCACCAAAATGCATTGTCTTTTTAACACAAAATTTCTTTGGCATTAGCACTACTAGAACACTTGTTTTTGGAAACTCATGATTAAGAAAGCATTGAACATTACACGTGATCATACACTTTTTATACAGCTTAAATTGATCCTCCCACCTTGATCAATAACGACACCCATTATGTGTCCTCCTTATGTATGGTGTGATTAATCTTATGGATGTCATAAAATTGCTTGAATATTTTATAAGATAAACAATTTGGATATTTTGAGGTATTGTTTAACCGTTATAACTCTAAATGGTGGAATCACTTATAAGCATGCAAACTTTGTTTGATCCTCTTGTATATTATCCCTATCTTCCAGTACATTGAAATATATATCAATGTTTGTTTTTTGTTCTAAGTTCTAAGTATATTTTCTCGACAAAGGGGTTTTGTACAAGTGTAGCAAATCCACATTGAAAATTGGATGCAAATACCAAAAATGGTACTATGTCCAACTCGAATGAATTGTCAAAATGTTTTTTGGAAAATGATGTAAGGCACATAAGGATGAGCGATAATATTACAAAGAGGGTCTATGGAGACTTTCTACTAACTTTATTCAAATACAACTTGGTAAAATCTTTGGCATCAAGAATACTCATTTCACCCATTTTACCCAATATTTCTATGATTTAAATGAAGTGATATCATTTTGAAAGCATAGCTATTAAAGAAAGAACACATAATTTACTCATTCAATGCAAAAGGACATCGCACAATCAAGATTTTATGTAATTTAATCATGAGTAATATTTCTATTTCTTCATCCTTCTAATGAACAACACTCTAAAGTGTATTAAATATATTGCACACCAATATAACTACTATTTAAAACTTCTTTTCCAATTGCAACAATGAGATATCGATTTCTTGGATGATGGAAATGTTGTGGAATGAAAGTGACTCAACATCTTGACTCTAAGGATGTGAGTACTTCACCAGTGGGTGAACCAAGCTTGTGGGAAACTACAAATCAATAAGAAGTCATTAAAATATAGGAACACTTCATCAAGAACCCAATCACACTACATAGGTTTTCTATTCAAATTTTTAAATGTACATGAATTCCATTAGCCTATGAGGCACTACACATATCTCTACAACTGAAGGAAAATATTGCCTACTAACGGGGATGACTCTAGATATATTTGAGCCTACATATCCATGGAGAATTAGAGAGGAACATCCACAATATGAATAGGAGTTATAAATGAAATGAAGAGTCTAAATGAAATGAACAAGAAGGAAAAAGAAGGGAAAATAATTTCATGCTAAGATATACTAGGATTTATGTTGAATAAAATATTATTGAAGACTACCAAAAAGAAAAATCTTTGGGTTCATGAGATAGTGATCAAATAACTTGGTTTGGAGGATAAACTCATTGTTTGGACAAATGAAATATCCACTAAAGTGCCTTGGAGGATAAACTATGGATTTCGTTTGGAGATTCTCTTCATTGAAATTAAATAAAAAATTGTGTGATGTTCATGTCTCTTGTGTGGTCTTGAGTATGGATTTTGGATATTAGTGATATTATTGTTCCTGAGTAAACTAGTACTTACTAGAAAAAGTGGTCTTTGGGTGCCAAATGTTCTTATGACGAAAACATGGTTAAAACTTCCACTTTTCCTTAAAACTCACTTTGCCTTGAAATGCAACTAGAAGCCTTTAAATGATTAATAATGTTCTTAATAATCTCATATGGGGTAAGAGACCATAATTAACCACTACAATATTATTTTTCCCTTCATATGCTATTGCTCATATCACCATAGTTATTGTTGAGGTTTAGGTTCCAAATCATGCAACAATGTAATGTAATATTTCATGTTTTCATAGTATGATATTATGATATAGGATGTAGCAGGAAGTCACCAAGGTAGGATCTAAAAACTCACTTGTATTTACCTTTACACCCCATAATTCAACCTTGAACCACATGTGTGTGGAACCCTCTATGTGCTCTTGTTGGAAATAGAATCTATCAACCTAGGCACATAAACCCATGAATCTTAGTTACTATACAAGAATGTTTTCCTATAGCCATGCACAAATGTGCTTGCCTACTCAACTCTCTATAGTTTATGAATATTTTCTTTTAATTATCTTCCTTTCATATTAGAACAATAAGAAAACCAATGGGATCAACCTAATGTTCCATTTGTCTTAAAACTTGTAAATATATCCCTTGCTCTGTCATTCTCTACTAATAATTTGCAATAGATTAAAACCATTGAATAGTGTTGTTCTTAGATTTAGATTGATGTGATAATGCCTAGGAATTAATGTAAAGGAATGTAGATAGATTACTTAAAAATAAATTCCTTAAACACATATGAATAATTTCTCAAGCAAACAGGTGTCTTCAATTGTATTTATACCTTTTATAACCCTCATATCAATTAATTTCCATAAGTAGATATTAGTGTATAAATTAATTTAATAAAACTTATAAGTAGATCTTATTACATTGACCATGAACAATGAAGCATTCATAGTATATAACATCAAATCCACATCATGAATGTAAAAATGTTTAAACACGTTGTATTGGAAATAGGTCCATTGATACATTTATATACAAAATAGAATATCGTTCCTAATACATCTAATGGATGCTCAATCACCCTGGACATCCTCGACACCCCCAAGCTCATGTCCAAAATCAATCTTCATCCTATTTGAGTTGGAGAAAACTTGATCCTTCTTGTGTCTATGCGTACACTGTCTCTCTAGGCTCTGAAATGGAAACAACAACATATTATTTTTTTCCCACAATTCTATTAGTTAATACACTTAAAAAATACAATTAGAATTCAAATCTTAAATTCTCACCTAAGATGAGATAGTATATTGTAATAAGGTTCCCTTCCTTCTTGATCCAAGCCTCTCAGTAATTCCTCCCAAAAACAATTACAAAAATCAATCAATACATAAAAATCAACATGCATTATTTTATGAATTTCATTGATGTTTTATAAGACTTTAGTGAAGTTATAAATCTCGCCATGAAGATATGAGGCATTATGGAAAATTTCCCTTCCTAGCCAGGAAGTGGAGCACTAAGATGGAGAACTTACTCAGAGGAAATGGTAGGATAGGGGGTTAATGTAGGTATATGGGAAAGAGTTGATGTAGCTACATGGGTAGGGGATGGTGTAGGTACATGGTTGGGGGAATATGTAGGTGCAATGGATGGAGCTAATGTAGGTATAGGGGAAGAGGCTGTAGTAGTGGGTGCAATTGGCAGAGGGATGGAATGGAAGATCGATGAATGTGGGACAGGTGGGGGACCCAGAAGAGGGGATGGGTGTGGGAAATGATATAGCCCCATTGGATATATAAGGGATGTCGTCACCGTAGGGGGAGGAATGGGTATGCTAATCACAGGGGTACGGTTCCCAATCATAGGACTAGACATGAATTGTGGAAATAATGGACTAGGTGGAAGATGGGGAGGGAGGGGTTTTTATGTTAATGGGATTGCATAAGATGACACCTGCATAAACATATGTAATATGTTTGATTAGTATAAAAACATGAAAATTAACCATACAAAGACAATTAATTACACATCAAATATATAATTAATTTAACACATGTTACCTAGGTGAGGAGTGATTTGCTTACCCCAATTGGAGACCTATGCTCTATCTCTTTGGAAAGCACATGTGTAAACACAAAATCATTAAGATTGATTTCTCATAAATGACTTTGACAATTGCAACTAAATCACTTTTTAAATCCTACAATCCTACAATCATTTATTTACATGTATTTGAGGTGCCGCAATATCTTTTGCCATTGTCATAGCATAATCAAAGTTAGGAGAACTAATTTCATCCCACCTTGATGGAGTTGTGTCATCTCGGAACAACTATACATGCCAAAAAACATCAGTTACATATAATTACTTAAAAAAAAGTTATCTAATAATTGTTAATTGACCAATTAAATATATAAACAATGATTTGTAGCCATTTACAAATCATACTAACTTCAGATAAAAAATTTTTAAAAAAAATCACGTAGGATACTCTATCGGGCCATGGAAAGGATGCATGCACTGAGTGCATCGATGGGGAAATGCTTGGCTATGGAAAGAATCACTTTCCTAACTGGTTGTCATGGAAGGTTCATGATCAATTGGGATCGAACAACCTGCACTTGAGGGTCCCCCATACTTCTCTAACGGGTCATGTTTGGATGATGCCACAAATGGATTGTGTTGTACAATACACTATTTGTAAGATGTGATAAGGAAATGGCAATGTCACCTAGGTGATCTAGTAACTGAGGTGTCTGTGGGGGAGGGGGAGGGAGGTTAGGCATATGCCTAGGAGGTGGTGGCCCTCTCATTGGGTTATGCCTAGTTGTTGGTTGATCCTCAGTAGATCCAAGACAAACCCCATGAAACTTGCCAATGTCAAAATAGTTCACATGAGGACCCAACATGAACTCAACATATAGTTTTCGAAAAAAAATATAGTGGAACCACTTTGTTGTTGCATGGAGGTTTGTCAAAAACCATGAAACAATGAATCAACCCATTTTGATTCCATGGATCGTATGTGAACCATTCTATGCAAAGGTGCCGCTTCTGCAGACCAAGGGGTTGGCCAGTCCTTAGGACAACGAAATATCTAATAATAGGTTTTTTGAAATTTTCAAATCTTTAATCTGTTCTTTATTGAGAGTAGTGGAATAGAACTATCTATATACGCTCAACAATTGCTGATGGTAATTGCCAATGGAGGCAAGAATTCTATCAAGTGATGTGGCTAAGGATAGTCTTGATGGTTCCCTTGAGGTTATGAGCTCTTGAACTAAGCTTCTCAATTGGTTTGTTGGTTAATCTAGGTATTTGTGCTTTGATTCTCCTCATGGTTAATGTCTACTTCTCGATTTGGTTCACGGATTTTGTGCTTGGGTTCTCCTCAGGGCTAATTTTTTTTGTAGATTTGGTTCTGGGTTTTCTACCATTGTGATGAAGGATAAATAATCTGCATGTAAAAATAATGAATTTTTAAAATTATGTTATTTTTAAATCAATTTTTTTTTTATTAAATCATGCAACAGTCAAGGAAAAATAAGAAAATGTTAAAAAATACTCAGATGAATGACTTGGACGCTTGTTTGGTGGTGGAGGCACACACACGTTGCAAAGAGTTGTTGTGGAAGCCATCAAAGACATATAAAATTGAGATAAATGGTACACAAATGGGTTGAGGGCCATTTTTTTTATATAAATAGTGGAATGCGCATGTGTTATTAACACACACGCGCTTTAAGAATGCACACACATTATTAACGTTCGTGAACTTGAAGAACATGCATGTGTTAATAACGCATGTGCACTTTAGGAGTGCATGTGCATTCCTTTATCCACATGACTTATTGCATGGAGGTTCAGGAATTTCCAAACCAAAAAATGCATGCACGTTTTTAATAGTGCATGCGCATTGTTAAAATTTATCACTCAAGTGCTCTCACTACAATGAAAGTGAATACCATCTCTATCTAAGGAGACACACACATGAAGAAAAAAATATAACACACTTGATTATATGTATATGCATTGTATTTATTCTCTTTTACTTTTTTTTAATGATACTTTCATTTATTATTATTTTTAAATGTTATGGAGTTCTATTTTCTTTTACCTCACCCGAAACCAAAGAGTGTTGTTGTTTATCATTTGCTTCTTTCAATACATGAGCTATATAGTTCATGTCTAGGTGGATTTGTGAAGAAAGTTATTTTGAAACTAATATACATGTTCTTTTTCTTAGATTTACTTATTAGTGAACATTCTTCATATATCTTTTGCATTTAAGATCTTTCCATGATTTTGATTTGAAAAAATGAAAAACCATTTTTTTTAGTAAAATCAAAAGATTTGATATGTCTTGAGAGCGATTAAATCTTTTGAAGTGCAAAATATTTTTGTGTATGTAAAAGTAGAAGTAAAGTTTGCACCTCAAGAGATTTCATCCTAATATTTTATTAATTATGTGCATCAAACAAAGACAATATAATTACAACCAATACTGAAATGAATGCATGTTTATCACTAAATTAAACAATAATCAATGATGAAATCAAAGTTTGCAGAAATTAATTTCTTTTTCAGACATCATTCTAATAAGTGTAGCCTAAACGATGTGTTGATGTATATGTAACTTCAGAATGTATTTCATATATGTATGTTGTATGTACTCCTATAGAGATGGTATTATTCCTCTATACGGAAGTGTCGTCATTTATATTGTAAATGTCGTAACTTATACTTGATGGGTTATTAGACCACCTTGTTGGGGTCGGCCATGTATAAGTCATGTGGGTCAAAGGGTTATTAGACCACCCTATTGGGGGTCAGCCATGTGGGTCAAAGGGTTATTAGACCACCCTATTGGGGGTCGGCCCAGTCAGCATTATGTTATGTGGTTAAGTTCGAGCCTACATGATTTATGTAAAAGGCAAGTCAAGTCAGGTATAAATAGAATGTGGGAGGCACTCTATTTGTTCACTCACTTCTCACTTATGCACTCAAAGAGGAGTGGCACACTTATGGAGGAGGAGGATCTGCTTCTAGGATATGTCTATCTCTTATGGTTGGGTTGTATCATTGCTCTATCTATCTCTGAGGAAGTTATTGGGGTTTTTCACCTTTATGGTTTTCCCCAAGTAAATCTTTGTGTCTCTTGTGTGCTTGCATTATTGTCTCCATGATTGATATGCTGTAGAAATGTTGTACATATTGTTCTCTCAGTTAAGATCCTAGATCAGATTGAAGTAAATTCTGAAAATTTAACATGGTATCAGAGCTAGCCTGAAAGAAGGCATGATATGGCATGTATGACACTTGTTGCACTTACGATGCTAGGGCTTGATATAGCAAAAACCAGTCATCGTAGCACTTTCGCTATAAATCCATTTTGGTGAAGTTTTCGGATCGAAAATCTTTACAAGTCGAAGATTAAATCCCCATGTACCTTGTGTCCAAAGGAAAACCTCTAATTCGTTGTACTTTGTGATTTAGGATCTGTACAATATAGGGTTTCTGCCCCTTCCAGATCTGAGTCAAAATCAGGTGACCTTGGGAAAAAGGTCATAACTTGGGCTAGAAAGCTCCAAATGAAATTTCGTAAAAAGTGACAGGTAGTACACAGACTGTACTATATCAGGCATAAGTTGAACCAGTGACACGTGACACGCCGTACAAGTTTGCTCTCATGTATTATCCCATAAACATGTTACGTTGTGACACTTGGCATAACTCTCTCTTAGAGAGTCCAATTGAGGTCAGACCTGTCATGATGGAAAAATAACAGGGCGAGATATCTCAAGAAAAATTTTCAGAGGCCGAAGTTCAAACAGTGACACGTGGCACGCCATACAAGTTCGCTCTCATGTATTATCCCAAAACAGGTCACGTTGTGACACTTGGCATAACTCTCTCTCAGAGAATCCAATTGAGGTCAGACCTGTCAGGATGGAAAGATAAGAGGTCGGGCTATCTCAGGAAACGTTTTCAGACCCTGTGGATCGAAAAGTTCGGAGGTACACCAGAAACAATCAGGTACATATTTCTGTCAAAACATAATTATTTTTTAGTACCTTCATTCATGGCTTCCTGTAATGTCCCCATTTTGACCCCCTTTGTATTAAACCGTAAATGATGTAAATATTGTAATTTAATCATGGTGAGGAGCTCAAGGCCAAGGCCCCACCATTGATTTAGCGTTTCATGTATCGGCAATTAAAAATAGATGCCCATGGTTCTTGTGCGAGATGGGCACAATGTAAATAAGACACCATGTAAATACGAATTTTAATGGAAAAACCCACAACTGGCTATGCAATGCAACAAAAGAGATGGGGCATGACTTTACAAGGAAAAGGGAGGGAAATTATTCAAACCCTTGAGCCAATAGTATTAATCCATGTGTCAATGGGGAAACCCATAAACCACCAACTACCCATTTTGTCTCATGTACCCAATCATTTAATTTTTTTCCAAGAAATTGGTTAAGGCAGTTAATGCCTTGGGAATGAAAGAGTATGGGCAAGCCATTTTCGTGCATGGGCAAGCCATCAACTTGGAAAATCGTGTTTTTGCTTGTGGGGCAAGAAACCACCCACGAAATGGTTCCCAAAGCCATTCTGAACAGGCAGTCTTCATTCATTCACGCAGTTGGAGTTAGCTGGGCTCTTTCCATTTACGTTTTTCATCTAAATACTGCATTTTTCCATGCCTGGGAGTCGTTTTTGCAGTATATAACAGTTGGGAGAGGGAGGGCCACGTTTTGAGGACTGTAGGGAGGTCGTTTTTGCCCCTGAATGTCCAAGGACGTTTTTCTAAAAATGGATTTGGCTTCCTGGGTTGTTCACCAACTTCCCATTTCGTTTTTGTGGGTTCCCACGTTTTTCTGGGTTAGTTGAAACCCCATCTCATGCATTCCACTATGGAAAACGTTTTCCTCATGCCCAGCAAGTGGGGTTCTGCAGTTATGTGCATCCTTGTTCTTGGTTTGAGCCTATGAGCTGAAGTGTTGGAGTGGTAGTGGATAGAAGTGGCTTGATAAACCTAGTGGGGGATACAACCTCTCAAAAAGATCAAGAGGGCTTTGGTTACTCTTCTATGCATACCCTGAGAGCACTAGATAGGGAAGGTATGGCTTGAGGGACTGCACAGCAGTGAAAAGAATACTTCCTTGTGCTGGGTGTGTAGGTATTGTGGGTGCCAAGCTAGATAGATCTTGCAAGGTTATCCCTGGCTCTGTGCTGGAGCTCACTAGCTTAGCAACTCTTCCTTTCCATCTCCTAGTAGCCTGATAAACCCAATTGTAGATTGGCTTGGCTCATCTTGGTGTATGCTTGGCTATGTGTGAGTCTGCTGTTCCCTGGTTCCTTGTAGAGATCATGCCCAGCTCGGGGGGTGGCAGTGGTGCTGAGAGATTGAGGAGCACACTGGCCTATGGTTGGGTGGAACGTTGCAGTTGCATAGCCAGTGGCTTGGGACTGCCTTATTGAGATAAGTATTTCTCTTGTGTAAATTGGCAATTATCATTTGATGAATGTTATGAATGTATGTTGATGTATTAAACGAATTTGCTTCTGCTGTGTTTTTAAAAGTTTAGGCATTTCCATATGATCTTGTATAATTCTGCACAGATCTTTATTTCATGGCTGCCACAGAATCTTGAATGTGTATTAGAGATCAACAGCATTTATTTGATTACCGTCGTTTTTCCATAGTATGCACAGATACAGTTCTTGCATCAATGATTTAAAAAAAAAACGTTTGGGGCTAATTGCCCGGATTGAGCACCACGTCCTCCCTATCTTGTTGGTATGGTAGGAGGGGACACTACACTTCCGGAATTTAGGGCTTCGGAGAAAGTTGGAATTTTTGTAATCAGAGACCACGGCTGAATGTTACTCATCAAAATAAAAATTTAGAGACCAAGATCAGAATTTTTGGTTGGGTAGAAGGCCGGGCTTGATCAGACCCTCGTTCAGGACTTTGATCAGAAAAATGGAAAATTAGGGCTTTTGTAAAAATGGGAATTTTTGAAATCTGTGACCATGGCTAGAAGCTCCTCAGAAAAATAGAAGCTTAGAGCTTTGGATCAAACCTTTTGATTGGGCAGAAGAGTGGGCTTCATCAAACCCCAGTTCAGGGTCACGTCTAGTGAATCTGGAAGTTTCAAATGCAAAATTGAGGAGTGAAACTTTGCAGTTTTCAAATTCTGAATATACCAGCTTGATCAGCTCATCAAGGCACATTTTTCTATCCTTTCAAAAGTTTCAAATTCAAAGTTTGAATTTTTGGGGTTTCTCTGACAACCCCATATCCAGCTCCAGGTCCAGTTCTTGCAAATCAAGTGGATTGGGTTAATCCTAGAAGAAGATGGATTGGTCATCTGCATAAGTGAAGAAGTTCCTGTTTCAGAGGGAGATGAGGCTAAGACCTTACATAAGAATATTACAAGTGATCTCAATAGGTATGACTCATCGAGGTATGTTTCAATATTTGTTCATGATTAAGTTTATGGTATGTTTGTCTTCATGTTATTACGATTAGTACAATCTTGATTTTAGATTTGTCGTATCACCTTAACAAAATTATGAATTCATGATAGAAGATATTCATTGGTTAGGGTGTTGACACTTATGATTGTACTAATGCATTATGGTGTTGTATGAGGTTTATGTTGTCTGCTAACATAAAAGGTACACCAAGAAAGACAAATCATGTTCTACTTCAAGAACGTATGATCATGGTGACATGAAGACAAGGATTCATCCATTGTCATGGATCACATAGAAGATCTACTTTCGAGGTATGTATAACTTGTTTTTACAATGGTTAACTTATGAGACATGCAGGTTACTAGCACAAGTCACTGAAGAGAACCAGAAGATATTATGTGGGTATGTTAGACATAACTAGCTAGCATGCTAATCCAGGTATGTTTTTCCTATATTGAGCTAGAATCCTACCTTGTGTTAGGATCTTATACTGTTTTGTTGTTAATAATAATTATGCATGAAGTCATAGGTTTGAATAATCATGGTTGTATGCATATTGTAATTGATGATATGACTAACCAGAAGAATCATGAAGGTATAGGTTTGACTAATCACGGATTTTATGCATATTATATCTCTTATCTTGATTGATGATTTAACTAACCAAAAGAGTCCTATGATCAAATAAGAATATGCATGAGTAAAAGAAGACTTCCCTGAAACCTTGAACACTAATGTTTATTATCTGTGTTTGAAATGATCCTAAATATACATGATTGAGATTATTGTGATTATACTAATGAATGTTTGATTACGTATGAGACCTAGAGGATAACACAATGGTGATACTAACAAGCATGCATAGGGATCGAGAATGAATATAAGTTCAAGGACAAGTAATCCAGGAAGCAAAGATCAAGAGGGAGTACACTCCAGTGGTTTCTGCAAGGATGCAGATATTCAGAGGGAGTTGACCATCTCTCTACATTCCACATCAAAAGGTGTAGAAGAAGCTACTTCAGATTAGGACTCCAGTAGCTCCTGCAAGGAAGCGAAGACTCAGAGGGAGTCCACCCAACGAACAAACAAAGATAAGTATTTGAATTGTCATTTCTTAAATAATATTGTTCAATAATGTATATACTGATGTTCCTAGAATTAGGTTGTGTATTATGCATATTAGAATAATTGCATTGATGAACAGTATACTACTAATATGCATGGGTAAGTGGCCTATGGCACTGTACAACATTCCATTGCTACTTATCTAGAATGAAACCTCTTTGCTGACATGTTGGGAGTTGTGCACACTCTTAACAATGTTCTGGTAGAGATTGGAAGGCATCTAAAAAGTTACGGGATATGGATAAATGTTGTATTGAAGCATTGGCTAAGATAATTGCATGACTGTATGACATATTTCTTTATGTGTAAGAATTTGTTCTGAAAACTATGAGATGTTTTCTAATCATGCAATTTAACTTGTTGTGTAGGAAAGATCATATGCCATCTCCTACAAAAGAAGAACTACAACATTTGTTCCAGCAACAAAGATATCTATTGAAGATATTGAAGATATTGAAGTTCCCAGGATCTGGGATGAAGAAATGGAATGCCATGATCCATCGATCATGAAGAATGATGTTTGGGATGTAGTCCCAAGATGTGAAGGGAAGTTTGTTATGAATTCCAAATGGAACTATCAAATCAAGCATGTTGCAGATGGCAGCATTGAGAAATATAAAAGTAATGAAATAGAAGATGCACCAGATGGATTTCAAGACAGCATGGTGTAGTCATATATGTGTGCAGAACTTGGTATGGTAGGATAGACAGCTTTCTATCCAGTTTGGGCTTTACCAAGAATAAAGAGGATTCCAACCTTTTCTACAAGATTGAGGAAGGCAATCCAGTGATACTACTTTTGTATGCGGATAACCTGTTTGTTACAGGTGAAGATAGATTGATTGCCGACACACAGTGGAAGCTTGATGCTGAGTTCGAGATGAAGAACTTGGGGATGATGCACTATTTGTTTTTGGCATGGAGGTGTGGCAGAGTGTAGATGGAATCTTCCTTAGACAATGGAAGTATGCACTAAGAGATCCTGAAGAGGTTCGGGATGATGGATTGCAAGGCCATGGCCACACCTATCACATCGAATCTGAAGCTTCTATGTGATGCTTCATCTCAGCCGGTTGATGTCTCTATGTATCGTCAGATGATTGGGTCCTTGATGTACTTGAAGAACATGAGACCAGATATTTGCTTTACTGTGAACACATTGAGCCAGTTCCTGACAGATCCGAGGAGTGTTCACCTGGTTGCTGTAAAGCATGTTCTGAGGTACCTGAAGGGTACAATGGATTTTGGGCTCAAGTATGAAGCGAATCAAAAGTTTAACCTGCAGGGTTATGTTGATTCAGATTGGGCTGGCAGTGCTACAGATAGGAAGAGCACATCTGGGTGCTGCTTCAGTATGGGATCAGGTGTGATCTCATGGTTTAGCAGGAAGCAGTCCTGCATGGAACTGAGTACAGCTGAGGCAGATTATGTTGCATCCTGTTCAGCTAGTTGTGAGGCAGTATGGCTACGGAAGCTACTGTCTGAGTTATTTGATCTCCCGTTGGATGCTACTGGTATCTTCTGTGATAACCAGAGTTGTGTGAAGCTGTCTGAGAACCCAGTGTTTCATGACAGGTCAAAACACATAGAGATCAAATATCACTATATCAGGGATATGGTGCAGAGAGGAGCTGTGAAGCTCCTGTATGTTGCGACGAACGAGCAGATTGCAGATGTGCTGACGAAGCCACTAGCCAGGGTGAAGTTCGAGTACTTCAGAGAGAGGCTTGGCGTTCTTCAGATCGAGGAAACTTCGAGGAAGAAGTGATGGACACATTTGCTGAAGCCATTCCAAGCATGTTGGAAGGAGGATCCTTCACATGGCTGTGGATGTAAGCGCTGAATGATGATCATCAGGATGATGTTCTGGTTTCTACTGGATATGATCAGTTGGATCATTTTTATGTATGTATGAACGCATCATGTTGGATGCTGGATATGATCAGTTGGATCATTTATATGTATGTACGCATCATGTTGGATGCTGGATATGATCAGTTGGATCATGTGTATGTATTTTTGTATATGCATCATGTTGGATGCTTGGACCATGTATCTGTATATGTATCAGGTGGATACATTATATGATCAGGTAGATCATGTATGTTGATGGATACATTGTGTGAATCATGTATCTATGTATCCGGTGGATACACCATGTCTTTCGAGGTTTTTCCTATGGCATGTAATTCGTTTCCCTGGGATATCTGGCAGATGCTCTTTCGAGGTTTTGTCCTATGGCATGTAATTTTCTCCTGGGAGATCTGGACAGGATGAAAAAGGCCTCAGATGCTTAAGCCAGGTTTTTCCATGACCACATGTAATTTTCTCCTGGAAGATATGGATAGGATGAAAAAGGCCTCAGATGCTTCAGCAAGGTTTTGTGGTGGACCACATGTAATGTGCTCATGGGAGATCCGACAGGTAGAGTTGTGTGCTCGTAATAGCCTCGGATGCTTCAGCCAGGTTTTTTGGTGAGATCACATGTAATGTGCTCCTGGGAGATCCAACAGGTAGAGCCATGTGCTCGTAACAACCTGGGATGCTTCAGCCAGGTTTTGCGATGGGTCACATGTAATGTGCTCCTGGGAGATCCTACAGGTAGAGTTGTGTGCTCGTAATAGCCTGGGATGCTGCAGCCAGGTTTTGTGACGCACGTAATAAGTCCTGAGGATTCCACAGTATGGCCATTTATGACGAAGATCTGCAGGTGGTGGGCCTACATCCAATATGAAAACGGACTGGCTCTATAGAACTTCCCATGACGAGTAGATTCAGAGATTGATTGAGATAGCAGCAGCAGTGATGATGATGATGACGATGCATCGATGACGATGATCCAGAGAAGATGATTTGTGCTAGAAGACCTGTGCTGAGAAATACCTTCCTAGTTAAGAGGGAGTGTTGATGTATATGTAACTTTGGAATATATTTCATATATGTATGTTGTATGTACTCCTATAGAGATGGTATTATTCCTCTATACGGAAGTGTCGTCATTTATATTGTAAATGTCGTAACTTATACTTGATGGGTTATTAGACCACCTTGTTGGGGTCGGCCATGTATAAGTCATGTGGGTCAAAGGGTTATTAGACCACCCTATTGGGGGTCGCCCATGTGGGTCAAAGGGTTATTAGACCACCCTATTGGGGGTCGGCCCAGTCAGCATTATGTTATGTGGTTAAGTTCGAGCCTACATGATTTATGTAAAAGGCAAGTCAAGTCAAGTATAAATAGAGTGCGGGAGGCACTCTATTTGTTCACTCACTTCTCACTTATGCACTCAAGGAGGAGTGGCGCACTTATGGAGGAGGAGGATCTGCTGTTAGGATATGTCTATCTCTTATGGTTGGGTTGTATCATTGCTCTATCTATCACTGAGGAAGTTATTGGGGTTTTTCACCTTTATGGTTTTCCCTAAGTAAATCTTTGTGTCTCTTGTGTGCTTGCATTATTGTCTCCATGATTGATATGCTGTATATATGCTGTACATGTTGTTCTCTCAGTTAAGATCCTAGATCAGATTGAAGTAAATTCTGAAAATTTAACACGATGGAGGATTTCGCCATTTGGTGATTTGAGGGCAATGAATCCATTTATGCATTCAAAATGATGATTTAAACAATACAAAATTTGAATTTGAAAAAACATATTTGCCATATTCCCATCAAATCATCAAAATGTTTAGACTTGTCCATTCTAATAGTGAAACTCAAAAACTGAGATATGCATGTAGCTATCCACTTGTCATGCTTGAGGAAATTAACAAACAAACAAACACAAATTGTCCCTAATATCCTAAAATTCTCAAACTATACAAATAAATCAATAAATTAGAACTCTCACTCAAATATTTAAATTTTTATCTTATATATAAATTTACTCAAATATTTCAATATATAATAATAATAATAATGATAAGGATAAGGATAATGATAATTAATTTCTAAACCCTAACACAATTATTCTACAAAATACATTATCACTCAATCGTACACAAGTTTGAGCTATGCCCTTGAAAGGGTCTCAATTAGTCTCTCTCTTAAATACATCTTTCTAAGCTATGCCCTTGAAAGGGTCTCTTAAATACATCTTTCTCAAATACATAGACGACCACAATTTTCTTTACATAAATCATTTTTTTATTTTCCTGTTAACCTTGGTATTAAATTTCAAAATACTTGTTTTTACATACTTGGAACAAAATTTGTTAATATATTTGTTTTCTGGTTAAACATGGTGAAATTTACAATTCGAGGTCTTTGCGTTCTGTTGTTAGGTTGCTCGAGGCCTTTCGATCCTTGCTAGAGGAGCCTTTCAATTGATATAAAGAAAACATGCCCATCGAGTTTTTGATTTGACATCATATATAAATAGTCATACAGGTGAGCTACGTGTGTGGGTTATTCTTTTTTTTTATTCCTCTAAACATAGATTAGAGGTTTCCAACTTTCACTAAGTTTCCTGCCTTAGTCTCAGTTTAGGTTATTAGGGTTTAGTTCAATTTCTAAGGATTCCATCACCTAGTCTCAGTTTAGGTTATTAGGGTTTAGTTCAATTTCTAAGGATTCCATCACCTTTCGGGCCTTCTCTTGTTATAGTGGTCAACTTTATCAATAACCCTGTTTTTTAAGCAAAAATGATGGCCCATTTTCCAAGAGTGTTTGGCGAGAGCAGATTTTTATGTTCTATTCAATCTGAAGTCTAAGTTGTGTTCTTTGAACCTTGTCCTCAAGATCTCCCTGTCTCGCTAATGTAGAATTTGTCGCAGGAGCAAGGTACCTCATAAACTCCTTTGCATGTTAATGGGTTTATTGGGTCTTTTGTCGAGTCTAACATCACTCTAATGGTGTTGATGGGAGACCCCTCTCTTCAAGATCCTTGCTAGTCTCTGAGATTCCTTGGATATATGGAAGAGATATTCTTTTTCTGACTTCTTTAGGAGAATCATCATTTGTTCTTGTATGTATATATTTTTTTTTTCTGACATCACAACGGAGAGACCTTTAATTGTAAATATTTTTTTTCATTTATTTTTTATTTATGATTATTTAATGGAATTATTTGAGTTGTGTTTATGTTTAAATTTGATTTGTTACCATTATAAAATAAGAATATAATTAACATCTATTATGTTAAAGATATTCATATGCAAAATGTAATTTCCACTTCAAGGAGATGCCTATCTTTCTAACCTTATTACACTATGATAAGATTTAATATGTGTATATATGTAAATTGGGCAATTTAAGCCTCTCGCCCTTGATAACCCCATGGAAAAGTCAAGATTCAACCCCTTTTACCATGAATACATATAATTGTGATAACTCAATGTAATTAAAAACAAAACGTTAAATCTGTGTAGCTTGATGTAGGGGAGCTCCAGCCCCATTTTATTACCTTGAGTTGAGATGCTTAGTGAGGAATTATTTAATTGGATAAGAAACATTTTTTTAAATTATAATATCTTTATTTTTTAAATGGAAAAATCTGAGTAGTTGTTAAGGAGGTAGACTTCTACTTTGTGAGATGTTTTTAGGTTTTGAATTATTAACCTTTTTCCGTAATTTTTAGTTAATTTAAAATTTTTATATCTTAATCCAAAACTAAACAAATTATTATAATTTAATTATCTACTTTTATATATATATATATATAACTTTTTTATTTATTAGATATTTGTTTTAATTCAAAAGCATTTTTAAATATCTCATTGACACCCGGCTTAAGAAAAATATAAACAATGTTATTGGAAACCTCAATTAAAATACTGTCATTAGTGGAACTTTTAGGCAACCATTATAAATTGCAAAAATTTACATTGGACCAATTTAAAATTAAAATGATTTTCATGATACTTCAAAAATAATTTCTTACTGTATCAGCCAGCGTGAGTCTTGCAATGAAATCGTAAAGGTCGCAGATGACATTATGAACTAACAGTAAGAAATTGCCCGTTTGTGCTAATTTTTCTTTTCTGAAATGAATGTGTGTCTGCTGCTCTAGACACGTGTAAATAAAAAGTCCCACCTTCAGTCTGTGTTCGTCCCCAGCAAAGCAGGTGGGGATCGGTGTTTGGAACCTGGATCCACTCAATCAGATAGTCACACATAGCCTTTGAATAATGACATTGATCCCATTGTTTGGGAAAATGGATCCAACCACGCCCTTCATCGTACGAATATTGTAAGGGTTAATGGAATCTCCGGCCATTTTTACTGTATGGCCCATCATCATCCATGTACTTCTGGATCGTTCTCGGTCTCTGCTTTGATTTTCAATAAGCGAAATTCAATACACTAGTAAAAATTTAGGTTTATATAATATAACGATGGGATAATGGACTCTGGTAATAAAATGGACAAGCTGCATTTATCCATGGCAATCAATCGTTGCAGGCGCTTATTCCCGGATTACGAAAGAAAGAAAATCCGAGATAGCTCAGGCAATAATAGCAAAGACACAGAAAGAGAATGCTGCATGTGTGGTGACGTTGGATTTCAGGAACTCTTGTTCAAATGCAACAGATGCCACCAACGAATTCAACACTTGTGAAACCCTGTCTCCCACTGATTTCATCGAATAAAGTCATTACGTCTGATATTCTGTAAATTCTTTATTTTAATTCTAATATGTATATGTGGCCACTCTTGCAGATATTGCAGCAGGCTGTATTATAATCAATATTTGGATTTAGATGGCGTAAATGTTTGTGACTGGTGCCTCCACTTCCAAGCAAAAGAGAAAATCCAGAGCCACAAAAGCATATTTGAAATGCAGGAAACGGAAACTAAGAAGTCCTGCAAGAAGGTAGCTGCCACTGAAATTGTGCCCGGGTCTACATCCACAAGCGCCATGAAGCAGCCTGCATCGGTAATCATGAAGAAACCCAGAAAGGCTAACCCTAAGCAGGGTACCCTTAAACTCCAGGTCAAATTTGGAGGGAGCAAGAGAAGCAACACCAAAGGTGGATTCCGTTGTCGTTATAGGCTTCTCTCGGACCTGCTATGCTCCCCAGGACAGGGTTTCTTATGTACTGCTCCTAAATAGATTTTCGGGTTCCCACAATTCTCCGGATATCAATCATACAACGATATACTCATAACAGCCTTAGCTCTAGGTTTCTTAATAGTGCATGTAAGAAATATAACAACTTTTCTAAATGTTTACAGTTCTTAAATATTTCCATTTGAAATTTCATTGCCGATTCCAAAATGTCATATAGTGCTCGTAAGTTTCATTTTTTCTCTGTTTGTAGTGTTAATTCAAATTTCATGTAGCTATTAGCAGAAGTGAAAATGCCAGAAGCCTCAAGGAACCCACATCTTTTATATATCAAGTAAAATAGGACTAGCATCGTTGAACGGTACCGGTGGATACTATGATATGTTGCAAAATTGGAAAGAATACATCCCTTCTCTGTACTTGCATTTCAATTGATCTGCGTGTAATGGCAGGATTGCTCTGTGTTATAACACAGGAGATTAACGTTATGGGATTCTGATGAAAAGACTCGACACATAGAAAGCACATGTACATGGCCCGAAAAATGCATTCGTTATAACAGAAAGCTCATTCTATAAGAAGATTTTACCGGATGGATCTTAATGATTGGTTGGAATTAATGGGCTCACGGGCGTTGAGAAGTAGCAAATGATGAATTATAAACTCCTCGACTGGGTGCATACATCCTTTTTTTTAATTCTCTTTTTCAGCCAGGATAATCCAAAATAATGTAGAGACTCGTTATAGGAATAATGTAACCAAAATAATGAGGTAGTTGTGGTTTTCTTAGTTTTCCTTTTTCGTTTATAAAGTGATATGTTGGTTATGGCATGATTAGCAAAAAGTAATATGTTGGTTATGGTATGATTATCACATGCACTTTTTTTTAGTAGAAAAAAAGTTATATTATTATTATTCATAACTGAATTAAATAGTATATGTTAGTGAGTCGTAGTGAGTCTCCCCAGAGATTGATACAAAAATACATAAAAAAAAAACCTAAAGTATGTCTAGAACGGGTAGTGATAACTCAGTAGCTAAAACCTCTATCCAAAAAATTACCTGAGCCAAAAAATTATATCTCAAATATGTTTACAGAGCATCCACAACTCTGATGGTGTATATTTATAAGCTATAAGTTAATTGTTATTAATTTTTTGTTATTTATGTTGTATGTTTTATTATCACAGTAAATTTTGGTAGTGCACTTGTTTCATCCTCCTGCTATTTAGGAAAATAACTTTTTTTCATCCACTTCAAATTGTCAAATATAAACATTTATTAATGTAATTAGAAGGAAAATTTTCCAAATTATAAAATATAAACACTTATCACTGTAACTAAATACAACTATTTTATTTAAATTTAAAAATATTTTAAGATTTCTTAAACAGTTGAATATATATATATATATATATATGTTTTGAAAGACTCAAATAAAGAATAAAATAAGGTATTTAATCATTTTGAAAAATTCAAAAATTAAGAAACAAAGTGCTCATTAGATTCGATGCAATGCCTTGCAGTTTTTTGAGAAATTGCAGAGTTAAAAGAAAAGTGTTCCGAGCATTCGACTCAGATAGTAGGATTTTGAGAAATTCTAAAGTTATAAAAACAAAGTGTTTCTTTGACGCCGATTGCATGGATTTAATTGTGCCAACTGCTTCTTAAAATTCAGCGGACTGTACTTAACAAAAGCATTTATTTAAATTGAAAAAAAAACTCCAAATTGTAAATATATGTTCCATTTCACACAATCCAAATATATTTAAATTTCATGCCTTTAAACTCTTTGTCAATTTGTGTGCGTCATAAGAGCTTGTGAGCAGTGAGATGAATCTGCTTATTAGATCCAGAAGAAGATGAATCAGGCTATTAGATCTAGGAGCGAGATGAATCCAGCTAAATATATCTACATATTTCTGCGCATGGTTGTGCTTCCATTAACTAAATTTACACGCAACACATAGAAAATCAATGTATTTACCAATTTGCCCTTCATGGAGAGTTTATAGGATTTAATAAGCAAAACAAAAGTACATTAAAAAACAAATCCCAACAAATCTAATCAAAAGTACATTACAAAATTCAAATCCCAACAAATCCAATCAAAAGTACATTACAAAAATCAAATCCCAACAAATATAATTAAATTTCATATATTTGTGAGTGTCATGAGGGCTTGCGAGGAGTGAGAAGAATAGGGCACCTTCGGGCTCTTAGATCGAAGAGCGAGATGAATCTACATATTTCTGGGCATGCTAGTGCTCCCATTCACAAAATTTACCCACAGCACATAGAAAATCAATGCATTCACCACCAATAGGCTATGCATGGAGATTAATCAAGTTACAAAACAAAATACATTAAAAAAATCCTTTCATATATCATACTCTGTTTATATAGATGGCAGCTCTTGGCATGATCAATCATTTGGAAAAAAGATTGGAAATAGATGCAGCCTAGCAATATGTTTATTGCAGAAGCATGGAGAGTGGAACGGCGTTACAGAGCATGGAGAGTGGAACAAAGCGTTACACGAGCATGGAGAGTGGAACGGCGTTACAGAGCATGGAGAGTGGGAATGTAGACGCAACAGAGCATAGAAATGTGACAGCACAGAGTTTGATAAAAACATATTCATCTGCAATAAATAATTTTTTTTTTCAGTGGAAAAAAGTGGTACTACTGATATTCATTAATAAAAACGAATCAAATAGTACAAAAATTCATAAATTTATAAGCAGACTTATGTGCCAAAAACTATGCCATAGTTCAGTTATATTGTCACTGTTTTCAGATTGATCATCCAAAACTGTAACCATTACAAACACAGAAAAAACCCATGGATAGATGAAATCCAACACAGCTAGTAGTGGTCAAACAGATTTACCATGCCCCTGTCACAACTTTGGTTTTCCAAAAATTCTTCCCAAATGACGAAATCTTCAGCTCCTCCATGTGCTTTCTTCGAAAGATCATCGGCAATCATGTTGAATTCTCGGAAGATATGTTCAAAAGTGATGTCTTTGAAGAGTTTAAATTTTTCCCGTACTGTGTTGCACCAATGTTGTAAAGAAATGAAATTTAGTTGATATTCATTAAGTGCGGGCACTTAATTGTCACCCATCTCCAAAAACCGTCATTTCCTGTAGACCCATGATGGCAGCCACAGTAATGATACACCATAGCCCTAGTAATTCAGCTTTTGTGTTTGTGCCATTTCCACAGTCCATCATAAGTGTAAAATAATGTTCTTTGTTGATGTATATCACACCCCCAACATCACATGAACCATCAATGGCCGACCCATCAAAGAAACCACCAGTTTATGGAAAGGGAAGGAGAAAGAGCCACTTGTATTCTAGTATTTTTCTGACCAGAGCTAAGTTTGTAGTCCTTAATTATAGCCAGAGACTTGTTGAAAGAAGAATGTAAATTGGGCACAATATCTTCAAATAATGCCTTGTTTCTTACCCACCAGATCTGCCAAGAAATCAGTGCTGGAAGATGTGGAATGCTTCTGCACATTTTTTGCCATTTATATACATTGTCCACAAAATATACCAAATCCCAAGTCTGTTCCAGTTGAAGATGTGTAATGATCAATTGCCACAGATTCCTAGTGAACTCACACTCCACCAAAATATGTTGAGTCGATTCAGTATTGTTCCTGCAAAGATAACACAAGTCGGGGCCAACCCATCCACGCTTGACAAGATTTTCCCAGGTCTTCAAACTGCCCTGTAAGGCATGCCACATAAAACATTGCACCTTCACTGGAATTTTCCATTTCCAAATAGTCTTATACCACCGGTTTGTAGGATACATACCCCTGTGAGTGATAATTGCTTGATAAGCCAATTTTGCAGTAATCATACTAGTAGCCCAATTTTTTGTCCAGATAATGCAGTCACTTTCAGCTGAAAGTTTGCAACATATGGAGTTGAGTTTTCCGATGTATTGGTGCCATTCAATGGCCTCATTACCTTCCAGTCCCAACACCATAGCATTCAACCAATATGTTTGGAGGGATCTATAATTTACTCTTTTGATCTTACTGAGTGTGGCATAATCAAATCGATGCAAGGTTTTGATAATTTCGTCTGATAGAGTATAGTCACCTTCCATGCCCAAAATTGGGTCAATCCCCATTAATATGTTATTGCCATTTCCTACCTTCCAGGACAAATCATTGGCCATCAAATTATAAACTTTTATAAACCCATCCCAAATCGGTGATACACCTCTAAATTTTTTAAATGGATACCGAATCCACTTATATACATCCATCTTGATATATTTGGCCTTAAGTACATCTATCCACAATGTAGGGCCAAAAAACCCACACCATAAACTTTTCATCCTCAGAGCAGAATTAAATAATGACAGGTTCCTAATGCCCCATCCTGCACCACTTTCAGGGTGAGCAATTTGTTCCCATCCAACCATGACCAAGCTGTTGTTTGTCGATCCCCCAGCCTAGATAAAGCTGAAAATAGCTTTTGAATGCAGTTAATAATATAGCAAAGAATCTGCAGAAGTGAAAACCAGTATACAGGTATACCTGTAAGAACAGATTTTATCAGCGTAAGCCTCCCACCAATCGACAGAAGTCTATAAGTCCAATGGTTAATCTTTCTTTACACCTTCTCAACCAGCCACAGCCAGTCATTCCTTCTGTATGTGTACCTGACTTAAGAAAATACCCAAGATATTTAAAACCAGCCTCCAGATTGCAGAATTGATAAAGCAATATTCTCTTAGACATGCCCAACTTTTGTGCATCAATTCCAAAATGATAAATATTGGATTTTCTATGATTAACCAACATACCTGATGCTGCACATAAATCATTGATGATAGAATTATATTGTTGCATATGATAAAGATGTAAGTGTAAATATATAAAAAAATGATTAACTAAAAGCACTAACAAATGGATCACCTATCAGTCGAAGGTGATAAATTTGGATGTCTATTGATTCTAGTCATTACAAATTGTGGATTTCTCTATACCTCTCACTTTCCAATGCAGATGTCATCATTCTTGCTTACCCTCAACTTTATAGAACCTACAAGGAAAGGATTAGTACCATAAAAACAATCATACAATTGGGGAAATTGAATATTAATTTTCCCTATGTCGATAATGATGAACCCAGAGATGGCCATCGCCATGACACGGAGCAGCGGAAAGGGGAGGGTTACCAACTGATAAAGGGAGAAACAATGGGAACAAGAAATGAGATCGATCGAGGGCGAGGAAATCGAGAGGCCGTAACGCTTTAATGTGGCCAAAATTGGAGAGGCCGTGAATGACAGTCAGGCAGTGGGGCCATGGATTGGAAACAATAGAGGTAGTGGAGCAAAACCACTTGGCATCGATGGTATTCACTAAGAAATTAAAAAAATATTTGGTAATCGCAATAAACATGCTCTCAATTTAATTAAAATCAAATCTGAATCATTCATCAAGCATTATGAAAGAATATTAAGGGTTCACTTAATTTAACATGTTGATAATTATTTTTGTAAGAAATTCATCAATCCCACCTCAATAATACACCTATCTTAATGAGTTACCACAAAATATATTAAGATTTAAATTAAAATACAAGATATCATATCCCAAATTGTGTAATATTTATATTTTAACTTGTGTAATAATATATATACTTTCATTATTAATAATATGTGGAAAATTTTATATTTTTATTTTAAAATATAAATGGTTAGGTATATTTATTTATATAATAAATAAGACTGCCCGCACAAAGTTGGTACGTAATTTTGTTGCAACGGCATCACTAGTATTAAATTTAAAAAATGTGTGAATGTTCACAGAAAAGCGTGCGCATTAGAGGTTCGGCAAGAACCTTGACGCATGTTGGATAATGTAGTTAGAAATGCGTGTTTGTTATTAATGCATGTATGTTTAAATAACCCGTACATGTTCCGATAATGGATGCTCTTTCCTATGTTAATAAAAAATAAAAGAGCCCATAGGTCTCATTCTCTCTACTTTTCTTGTGTATTCGATTTCCCATGGAAGAACATGAGCGCATCTTAGTGCCACCCCAACTAACTTCAAATATCATTGCCACTCCATTGGTATTCTTTTAACTTTTCAATTTTATCTTTTTATATATGCTTGTTATGTTTCCGAAGGGAATCATATATAGATCGTTCACTTCCTATTAATTTGGGCTATACTTTGTAATTTTTTGCTGTAACTATAGTTTTGCTATAGTTTACAATATTTAAAATATTAAATAATTTATTAAAAATGAATTTTCTGCCAATCTGATTGGTGCAGCAAGGTGACGTAATCATCGTTTTTTGGTTCCCAAGAGGGGGCGGCGGAGGGGCGGTGGGATGATGTAAGGTTCATATCCTCTGCATAGTGCACAGGCACGCTCAATCTTTATTTTATACGCCGCCACGTTAAGGTAGAAAGCGTCACCGTGATCCGACAGCGGGGAGCAGTGCTGGCTGGGTGATCGGAATGGGCAAGCCATATGCACCCCGCAGCAGACTAATTAAGTCTGCTACAGGGGCCTCTGACATATCATCTCCAAGTACGAATAACATAACCGTTCGTATGTATTTTTTTTCCGGCAAGGATCCCAGTAAAAGACAGGTGCTCCATCATCTATCCGCATGTGAATGGTGCATTGTCTGTTAACCTATGGTCAGGACTCCCATGCACCATGAGCTATCCGCATATGAATGGTGCATGGTCTGTGAACCTATGGTCCCATGCACCATGAGCTATCCGCATATGAATAGTGCATGGTCTATGAACCTACGGTCCCATGCTGCATGCCATATGGATAACAAATACGACAAATACAACGTGCATTAATGTAATCTTGGTTTGAATTTTGAATTCAAGAAAGGCGCTAAGGATCCACTATACATTCAAATTCGTATTTTGAATTTGTAAACCGCAGACACCAAGGAAGGACTAGTCCTTGCTCGGATGTTTTGTTCAAGAAACCCTTGGCAAGTTTTTTCATTGTTAAGTGGACGATGGATGATCCATATGAAAGAATATCGATTGGTTTTTAGACCAAAGGCTATTCCATGAATTTGTTCATTCAACATAACCCCGAAGCTCTCGAAGGAAATGCACAAACGCTTGTGGGTTCCTTGTATTCACCCAGGTGGCAGTTTTTGGGTGCTATTGCAGATGAGTAGAGGCTTAGTATTGTATGCCATATATTCCCACACTCTTCTAAATCTGTCGAAGGTTGGCTTCATCGTAATCTCATCAGCCAGAATGCGTTAGTTAATTTTCTTACTGGAAAGAGTTACTGATATCCATTCCTCCATGCAACCATTGGCATTTGTCAAGATAGAGAAGAAGGTTTTGCAAGATAGAGAAGAATGAGAGCAGTAGACAGAATTCAGACGGTATTTTTTTCAAGTGATCCTTTTTTGTGTAGGTAGGGAAATGTATTCTTATGAGATTTGTGATAGATGTCAACCCTTGAAGAGAAGGGACGTGCCTTCTTACTCTAAGGAGGAAGTCGTACATGAAGATATTTCTACATCTCAAAATACACCCATAAAACTAACAGCGGTGAGATACAGTGGAAGGGCAATAGCAGACGTAGACATTATTTATCCAGAAGACTTGAAAACAGGAGATGGTCATGATGGTATTAATCAAGAAGGCTATAAAGAAGCAGATAATCATGTTGTGGATATAAATAGCTCCAAATCATGGTGTCAATTATTGTTGGAGAATTGTATGGGAGATTATCAGTACGATCGATCGCAACCAAACAACATGATAAGCACCAGCTCTAGAACAGAAGCTCATCACCAGTTCCTCTTCCCTTTGCTCACTCGAAGTATAATATTGGAGGAAAATTCTTCTTCTTCCTCTTGCAATATCTTTGATGAGGAAATTCCACATTTCAATGATTTTAATTCCTTGTATTTCGATAGCTTCGTAGATTTGGGCGAGCCGTCCCGGCAATGACATTAGAATTTGGTTGGTTAAAAGGACAATCGGATTAGGTATTGCAATGAGATTAGAATTTGGTTTGTTAAAAAGAAAAAGAAATATCCACAGAAGCAATGGAGAAAGAGAAGTTCAAGAATAGGAAGAAAGCTTTGTAAGTTGCAACATTTTGAATATGAATGTAGATTTTTCTTTGGTTTTTGCATCTGTGTTTGATTTTTCTTTTGTTTTTTCCTGTGTGTTTGAATGTAGAGTGTCTTTTATTTAATTTATTTTTGTCTCACTCTGTTGAGCAAGGTAAGGTCAGTCCGTTGCCTCACATTCTTGGGTTAGTGGGGGCGTCTCTGTTGTCTTTGAGATTGAGGAAATGGAATGAATTGAGGTTAAATTTTGGGCTATTCGTGTGTGCGTTCTAATGGCGGTATTGAAGTAACTTGTGATGAGGGTTTTGTGGTTTTGCATTGAAATTACGTGTTGGGCTTTCATGTTGGGGAGGTATTTTTAGGAAGCTTCGGGAATGTGCTATTTTGAAGGCCAGCTTTGTGTGCCTGTCCGACAATGTTGATTTTAGGGTTCTTAGTGGGGGTGTCTATCGTATTTTCTATATTAGTGGGGTTGTCTGTCGTATTTTCTGTATTGTGATGGCCAAAAATGCCAAATGTTGCAGGTGGTCTGCCTGTCTATGCTTAGAATCCTTAGACGAGTTTGATTTTTGAATCAACGCAGAATATCTGCGCTGAATGGTGTTAGTGTAATTGTCTGGTGTAGCAATAGTCTTGTATGGCCCACGACTTACCGGTACGATGGTTTGTAAGGGGCATGCTTCGCAGAAGACCTCTTCAAGAAGGAATTAAGCCAAAAGATAGTAAGGCAAGACGAAGAATGAAGATAGTTACGTAAGTTAGTACCATCTTACTAAGACCAGTAAGATTAATAACCATGAAAGGCGTGGCTACACAGTTCTTTTATCATATTTTATTATAGTAAAATAGAGCAAATAGTTATAACTTTACCCTTTAAATTTATTTTATAACAATGCTTGAATTCAAAGCAAAAACTAAAACAAACGTATTAAGGACTTCAAATACTCGTTGTTTTTTAATAACATTGCCTTTAAAAACTAAATTTCATGAACATAACTTATGAACTTCGTAATCTTGATATAAAGTTTCTCCTACATTTTTTGCCAATTTATAAACTCTGAAATCGTGTTGGCCATAGGTTGAGTTTTTATTCAATTGAATCAAATGGCCATATACCTATTGAAAAACCATGGGCCATTCCTACCAACTTTCATACCTTACTTTTTTCACATTTTTAAAATTCTTTATCAAATATCTTTAAGAGAATTAACCCATAGTGCATGAATTTTTGGCAACAAGTACTCAAGCATAAAGGTTTTTGGTATATTTTGCAATTAGTGTTATCAAAATCGATAGAAATTAATGTAAGCAATATTGATAAAGCATGTTTAAAGTGAAGTTCATGAAGTTAAATCTCCGAATGAGTCCGTAGTAACGCTAGTTGATTTGGAACTTCCATATTCCAAATGTAGCTAAATCTTCAAAGGCTAAGAAGTCATCTACTTTGTTTTATAATAATACTTGCAATTTGAAGAGCCAACATGGTGCCATAGTTAGTCTGTACAAAGTAAACCAAATAAGCGGAAAACTATCACCTAAACTGGAAATGTTAAGGTGGCAACACCGGTTGCATAATAATATAAACAAAAAAATTCTGATATTTAATCTCCTATTGATGCCTTCTCACACCTTTACAAACTCGTCGGCATTGAATATGCAGATTTGTTGCTTATTAATCTTATTTTATGCAAGCGATTACAATTCTTTGAACTTGTCCCAGATTCTGGGGGCCTGCCCATGCACGACTTCCATTGCTCATTGGAAATTTCTTTTATAGAGATTAGGGATTTTGTTGTGAATTGAAAATTGTTGGTACACGCAATAGTTGTCCTTTTTCATGATCTGCCTTGCATGGAAATCAAATTTTAACCATCCTTATACATTTATGTTAATGCTAAAAGGCATGTGAGTGGAAGCAATAGAAATAATTTCAAATTCTTATGTGTTAATTTTATCTACACTAAGCATTTTGCAGTATATTGTTCAGGAGAGGAAACCAAAGCTTGTTGTTGGAATTGATTTCTGGGCGCAACAAGAAGATCATTGTCCTCGGAGGGAAAGGCCTTTGCACAACAAGAAAATCCATCTTTTAGCACCACAAGTTAGCACCACTTATAGTTTGTGGTGTAAATGTGGTGGTATTGGCACCACTTACATTTATGTGGTGTTAAAGTGGTGTTATTAGCACCATTTATATTTTGTGGTGTTAAAGTGGTGGTATTAGCACCACTTATATTTTGTGGTGTTAATCTGGTGTTATATTAGTTATTATCATTGGAAATTGAGTTTTACCTTTATGAAAAATGCCATGTTGGCAAGTACCATAAAGTGGTGCTAAGCTATTATTTTCCACATGGACATGTACACATATGATTTAATTATGTGGATTTGCACCATAAACAAATTCACAAATAATTATTTTGAAAATAACTCAATTCACTATTTATTTATTTTTTCATATCAATTAAAATAAATTATCAGAGATTAATTTATGAGTGTTTGCACCATACTTGCAAGAAGTTCAAATATTTATATTTAGAATATTTAAGCAAATAAATTCACGTAGAATATTTAAGCAAATAAATTCACGTGATTCGTTTATGAGGTTTACATCACAAGCACAACAAGTTCAAAAAATATATTTGGAAAATAGCTCAATTCATTTATTCATTTTTTATATTATTTAAACATATAAATACAATTGACAAATAAATAAAAACAACTATTTTTAATTTATTACTATTATAAAGTAGTAATAAAATTATTTGAATTTAAATTTGATAACCTCTAGCTAAGGCCCTAAAAGAAGCTTTTAAGAATCTAAGACCAATAAATACACCACAAAGGTCCCCACACATATTCCTAAGAGTATTCTTAGCCTCTAAGTATGGGCATTCACACTATTATAAGTTTTTAATCACTAGGGATAGGTCCAATAGCCCTCAACATTGTTGAACGAACAATCATAGGCCTTAGCCTAAAGGAATTCTAAGCATAAAGAAATGTCATGTTGTCAAGTACCATATAGTGTGGCTAAGCTCATATTTGTCACATGGACATGTACACAAATGATTTAACTATGATTATTTGCACCATAAACACAACAACATCACAAATAATTATTTTGTAATAACTTAATTCAATTTTTTTCATTCAAATAAATGCCCATGATTAATTTATGAGGTTTTAAACCACAATCACGACAAATTCAATTATTTGTTTTTATCACTATTTAAACCAACAAGCTCACATGATTCATTTATGAGGTGTTGCACCATAAACACAACAAGTTCACAAATAATTATTTTCTAAATAGCTCAAGTCGACCATTCATTTTTCAATATTATTCAAGCAAATAAATACCCATGATTCTTAAATTTGACAAATAAGTAAATACAACCATTTTTAATTTATTACTATTATAAAATATTAATAAAAATGATTTGAATAGATATTTCATTATTTGATAGGGCATATTTTTATTGATATCATTAATTTTTCTAATGGATATTAATATCATTACTAGACTTTGTGCACAAGGCATGGATCTCAAATCCTTGGAGATGTTCGAGGGAGGAAACCTCTTCCTTGGGCCCTAAATGAATATTTTAGGAATCTAGGACCAAGAAATATGGTCAACACACATATATTCCTAAGAATATTCTTAACATCTATGTGTGGATATTGATTGCATTATAAGGTTTTGATCACTAGTGATAGGTTTATTGACCCTCGACGTAGTTAAGAGAAGAAACCTAGGCCTTAGCCTAAATTAAACTTCTAGGCATGTAGGGATAATAATGATTTGTCACATTAACGCAAATGGATTTTTGAGAATATCTATGGCCTTATAATAGGGATAATGGCGGGAGTTGGAGGAACTAAAACTAGGTATAAGTCTTTAGGGAATAAAGATGATTAAGGAAGGAACTCCATGCCTTGGACCTTAGAGGAAACCTATAGGCATATAAGATTAACAAGTATACTTTGAAACACCACATAAGGCCTCCTAAGGGTATCCTTGGCTTGATATTGGGGATATTAATGTAAGTAAGAGGTTGTTTTTAAGCAATATATATGGGTGTTTAGGCCCTTAACATGTTTGAAAGAGGAAACCTAGGCCTTATTCCCTAGTAAAATATTTTGTGCATCCAAGGAAAAATACATCAACTCAAAGCACTAGACATGACATGTTTGGGTTATTATTTACCTCTAAGCAAGGAAATAAACACCATTATGAGTATTTTTCTATTATGCACGGGTCTTAGGTTTTTGTATAATGTCATGGGAGGAAAATTGGGCCTTAAACCCTAATGGAAGCTTTAAAACGCACCCATAAACTCCAAACACAATCCTTGGCATCTGAGCATTCATATAAGTGACACTAGGTATGCAAACCTTAGACATAGTCATGAGAGGAATTACAGGAACTAGGCCCTAAAGGACGGTTTTAGGCATATCGAGCTAATAGCAATGACTCAAACTATCACTTAGTAGATCATGCAATATATAATATATCATTATTCTCAAAGTGGGATATGGGTGGAAATATGTGGTTTTGAGTACTAGCGATGGGTTTGAGTAAATAGTTGGGGAAGAAATTGAAAGAAGTATACCCTAACATAAGATTATTGAGGTAATGGGCAATGATCAAGACAATGAACCATAACATACACCATTTAAAGTTTATATTTGACATAATAGTTGGATATGAGCATAATCAATATTTTTTTCATAGAGGGATGGATCTCAAGTCCTTTATTGGAGTCATAAAAGTAAATCAGGAGCCTTATGTAGGTGTCCCAAGGCCTTCCCTAAAGAAACCATTAAGGCATCCGAATCCATTGAGACACTTTGTATCTAGGTCTTATGGCCTTTTAGCCTTAGATAAGATCAATGGAGGAGACCTAAATATCGACCACTAAAGGAATCTTCTAGCCATCCAAGGATAAGAAGGTTTCCTCCACCAAGAAGGTTTCCTCCAACAACAACACATGGTTAGAGGAGGATACCTTAACCTTTTCTCTTAAAGGAAGCTTGTAACTATCTAGGGATAAGAATTTTTCCTCCACCAACCATACACAACCTCCTAGTTGTATAATTGGCCTATGATTGAGGATGTTGTTATATTTAGGTGGTGTTAAGTAGCATGCACATGTCTTAGGCCCTTAGGAATTATGTTCCATGGAAGAAGACCATGTTTTTGGCCCTAAAGAAATCATTTCTGCATCTAGATCCATGAATAATACCTAAAATCAACATTGATTACTTCAGAGGGGTATCTATGGCACTATGTATCTATGTATTGTGGCCTTGGGGCCTTACACATGGTTAGTCGAGGAGACCTAAATCTCGATCTCTAAATCATTCTTCCATCCATCTAAGGATAAGAAGATTGCCTCCACTAAAAACACATGGCCTCTTGAGGGTATCATTGGCCTATTGTTGATTATGTCATTGCCATTAGGTGGCTTTGAGTAGTTTCTACATGTCTTAGGGCCTTGGGAATGATGTTATAGGGAAAAAAACCACTCCTTTGGACTTAAAAAAACAATTGGGGCATTTAGAGTGATGGACAATGCCTAGAGCACCATGCATGACCTTGCATGGATATCCATGCCACTATGTATCCATTTCTTGGGGCCTTGGGGACTTGGACATGGTCAAGGGAGGAGACTTGAACCTCTATCCATAAAGGAATCTTATAGCCATCCAAGTCTAAGAAGATCGCTTCAACCAACCACACATGATCTCTTGAGGGTATCATTGTCATATGATTGAGGATATTAACACCATTATGTGATTTTGAGAAGTATGTAGGTGTCTTAGGACCTCAGGAATGATTCTATAGAGAAGAATACCATGTCTTTGGCCCTAAATAGACCACTAAGGAATCTAGAGCCTTGAACAATGCCTCAAAGAACCATGCATGACTTTGCAAGGGTATCCATTGATATTTGTATCTAGGTCTTAGGGACTTGAGGTCTTGGACATGGTCAGTGGAAAAAATTTGAACCTTGGGCCTTAAATAAATCTTTTATCCATCCAAGGCTAAGAATGCTTCCTCCACCAACCAAACATGGCCTCTTGAGGGTATCATTGGCCTATGATTAAGGTTGACAATTCCAGTAGGTGGGTTTGAAAATATGTATGTCTCTCAATGCCTTGGGAATGACATTCTAGGGGAAATACCATTCATTTGGCCCTAAAGAAACCATTAAAGCATCCCAAACCATGAACAATGCCTTAAAGCACCATGCGTGACTTTGCAAGGGTAACTCCATGGCACTATGTATCCAAGTCTTGGGCACTTGGGGGATTGTAAATGGTCATGGGAGGAGGCATGAAGCTCAATCTCTAATGGAATCTTCTAGCCATCTAGAGATAAGAAGGTTCTATCCACCAATAACACATCACCTTTCAAGGGTAATTGGCCTATGATTAAGGATGTTAGTACATTACATTAGGGTGTTTTGAGGAGTATGTACATGTATCAGGGTGTTGGGAATGAATTTCTAGGGAGGAATAACATGCTTTTAGCCCTAAATAAATCATTGAGGATTCCACATCCATGAACAATGTGTCGAAGAACCAAACATGAATTTGTAGGGATATCCATGGCATTGTGTATCTAGGTCTTTTGGCATTAGGGAATTTGACATGGTCAATGAAAGAGACTTAAAAATAGGGCCCTAAAGGAAGATTCTAGCCATCTATGTAAAAGAAGGATGCCTTCACCAACCATAGATGGCCTCTTGAGGGTATCATTGGTCTATGATTAGTGATTTTAACGCCAATAGTTGGTTTTGAGCATTAGACACATGTCTCGAGTCCTTGGGAATTACACTCTATATAAGAGGACCATGCCTTTGGCCCTAAAGAAACCATTTAGGCATACAAGCCATAAATAATGCCAGAAATCACCACACATGGATTCAGAAGGTATCCATAGCACTATGCATCTAGGTCATTAGGACTTGGGGCATTGGACATGGTCAAGGGAGGGGACCTAAACCTCATGCTCTAAATGAATCTTCTATCCATCCAAGGATAAGAAGGATACCTCAACCAACCACACATAGCCTCTTAAAGTTAACATTGGATTATGATTGAGGATCTTAGTACAATTAGATATTTTAAGTAATATCTAGTTTCAAGGCCTTGGGAATGGTATTCTAAGGAAGAATACTATGTGTTTGGACCTAAATTAATTCTTATGGCATTTAGAGCCATGAACAATGTGTCAAGGCATCATGCATAAATTCATAGGGGTATCCATGGAACTATGTATCTATGTTTTTTTCCTTTGGGCATTGGACATGGTCAGTAGAGGACACTTGATCCTCAATCGCTAGAGGAATATTTTAGCCATCTAAGGTTAAGGAGGTGGTCTCCACCAACCACACATGGCCACTTGAGTGTATTATTAGCCTATGATTTATGATTTTGGTGACAAAAAGTTGTTTTGAGTAGTCTATAGTGTGTTAGGGCCTTGGGAATGATGTTCTAGGGAAGAAGACCATGCCTTTGGCCCTAAAGAAAATTCCGAGGCATTCAAAGCCACGAACATTGCCTCAAACCACCATGAAAAACTTTGGAGTGGTATCTATAGTGTTATGTATTTGGATCTTGTAGCCTTAGGGCCTTGGACATGGCTAATGGAGGAGACCTAAACCATAGTCTCTAAAGGAATTTTCTAGGAATCTATAACTAAGTAGGTTTCCTCTACCAACCACATGTGGCTTATTGAAGGTATCATTGGAGTATGATTCAGGATGTTGGTTCGATTAGGTGGTTTAAGAATTATGAATGTGTCCTAGATCCTTTGGAATGGAATTATATGGATGAAAACCATATTACCTTTGGCTTTAAAGAAACCACCGAGGCATATAAATCCATGCACAATGCCTCAAATAACTACACATGAATTTGCATGGGTATCCATTGTGCTATGTATCTAGGTCTTGTGGTCTTAGGACCTTGGACATGGTAATAGAGGAGACTTGCAACTCAAGCTCTAAAGGAATCTTCTAACCATCTAGGGCTAAGAAGGTTTTCTCCACCAACAACAAGTTGCCTCCTAAGGTCTTGTATCCATGGAGCAATGCCTCTAAGCACCATGCATGGCTTCGTAGATATATTCATGGCACAATGTACATCCATGCCTTGGGGCCTTGGGGCCTTGGACCACGAATGTTTCCCTAAAAAAACCATCCTTGAGGCCTTGGACATGGTCAGTGAAGGAGACTTGAATCTCAAGCTCTAAAGGAATCTTCTATCCATTTAGGGATAAGAATATTGCCTCCAACAACCACATACAAACTTTTGAGGGTATCATTGGCCTATGATTGATTATGTCATTGCCATTATGTGGTTTTGAGTTGTATCTACATATCTCAAGGACTTGTGAATGATGTTTCAGGGAAAACGACCATGCCTTTGGCCCTAAAGAAACCATTGAGGAATCTAGAGAAATGAACAATGCATGAAGCACCATGCATGATCTTGCATCGATATGTTTACACTATATATCCATGTCTTGGGGCTTTAAAAAAGGTCAAGGAGGATACTTGACCATATTCCCCTAAAGGAATCTTCTAGCCATAGAAGGCTAAGAACATCACCTCAACCAACCACGCATGGCCTCTTGAGGGTTTCATTGTCCTATGATTAATGATATTAATGACATTATGTGGGTTTGAGAAGTATGTAGGAGCCTTAGGGCCTTGGGAAGGATTCTCTAGAGAAGAATACTGCACCTTTGGCCCTAAATATATCATTGAGGCATCTCAAGAGCCATGAAAATTGCATCAAAGAACCATGCATGATTTGCAAGGGTACCCATGGAGCTTTGTATCTAGGTCTTGGGGACTTGAATACTTGGACATAGTCAATGGAGAAGACCTAAACCTTGTGCCCTAAAGAAGTATTTTAGCCATCCAAGGCTAAGAAGGTTGCTTCCACAAACGACACGTGGCCTCCTAAGGGTATCATTGATCTATGATTACAGATGATGATTCCAATAGGAGGGTTTGGGAAACATGTATGTGTATTGATGACTTGGGAATGGAATTATAGGGGAAATACCATGCCTTTAGCCCTAAATAAAACATTGAGGCATACAAAATAATGAAGACTTATCCATTGAGTATTTTATCCGGGTCTTGGGGCATTGAAAGCTTGGACATGGTCAGTGGAAGAGACATGATCTTCTTCTTCATATGGGGGTTCAGGATCTTGATTCTCTTGTAGATTTTGATCTTGTTGATCAGGAGAATTCCATGATTCCGAAGCCAAAGCCTTAAAGATAGAAAGAATTTCGTCAGTGTTCAATCCTTCATCAGGGTTCGGTAGAACTTGGTTTTGTGGGGGCTGGTAAGGTCTTCTGAAAGGTTGTCTGTTGAACCCCCTTTTATTGTTTTGGTTTTCTGTGTTGCTTTTCTTTAGGTCTACCATTTCATTTGAGATCTTCTGCAGGAACTTCTTCATATCAGTCATCTCAAATGGGTCCTTGCTTTGCACTATGGATTTTGGAGGATTTTCTTGCTTTCTTTTGGAGGTTGAAGGTTGATCTGATGGGACATCAGGATTATCTTTTAGGAAGTATATGTCTTTCTCAACCTGGATAGCCTCAATAAAGGCTTCCTGCAAAGTATCATTTTCTGCTCATTTTACCCACATAGCAATGGGAATAGGTAAACCCTTCACATAATAAGCAACTAGCAATTCTTCTACAAGGAGAAGAGTAACAGGGATTCTATTTTTCAAATATGAAAACCTTTAATTAAAATCCTTTACCCTCTCCTTGCCTGTAATTTTCATCGAGGATAAGTCTAAAACCAAGTCTTTCGGAGTCTTATCATCTTCGAATTTCTAGATAAACAATTTTTCGAAGTCATCCCATGAAGGAATGGATCGGGGTTGTAGGGAAAAGTACCATGCGGATGCTTTCCCCTCAAAGGTATATGGGAACAACCTACAGACTACATCCTCATGAAAAACACTCCTCAATCTAATAGCCTGCATGAAGGTTTTGATGTGATCGAGCACAAGTGATTTGTCATCAGGGTTAAACTTGGGGAGCCATTTCTCAGGATTTTTGGGCAGTCTGTGTTGTTCACCAACCACAAACAAAGCATCCTGGTCCAGCTAGAGTCTGTTTGCACCTTCGGCCATGAGTATGTCTTCTGAATCTGAACTGGATGATGAATCACAACCATATGATTTGTCAGATGAGGACGATGAAGATGAAGGGGTTGTTGGTGGTGGCCCACCTGTGGAAACTTGTGGTTTGTCTTGCTCTGTTTCACCGAATAACATATCGAGATAAAAATCAGGAAGCATATTTTGGTGAGGTGAATTATGTGGTTTAGGGTTTGGACGATTTGAGTCTTGATTATTCAGGTTATTAGCTTGTGGATTAGTGTTCTGGTGATGAATTGCTGCTAGTACTTGGTTATGTTCTTCAGCAACCCTTCATTGCACCCTAGCCACACTATCAGAAGAACCTTTGAGCAATTGCTCGAGTTCAAGGGGTCCCCTAGTGGGTGATATAAAAATATAGTTGTCACCCCTTCTAGTTTCCTGCTCCATCACAAGGGTGGCAAGAATATCGATTGGATCTTTTACCGGTTTTTCTGCAGAGGTAGATGCCTGCGTATGACTACAGGTGATAATCAGTATTCTAGTATGAGGAGGTTTACTGTTGTTTTGTTTAGGCATAATTTTCTTTTGGCCCTCCTTCTAGCGCCATTTGTTGAAGCCTTGGATTAGTAGGTGTTGGAATGGGTTCTAAGGCTAACAACAGAGGGGGAAAACCCATACTGAAAGGCTTCAAAAAGTCCTACGCAAGAACAGTTCTATCCCCAGCCTGTTTGGAATAGTAATCTCCCACGGATACAAAGGTCTCCGCTGGAACTTATGGGGTTTGATCCTAGAAGGATTTGTCTTTCTGAGATGGAAGTACAAAAATGTCCTGATTCTAAAATGGATCTAAACCTACAACAACTCTACCTTAAAAATAAATCTAAGTTTAGTCAGATCTTACCTAAAGAGAGTGTATTGTTTGTATGGAGGGTAACTTCGTTTGTGTCTCAACAAGTTATCTCATCAACTTGACAGAAATGCTAAATCGAATCATTAACCCATTACTTCGAAGTACGATCAGATAATGAAAATTACTAACAATAATTCAAAGATTAAGCATATCCAAGATTATCCTGTTGTTCTTTTGTCCATTGAAAAATTAACAAGAACTTAATATTTACTATGAATCATTTGTAGAAATAGATAAAGATTTTAATTAAAGAAATTCAATTAAAACATTTAATACAAAGATATCATGAATTAAGAGAAATCCAACTCAGAGATTAGTGCCTTAATGATTAGCTACAAAATCAATAGTGTTAATTAATAATTGCGGTGAAGATATCAGACATCATCAAAGAAATTTGACAACTTACACAAAGATGATACTAAAAGAAACTAACTTTGATTCATTGGCCTGCAAGAAATTACATGATCACAAGTGAAACAATGTTTCCCCAGTCCTTCTCTGGCAATTATCTCCCCCCCTTTTCCCATGAGGCTTCTATCCCTTTAAATAATAGTTACAAAGAGGATTACAAAGGATAGATTTCCCATGAAAACAGGGATTTGCAAAATCAAACTATTCTAATCACATCATAGTAGAGGATGGTTCATAGAAAATGTTTCACAAAACTTCATAAGATGGCCATCACATAATCACGGGAAACATCTCGTAATAAAGTGTAGAGGTTAACCACGACTTGCTAGCTGTCTTTGACGGACAAAAAGGGAGCTGAAAAATCTCTCTTAGAAGATTTATGATGATCAACATTGTTCTCAAAAATTGAGAAGTCGGGCACTTGCTCCTCCTTTGAAGGAATTAATGGAGGGACAGGCTCTTCATTGATTATAAAATCTTGGATAATGGTATTTTCTGGATCAGCTGCCTTCTCAGTGATCCTCCTTTTCTTCTTCTGATGGATTTGTATGTAGATGGGTCGAACATCAAGTTCTTCTTCGCTACCGCTTCTTTCATAAGGAACATCTGCATCAAAAGGTGGTGACACAAGCTCTTGATACAAAAGAGGGTGAAGTACTTTCTCTTCACAAAACCTGACCAAAGACTTATGATATCACTGCATATCTCTCACAATAAAATTGTCAGAAAGAAAACTTATGAAAATCAACCAAGAAGACTCTTCAATTACAGTGTGGCGAGCAACCAATTGCCCATGTTGAATCCTATATTTAACAGAGAACAATAAAGATTCCAAAAATGATTGAGCGTAATGAATTGGCATGATTAAAATATTACGATCTGGAACTTACAATTATCACGTCTACATTGAAATAACGCATAGCATGCGTTGACAAAGATTGAATTAAGACAACATAAAATTGCAATAATTCACGTATGATTCATGTCAAATATTAACACCCAATTAATTTGAAGTTAATTGAATCAATGATTATCAATCATATGAGGCCGCAAGTGAAAATCACAGTTCAAAATCCGATTACAAACCAAAAAATGATGAAGGAAAACAGAGAACCGAATTGATCATTCAAAACACAGACACTTCAATATCAACCACAAGATCAAAACAAATCAATGGTCCATATAAAAGCATGCGGGCTGCGGATACCCCCCTCTATCTCTTTCTATAAACCCCCATCTATCCCCCACTTTCTAACTCTCCCCCCTCTCTCCATCTCTCCCCATGCCCCCCCTCTCTCTCCCTCTCTCTCTTTTTCTTTCTCTATGTTCCCCCTACCCCCACACTATCTCTCTCTCCCTTTCTCCCTTTCTCATTCTCTCTATTCCCTCATACTCCCTCCTCTTTGTTTCCCATTCCTGTTCATTCCCCCCTACCCCAATCTCTCTCTCTCTCTCTCTCTCTCTCTCTCTCTCTCTCTATTTGCACATTTCCCTAACCACCCCCCCTCTCCCTCCCTCTCCCCTCTCTTTATCCCTCTCCCTCCATGCTACCCACTCACATTATTTAGGGAAATAATATTCACTACTATTGAGGTGGTTGAAATTATTTATATCATTTTGATGTTTTTATAGCTATATGGAGCGTGCCCTTTCAATTCTCCTCGATCATGTCTTGCATATTTTTTGTGCCTCAAAGACAAGTTTTCTTTGTTCTTTTGCTCATCTACCCTCTTATAGTATTGTACCCCCTTGGAGTAAATCCAACTATTGAACTATCATCATGTGTCTATGGTGGGAGTGACCCTTAAATACAACTAAGTTATCCCAAAGACAACTTTCAATTATGGTGTGGAGAATGAGATTCATGATTTATGTCCTTGAGTGCTTGAAACGAGATAGGACACCCAACTACTTCCACGTCCATCACTTGAAGGGACATCTGCTATACTAGATGTCACCCCTCATGTATTTGGTGATCATGAAAGGACGAGATGTACTTGGCCTTAGGCAAACCCAACCTCAACCCCATTCAATGCAATTTGCCCACCCAAGCTCTTAGCATAACATATTATACTTCCTAGATACTGATGCATATATCTCGAAACAAATGTTATAAATTAATTTGGATTTCAACATTATGGATTAAAAATTACTAAAATGTAATTAATATTTTACTTTCAAATTAATTCTTTGCCACTAAATGTTATCCTCATAAAATGGAATAATGGATTTTGTTGTGACATATCTAATTCTAGATCAATTTAACCAAGGGATATCAAAAAAGGAAAGTACTATAAAACAATCATGTTTCCTTTCAAGAGCTTCACATAAAGAGTACATAAAATCACAACAATGGAATCAATAAAAAAATGAAATCATATAGATAATGCTGGGAAAAATCATACTTCTTCTTGAAGAACCTAAGTAACTCAATTAGAGAGGAAAACCTATGACAAATCCAACCTCAATATGGAATTGTCTCAAACAACTTCAAATTTGAAGATGTCTCTAGACCAATCCAATATACCACAATAAAGAGCATGTGACCATACTAGATGTATGCAAGTTGGTGAAACTACAAATAGTGAGAATGAACCTACCTCATGCCTAAACCAAAACCTAAAATATCATATGACCAAAATGTTGCAACAATAAATTAACCTCCACTCTTTTAAGCTGTAAGATGAAAGCACTTGTAAATTGTAATATTTTAACTTTTTACAATGACCTTCAATTACTGTTTATTACTAAACTTAAAATAGTTTTCTTTTTTAGACATTTAATTATTATGACTTATTTATCTATATTTATGTTTTTATAATAATTTTAGCTTTTTTTATGTTAATTATCAAATTCATTCTTAATAAATGATTATACCATTCTTAATATTTATTTTATAACTTTTAAAACTCTCGTTCATTTTCAATATTTTTATGTTTAAATATTTTATATTTTTTCACTAGAGATGAGTTTTTTTAAGGTGGATGGTGAATTCCATAAGATGTTGCGGGAATATTACATAATCCTTAAGGCTAAATGTACGATGTAGAGGTGTTTGGGGACCGGTCAAAAAATTTCACATGGCTCAATATGAAATACCATTGTTATCTAAGTGTATATTGGGTCGGCGAAAGACTTTTTCAAAGCCATTTTAATCCTGACCCAATAAACGAGCGGGAAAACCAGAAAGTGAAATAAAATTGGGGGGAAACCATATTTCATTACTTTACATATCCCATACCAGGGCAGATTGGAAAAATATCAATTTTTGTTTACATAGACCACACTTCTGCAGATCAGATTCGTGGATCTTGGCCACTATCTAGAGATTCAATTTAACAACATATTTGTGGATCGATCTTTTCCATAGCCTGGAGATGCCATTATGGTGCAGACCAAAGGAAGAATCAAGCTATCATAAAACCCTGTTCACTCCTCCAAGTAAGAAATCTGTTCCTTAGGTTTTTATTTTCTGGTGTTTTCTTCAATAGACGGAATAGTTTTTAGAAAGAGTGTTGGAAATCTATAATAGAGGGCTGAAAAATGTGTTCTACTGGAATAATATGCACGTTATCCTTCTAAATTGGTAGTTTGATCGAGCAGTTGTCCCCCCCATTTTGTGTGGGCTCTTTTTTCTGCGATCAACCCTGCAGGCCCTCATCCAGCTGCACGAATCTTGCGAAGTTACCCCCTTTTTTGTGCATCCCGTTTTTAAAACCCCCTTGTTCTACCCTCTCCTCCCTGTGGTCGAGATGCTTCACTTCGCCCCTTGTAATTATGTAAAGATGATAACCTAACTCAAATATGTTGCTAAACAGGGTTGGCTCCATAAATCCAATGGGAGCCCAGGAAGTAATACCCATATTTGTTTGAAAATGAGAGGCTCACTACGAGGGTTTAAACCGGGAGCCCACGTTTAAACACCAGGCCCGATGGACCCCATAACCAGGACTAGGAAAGTAAAGTGTTTAGATCATTTTATGAACGCATCTCAAAGCAGATCCAACCCAAAACTAGGGTATTAAAAATCATCAACTAGCCTCCAACTAGTGTCGAAGAGATTCCCCTCTAACTTACTTTCTAAAGAAGCACCCCACAGAGCATGGCTCATAAGACCTTCAACTTAATTCATGCTAATGTCGTGGCCGACCACCAGTTTTATATCTTCATTCCTTTTCCTTACTTTTTTATCAATGATGTACTGGACCTTGTAACTATGGCAATGGCCAATGGCCGGAGCCCATCCCAGATGAAATTTAATACTTTCACCTTCACCTTGCAGGAGAATGGTGGAATGCAGATACGGAGAAGGTTCTCCAGCAGGCTCTCCAAACAGGAGGCGGTCCAAATGTGTCGGATTCCTACACTATAAACGGATTTCCTGGACCTCTTTACAACTGCTCCTCTGCTAATGGTACAAATTGCGTTTAAATCTGTTTCAACAATCTTATTAATTGTTTTATGTATTGAGAAGAAATGGGGAAATCTGACTGACCATGCCGTGCCATGAAATGCAGATACATTCGTTCTGAATGTGGATCCTGGGAAGACATATCTTCTGCGATATAAAGGGCTGTGTAAGTATGCAATTACTTGTAATCTGGGGTTGTGGCAGCTCTATGGTTTTGGTATCATTGGTTGGTATTTTCGATTCAAAGGCTGCGTTCCACAATATACAAAGGATGGTGTTGTCTTAATGATTTTGTAGCATTATTGGTTAGTATTTTCAACTAAAAATTTTCCTTGTTATTATACATTGTGAAACGACATTCTTTAGGAGCTCAAGAAAAGGGGAGTCGTAGAATCTGCCATGCTCTTATTATTTTCTTTCCAGAGCTTATTTCTATTAAAAAATCCTACGATGCCACCATTGTTTTTCGTTAGTTGTAAATTCGAGGAAGGCTTTATAATGTCTTGGAAAAGGAAAACGATCTGACACATATTAAAGAAATCAAATCTTCTTCGCTTCAGGAAAATTTGGCACTGTTTAATTGTAAATGTATATTTTTGGATACATTTGGTTCAGGGCTATATGTAGATACCAAATCAACATGCAAGGTTTTGAAGGGTCCTTTCAAGTCGTGAATGGTTGGGGTTAGGTTTTGAGGAACCTAAATTCCCTTTATAAGCATTGGATTTTTTGGTCCAGTAATGGACATGTCTTCAGGGTGGCTCCTCGCTCCTCCTCCTCCTCCTATTGTCTGTCAATGGCACCCGAATTTGTTTCTATACACTGATTTCTTCACTTGTTTTTTGACGCATCGAAAACTTGTGAATTTGTATGAACTTTGATACTTTACGTTATCTAGAATTAAGCATTCATTTCTTTTAAGTTTTGTTATAGCTCTCTGACTGGTTTAGTCAATATGTTGGCATGTATCAGAAGTTTATGGAAAAAATTGGAGCATGGAGAGGCCAGACTGAATGATAGAATCAACAAGAGTTGGGTTGGAAGGTACTTCAAAATGGAAGCTCGGAAGACATGTTATACAAAAGAAGTCCGGGCTGGAATGACCACTTTCCTTACCATGGCTTATATTTTAGCAGTGAATGCTAGTGTCTTGGCCGACTCTGGGGGAACATGCACCGTTGCCGACTGTACAAAGGTATGCAATGTTCCTTCAGTTTCTCCCCTTGATTTCCATGGTGCATTCAAGGGCTCCAAAGAACTATTTAATGAATTCTGCCAAAACTATGTCTAACCTGTGTAGCATCTAACAATATTGCTGGTTCAGTAGAGTTATGTAGCCTTCATGGTTAATAGAATTCAGTGCAAGATGGAAAAAATTATTTTGAATTCGCCTTTATTTTGTGCAAAGTTGCCGGAACAAAATATCAATTTTCAATCCCAAGCAAATCTTGAAATAAGCATAAACCAAGTGAAAGTTTTTCTATTTTTATCCGTAATCTTATTTTGTATGAATTGTTGTTTCTACATAAATTGTAACTGGAATTTCACCGACCTTGCAGGAGTCCTCCATTGTTCCATTTGATCCTCATTGCATCGTGCTATGAACTTAGTGAGCTCGGTGGTCCCTCTCTCCCTTTGTTTGCATAGCATGGATTCCTGAAGTTATCATGTGCACATGCGCATCGTGTGAACCAGTTGCTGCGTGGAAGAACTCTTCAAAAGTTGATACAAGCATCGAGTTCATGCATTATCATTGTGAAAGTTACACCTTATCTTTTGGAGTTGTGTATAACTCATTGCTCATGGTGGAGTTGGAGGTGTGTGACCCAATGTGGTTGATGGTATCACAATGTTTAATGAGAACTGTTCTCTCCTTCTCAGATGCTATGATAACTGATTGCATGTGGTTATTGAACTAAGTATGTTGTGTGGATGACAATTTTATGAAGAGATAGTCGTGTCATTGATGAATTTGGTGATCAGACAATGATTGATGACATCAATCCATATCCACGTGAATACTTACGACTCATGAAGAAGTACACGGCCCATATGGCGAATTTTTTCTTTTCTCATGAGTGTAAGAATCTTGGTGATACCTTGCCTGGAGGTTTAATTTTAACTGCATGTGGAGAATGAAAATTTGAGTGTGAATAAGATGCCAATTATTGTGGAGTAACATTTCAACTTTTGAAATTAAAGACTGCCATCGTGAGCTATCGAAGACTGTCATATGATGCCAACGTTAATGAACCTGAAGCGAGAACAACTTTTATGTGGAAGAATTGTACAAGACTCCTCTTCTCTCTACTAGGTGAGGGATAGAAACCCTTGCAATGTATCGTGTTGTTGTGTCAATGATGTGAGAAGACTAGTGCTGACTTGGAGTTTGGTTGATGCATGATAACAACTGAAGTATGGGGCTTGAGACCATTTTGAAGTCATCTCTGCATTCTGAGTAGACCAACGTTGAGGGGAATTACTCTCACTGCATTTGATGATTAAACGTTGAACGTTGAGGGGAATTATTGTTGGTTGAATGCATTGTTTGATATTGTTGTTGTGTGGAGTGAAATAGTTGGTATGCTGCTACTGCAATCTTGACAGGCATATGGAACACTATGATCTCTCCATATTGCTTGTGTTAATGACCCACCTGGATGCTGCATTGAACTGATATCAATGCAATTTTTGATGCTATGTTGAATTGTGGTAAGCTACGTTGAGTTGCGGTGATGCTATCCATGTGCAAGTACATGGGATCTCTCAAATTTGTAAGTGTTCCTTTATAATGATAATGATAATTAGGAGAAATATAATATATTTTTGCAAAGGATTCGACTTGGTTTTGTAAGTGCTTTCCTAATAAAAAAATCATCTGACTGGAACAAGAGATTAGGAAGCTGCAACTGTATCATGATGTTTTGAAGATAATCACAACTATTCCATATGATGTAACTGATGACAAAGATTGTCATTTTTGTAAGCACCACATACTATTGCATAGACATGTACATTGCATTAGACAAAATGTATACATCATAGTAGGTGGCAGAGACTTTCATACATTGTTCAAATGTAGACACTGTATAGACACTGTAAAGAAAAGGTGCAGATTTGAAGCTGGCTTGTAGTCAAGAAAGTTTGCAGCCTGTTACTACAGCTGCTCCAAAAGAGGAAGAGAAGTAGATCATTCAAGAACTCGGGTATATCATATTCTTCAATTCAACCATCAAAAGTGTAACTTGCAACTGGTGCAGTCTCATCAGATCATCAGTAAACCAATCTAAATGCCAAAGTGTTATAGAATCCTTATCGTATACATCTGCTAGGAATTTATAATTATGTGATTTAATAAAAGTTACTAGCTCGCGAGGTAGGAGATTATCCTCTCTAATTCTAATGATAAGGTCCAACCCCAGAAGGATTTTTTTCCCGTTGCCAGAGTTCCAAGCAATATATCTATTGATTATAGGAAAGTTGCGTATCAGTGCTCGCCAACATAGTGAGCCTCTTTGTTGTGAAGGTGGGTTAGACCTAAAAAACGTGGTGGTGGAGAGTGGCACGATATACTTCCTTGAGGTGCAGTCCTGCCACAAATCCTTCAATGTGACCAGCCTCCAAAGGATTTTGGCTGCAAGGGCCTAAGATCAAAGATGTAGATCTTTTCCCGCCCTACAGATGCTTTTGGCTTGCAAAGATGTTCCCATATGCATAAAGGAATGCTCTTTCCTTTTTTGTTCCCTTACCAAATATATGTAGAGTGGATATTCTTGATCGTGTTTAGGATTTTTGGAATGTAAGTCTTAATGTATAACATCTTTCCCAACTCTTATTCCAATAATGACTTTATGAATTCTCACCTTAATTTATCTATTAATATATGATAACTTATTTCATCCAAAGGTAAATCCAAGAGAGGAAGATGGTGTGTGTATCCACTACAAATTGGTTTCACCGTGGTGAGTTTGAATTGATTAAACTTGATACCATTTGCATATTCTAATCAGGCGGTCCATTTGAAGCATATTGCCATGATATTTGCATATTTTAATTAGGCGGTTCATTTGAAGCATATATGTGGTGATATTACCGTATACAATTATTCAAACGATTTCTCTACGGTGGGAGGAAATATATTTAAGTAACCTCTTGAAGCTAATTCTCTACTAATTTTATTGAAGTAATTAATTTTTTTTTGCATAGAGAGTAATGGAAACATACCAAATTCAATATATTTTTTTCTTTTATGGTTTTTCAAATCCAAAAGCCAAAGGGATGTGATGGTTTCTGAAGGATTATTAGCTTCAAAATAAGGTTTTAACTGTGGGAATTATATCCTTCCCTTAAGTTTACACAAAATAAGCTTTAAGAAAATGTTTTAATATACATTTTTTAATCTTGTTAAGAAGTATATATGTGTGTGTGGTGCAAAAAAATATAAATCACATATTATATAATTTATATATAATATGTGATTTATATTTTTTTGCACCATTTATTATTTTATGGTGCTTTGCACCACTTGTTATTTTATGGTGCTTTGCACCATATACAAGTTTATGTATGTTAAATAATAATAATATTAATAATTTTGGTGTTTTGCACCAAAAAGTCTTAATCCATGTTGGATTGGTTTTGGTGTTTTGCACCACAAAACTTCAATCCACCTAATATTGGTTTTGGTGGTTTACACCATACACCATGGAATGCCACATACTCATTTAACACCAAAAACAACTTTTTTACAAACACCACTTTTGCACCATAAATATTAGCACCACTTGCGTATCCCCACATTATCACCACTTTTGCACCACTATTTGAAAATTGAGGATTTCCCAAATCCTTTACAAATAGTGGTGCTAATGTGAGGCTAAAATGCCTTTTTTCTTGTAGTGTTGCCAGAATCATGATATTTGATGATTGCCTCCATATTTTTGTAAACGACGCCATTTTAGAGCAAATCCACTAATTCTCAACTACCAAGGAATTCCTCAACCAACCGAGAGGATAATTCATGCAATGAGGAGGAGATCTTAGAGCTTCGATGTTCAGGTCAAAGGAATGCATGTGATCGAATCCAGTATTGAACTGTATATAAAGGAAGCATTTGATAGTAACAAAGCAATAACGATATGGTGAAGTCTCCATGGTTTTATTTTGAACGGGGAATTATAATTGTGTGCATATAATGAATTTAAAGGATTTCAGGATTTGAATTTTTGATTTGGCCACACTTTTTTGTTTATCGACGAGATTCTAGAAAACAGTTTATGTTTGAATTTGATCAATACCCTTGCTCTACACGCTGAAAGTTTGTCACCGAAATTAAAGAGGCTCGGATGAAATTCGTGTGCAACATATTGTTTCCATTATGGCTTGAGCATTATCTCATTTATTAAGAAAAATCATGACAGAGAAGATAAAAGTGAGATTTGACATTATGCTATGTTGTAGTGATGTCAAATGAATTAAAAGAACTTCCTCGAGATTGGAGGTGCGCGAAGATTCTGCGTGAGGCAAATTTGAACAATCTTGTCTCAGCATTGGATAATGACCTAAGCAAAGTAATTAAGTTCAATCTAGTTAGCTCATGGAAAAGGTGTGAGGTCCTAAAACATTAGCAAACGACTCATTTGAAGGTGATATCCACACTTTCGCATGTATCTATATCTCCTCAATCGATGTATGTTAATGTAACAATGATCATTAATTGCTACTTGAGATATCCCAAGAACACTCGAAATTGATGGAGGAAGTGTCTCCGTGGATGTAATTTTGGATGCAAAGCATTCTTGATTGATTTTTTTTTAAATTGAGAATATATTCAAAGTAAGGCCTTGATCTGTTTGTATAAGGAAAATCTATACTGAGTCATCGAATGCAGTTTTCAAAATAGTTATTGTTAGCAATGTTGACAAACACTCATAACATATCATAAGAAGAGAATGTAATTTGTTGTCGTTGAATATAGGAATACCAGAAATCATTATGTTCATTGAGGAAAGCGAGTATATGACAATTAAATTGCCAAACCTTATTGTCCACAATTTGGACTCTTTGTTATTTGAATATTTTTAAATTAAAAACTACATTTAAATTACAATGAACTTTTACTTATTTTAAAAAGTATGTTAATTAATATATCCAATCTTGTTTATAAATAAAATAAAATAACATTTAGCTCGTAGTTCTTATGCTACACACAATTCATATGGGTCAAGACTTTTGACTTATAAGCTCGTTGAATATTGCATCGTATTCGATAATATACCCATAGATAATATATGTTTTAATATGAGAGACAAACTCGATCACTATCACGTTGTGTTGAATAAGGTACCCTCAGGTGCGCTTGTGTCCACAACTGGCCTGATCCATGTAAAACTCATCTACGCCAAAACACTTTGGCTTTCACTGTCTCCAACAATTTGTGGACCGATACCAGATACTTTAACTGCATTTGATTCTTCATTGTTTGCAAAGAATCCCACGCAATGCAAAAGAACCAGAAAGCAAACTTTCACATAACATTAAATCTTAAATTTGTTGTCGGGGACATTGCCACTTTGTGGCTCTTGTTCAATTTAATAAAATAATCATAATTTTAAAAAAATTATTGTTTTAACATACATATTATTTGTATTTCCATTACATTGGAAGAAAATCCTAAATCAAATCTACAAACAAATCTCAAAATAGAGGCCCAAACAGTAACCCTAAGGAGAACCCAAACGCAAAAACCTAGATTAACCAAGATTTAAACCAATTGAGAAACTTGGTTGAAGATCTCAAGACAACAAGGGAACCATCATGACTTTTATTAGCCACATCCCTTGATAGCATCATTGCCTCTATTGACCATGCCCACTTTCAATTGTTGAGTATATCTAAATATAGGGCCAAGATGAGACATTTCTACTCCAGTGGTCATAGTAAAGAACATATCAAATATTTGAGAATTACAAAAAAAATTATTGTTGGATTTTTCATTGAACCCAGAACCAACCAACCCCTCTATCTCGTAAGAGGTTCCTTTGCATGGATTGGTGCACATATGATCCGTGTAATCAAAATTGGATGAGTCTTCAATTCATGGTTTTTTATAAGTCTCCTTGCAATAGTAGAGAGATCCCATTAAATTTTCTTTGGAAACTATATGTTGAGTTTGTGTTGGATCTCCACGTGAACTATTTTGGCATTGGTGAGTTTCAAGGGGATAGTCTTGGCTCTTCCCATGATCGCCCAAAATTTAGGCGTAATACATTGAGAGGTCCACTTGTTCCTAGGCATGCCTAGTCCCTCCACACACACACCTCAACAAGTAGGTTGCCTAGATGACACCAAAGCTTCCATATCATGTCTTATATGCACTATACTACAACATAGTGCATTTGTGGCATCATCAAGACATGATCCATTAGTGTATGGAAGATCCCAAAGTGCATGTCCTTTGGGCACCACTTGGGCCCCACTAAGCATGGACCTTCCACAATAGGTATTCATGCAAGGGATTCTTTACTAAGCCGATCATTACTACACTGATGCACTCATTGTGGGCATACTTGGCATGGCCCCATAGAGGACCTTACATGTGAGAGATTTTTGGATAACATTGGTATGACTTCTGAATGATGATAAATCATTAAGTATATATTTAATTATACAATTGGCAATTATTATATAAACATAAATTAAAGTATTTCTATCAAATTTGTGTTTTTTGGAATGTACAATTGATCCAAGATGACATGCATACATCGAGGTAGGATGACATTAGTTCTCCCAACCTTGATGTAGCTATGGTAGTAATAGAAGACATTACAACACCTCACACATATGTATTTAAATGACTTTATGATTGTAGGATTTAAAAATTCAATATTTGCAAATGTCAAAGTTACTCCAAAGTTATTTATGAGAAATCAATCATATGTTGTTGTGTTTCTAGAGGTGTTTTCTCAAAATATTGAGCACAGGTCTCCACCTGGGGTAAGCAGATCTCCCCTCACCCAAGTAACATCTATTAAATTAGTTATATATTTAAGGTGAAGTTCATTGTCATGGTATGGTTAGTTTACATTTTTTTGACGTAATAAAAGGTATTACATATGTTTATGCTCGTCTCATCATTGACCATTCCATCTCCATATCCACCCATGCCTTCCCATAATCCACTCGATTCACTATTTCTATGATTGATGACAAGTTTGGTCATTGAGCACCCTGCTTTGGCGATCGACATACCCATTACCTCCCCTAGGGTGCATCCATCCATTTTACAACTCATCGGGGTATATTTCCACCTACACCCATCCCATATTGCTAGTCCCACACATATACAACCTTCACCAATCCACCATCACAACCATCCCACAATTTCACCCACTATTGCAGCAACTAGTGTTCCATCTATTATAGCTCCATTTACTATAGTTGCATCTACGGTTTCTACACCTACTTCCACCCCATCCCCTAAAACTACATATGCTTCATCCATTGCACCTTCATCGCCGCCCTCGTCCATCATTGCCTCTAAGCATATTGTCCAACCAAGTGCTTCGCTTCCTAGATGAAAAGGGAAATATCCTACATGTCCTCATATCTTTAAAGTGAGATTTATTGGTTGATTAAAAATCTTATAAATAATTAATGAAACTGATAAAATAACGCATTTTGATATTTTGAATTAATTGATTTTCATAATTGTTTGAGGGGAGATTGTTGAGAGGCTTGGATTGAGAAGGTAGGAAACCCCATCACAGTATATTGTCTCCTCTCATGTGAGTGTATACTATTTGAAGTTAATTGTATTTTTAAGTGTATTAATTGATACAACTATGCGAAAAACATGATATGTTGTTTTTCCCTTTCAGAGCCTAGAGAGGCATTCTAAATTAAGACACAAGAAGGCCCAAGCTTTCTCTAGCTCAAAGAGGAGGAATATTGACTTTGGATATCAGTTGGGGAGTGTCGACGGTGGCCAAGGTGATTGAAACACATAGTATTTACATTCGCCATGATATAGAATTTTTGGCAGGAGATGTCATTTTGTGTCTAGGCCACAAGCTATCATTATTCCATTTTTGGGCATGAGCTACCATTATATATATTGGGAATGATGTTTTTTTTTGTATCAAAAATGTATAATTAAACCTATTTTTAATACAAATACATTAATTTCATCCTATGTATATGACAATGTGTTTACCAAATTGTGCATTCATGATGTGTAATTGATGTTATATACTATGAATGTTACATTGCTCATGGTGAATATAATTATCATGGGTGTTAATATAATGATTTCTAGTTATTCATTTTCTCACTTAATATAATGAGTTCTACTTAGTTTTATTTAATTTCTATACTAATATTAATGTAATGGTGAGGAGGATTATAAAAGGTATAAAGACAAGTGAACACACATGTTTGGTTGGGAAATTACGCATATGTGTTTAAGGAATCTATTGGAATTCCTTTGCATTAATTCCTATGTATGAGCAACATCAATATGAATCTAAGAACATAATTGTTTAATGGTTTTGATCTATTGCAAATCATTAATAGTGGATGGCATAGCCAGAGTTATATTTAAGATTTTTTAGACAAATGGAACATTAGGTTGATTCCATTGGTTATTTGATTGTTCTAGTATCAAACCGAGATAGTTAAAAGTAAATGTGCATCAACTATAGAGTGTTGAATATGATCAAAGTGAAGAATCGCATTTATGACCTCCTTCGTGGTTGGAATGATACAAATTTTTTTACCAAGTTGTGTTTCAAATCAAGTTAATAGAAAGGTCCCATATACCCTTTAGATGTTTTGAATATAACCTTACAATCAAAGAAATGATTATATAAGTGGTTGGTGATGTCGTTTACACCCACCAATGTGATCATACCATTCATGAGGTTGATGGATGACGCCCACATAACATTCATAAATCATTTCATTATGTTATATCTTGACAATGCTCTAATATTTAGCAAGACTTGGTCATATCACCTAATCTATATCTATCAATTTTTACAGACATGCACAAACATTGAGTTGATGCCAATATTGCTAAGTGCTCATCCACCATGATTCAAGTGAGATATATTAGTTATGTGATAGATTTCACAAGCATACATGTTAATTTGAAGAATATATAGATAATTTTAAACCAACTTATCCCTTCAACAATCACAAAGCTTTACAACTCCTAGACTTTGCAAACTTCTATAGAATTTTTGTATTGGGATGATCCCAGTTGCATGGCCCTTGATTTGGGTATTTCAAGGAAATAACATATAAGTATTTAGGTGGACACAAGCACAACAATAAGATTTTGAAAAACTAAATATTATACTATGCTCAAGACACTAGTTCTTAACAAATGCCTTAGACCATGCCACAAGTCTTATTAATGAAATTTGGCCATTTGGTCGCATAAAAGAGAAGAGGTTCAAAGTCTCTCTTGTAATATTATAGCTCTTCCTTATGTAAATTACATCATTTTCAAAAACATTGGCGACAATTCATTTGAGTTGGAGATAGTACCTTTTTTGGATTTGCATCCATTTTTCAATGTGGATTTGCTACACTCATACAAAACCCCTTTGTCGGGAAAATATAGTTAGCCCTTAGAACAAGCAACAAACGTCGATATATATTTCAATGTACCATCTTTGTGTTCTTCTAGGTGATTCCACTCTCTAGAGTTAACAGGGAGAGACAATACCTCACACTATCCAAATTGTTTATCGTATAACAACTTCAAGAAATTTTCTCACATATGCAAGATTAATCACACCATACATAAGGAGGACACATAATGGGAACTATTATTGACCAAGGTCGGGGGATTGATTTAAGTTCTAGCCAATATGTATGATTAGGTTCAATGTTCAAGGTTTTCTTAAGCATGAGTTTCCAACAAGAAGTGTTTTAATAGCGATAATGCCAAGGAAATTTTGTGTTAAGTATGACAATGCATTTTGGTGCTAGTGAACATCAACATCAGTGCCAATGACAAGCCTTAACTTTTATGATGCACCAAATAAGTGAACCAACTCTAGGGAGTGTTTAAGAAGCATTAGAGACATTGACAACATATGTAGACCACATACTTGACATATATCGCATGCATTTAACATGATTAGTCACACATGACCAATACAACTTAATTTATCATGATTAGTTACACACAACTGATACATGTTATTGTATAGTTTTCTTAAAATGATTACTTCATCATACAAATGAAGACTTACTTTTTGTATAGGAACACGTTAATATGGATTCCATATCCATATCTCAATGTAATAGATGACAACCTTCTACATTTCTTTATTATGGATTCCAAAACAATCCAATACATATAGTTAGTATGCAAAACATTTTCCCCATAGAGCAAAAAGCACTGTAACATATCATCCATGTAATTTTAAATTAGACAATGAAACAAACAATTGCAGAATTTAGGTATGTTTAATCACACAAATCATGTTTGGAAAATCATGGTAATCCATTCTTTATCATTAAAAATGTATCTACAAATGATATTGTAACTCTTAGCCTAATGCACATGGAATATTGGTCATTTACATTCACATTCACTAATTTACATCTATGAAATAATACTTTTTCAATCACACATGACAAGAAGATTTTATCAAGGCCGAGATTAAACATTAATATTGATGAAATAATACAAATTGTATTCTAACATTAAGCATGGAAATTTGGAATAGATTTGCGCATACCTTATGTAGTGGTACACCACATACACCAACCCAATAATGGAAAGTATAAATAAATTCAACAAAGGTCCAATTAGCATTTTTAATTTATTAAGTTCATATAACTACATTCCATGGGAACATTCTTAAGTATTGGTCATTAAGATGACCCATTATTAGAGAAATCACAAGGACTTTTTTTTCATTAATCACTACTCATTAATGCTATACCATAACATAGTCAATAATTATGTTCCACCCATAATATGGAAATCCTTCATAATCCATAGAGGTATCTCCCATTTAGTATCACAATGGTCTCCAAAATACAGTAATAAAACCATCACGCTTTCCTTCATATGCTATCCACAACCATTCAACACATCTCACCACACATGAAAATGATCAAATATTGTTATTAGTCATACATGACCAATGCAACTATGAAGTAATCATTTTAAGAGAAACTAAGAAAAACCTTAGTTTTTAATATGACTAACAAAATGAGAACCAAGGGATGGACCCATGGGAGAGAGGTTCCCTTAGATGGAATGCATTTTCATGAGTCCAAAAGAGTGAATGGTTTGTTGATTTGAGCCACCATAATCATTTTATGGTGAGTTGAAACTCGCCTCCTTAAGCCTTTCAAGTGTACTTGGTGAGTTTGTGATTAGGGCATAAAAATCGAAGCAAGAATCAGAATTGAGTTATGTAATCTAATGCATGTTTATTTGGGCATGTATGATTTGGGAACACTACCCATGGTCCTAAGCTTGAGCAGTTTCAATAGTTGACTTCATCATGCCAAAATTGCATAGTCTCTTATTGAGCAAAACCCTATTTTCTAAAATTATTGAACAAGAGGAGCACTGGTTGATGGACCCAAAGGAGAGAGGTGCCACTATATGGAATGAATTTTCATGAGTCCAAAAATTTGAAATTTTGTCGATCTGAGCCACGGTCATCATTTTATGCCAAGTTTTAGCTCACATCTTTAAGCCTTTTAAGGGAGACTTTGAGAATCTATGACTAGGGCATACAAAAAAACCAAGCATTGGAATTGCGTTATGTAATATCATGCATGTGTGTTTGGGCATGTCTAATGTGTGAACACTACCCATGGTCCCAAGGTCAAGGAGTTTCAATATTTGACCTCAACATGCCAAAATTGCATAGTTTCTTACCAAGCAAAATCCTAGTTTCTAAGATCACTAAAAAAGACAAGCACTAGGCGATGGACCCATGGGATCTTGGAAGACATAGATGAAATGCATCATCACAAGTACAAAATAGTCATCAACTCATCAATTTGAGCCATGGTCATCATTTTGTGTCGAGTTTCAACTCACCTTCGTAATCCTTTCATGGACACTTGTAGAATATGTGACTAAGGCATAAAAACGAGACCAAGCATCAAAATTGAGTTCTGTAAGCTCATGCATGTGTGTTTAGGCATGTATGACTTGGGAACAATACCCATGGTCGCAAGGTTGAGGGGTCTCAATAGTTGAACTCATCATGCCAATATTGCATAATCTCTTACTGACCAAAACCCTAGCTTCTAAGATCATTGAACAAGAAAAGCACCATGCAATGGACTTATGCGAGTGAGGTTTCCCTAATTGGAATGAATTGCCATGAGTTCAATGGAGTCCACAGTTTTTTTATCCATGCCATGGTCATAATTTTATGGTGAGTTGCAACCCACCTCCTTAAGCCTTTTAGGGACACCTCGTGAATCAGTGACTAGAGCATAAAAACCAATTAGAGCATCAAAAATTGAGTTCTATAAAATCCTTCATGTGTGTTTAGGAATGTCTTACATGGGTAAACTACCCATGGTCCTAGAGTCAAGTATTTTCAATATTTGAACTCATCACACCAAAATTGCATAGTCTCTTACTATGAAAAACCCTAGTTTTTGAGATCCCTAAACAAGATATGCACCAGGCGATGGACCCACATGAGAGTGGTGCCCCTATATGGAATGCATTGTCACTGGTCCAATGGATTTGATGGATCACCAATTTGATCCATGGTCACCATTTTATGGTGAGTTGTAGCTCGCCTCCTTAAGCCTTTCATAGACACTTGGTGAATCTCTGACTAGAGAATAAAAAACAAACTGTGCTAGCTTGTGATATGCAAGCTAAGTATTTAAAATATTATTGATTTTTAGTGCTAGTGATGGCCTCATTTATACCTAATGCAAGTTTCATTTATTGGCTAATATTCTTTGTTTGAGTTGAGAACCAAAGGTTTAAAGGATTGGAGAGCTTATTTAGTCCCACTAATTGTGACATGTTTGAGGGAGTACCATCTTACAGGAGCCTAGGGATTAAGGACATCATGCTTCCAATGGGAACCATCTTGAAATTTAGATAAAACTAAGTGTGAAAAATGGGCATATTTGTTTAGTTAAGGGGTCTATGTGGACAGGACATTAGACTTAGTCCAAGGTTAGTAGTGAATAATTCCATGTTTTATTGTTCCCCCACATATTCTATATAATTCCTTTCTATTAACTTTATTGGTAGTTATGGGGTTTCATGAGGTGTTTTGGCTCCTTCGTTTTAAAGTTGACCAAGAAGGAAGTTAACGAAGATAAGTCAAAGGAAGATAGTTGTAGAAAATAATGAAGTCGCAGAAGAGTATTGGAAGTTGTAGAAGAAAGGTAACAACTGTAACCATGTTTGGACTAGTTTTGTACCTACTCCATAATTATAAAAGGGAAGCATAGGATAGAGAGAGGGGTGAGAGAACAAGCGTGCAAGGAAAGTCAGAGAGAATCTGAGCACCAGATCAGATATAGAACATGCACAGATAGACAGATCTTTATTGGGGTTTATGAGATCGGGCCTTGGATTTTGTCGATGAGATGTTTCATCTCGCAATGTGTAATTCTGTGGAGAATGTGAATATTAAATCCTTTATGTAAGCTATTCTAATGAATATTAATTGTTATAATGAAAGATATTGTTTTCCCCATTCAAATTTCTAAGTTATACATGGTTTTGATATGTATGATTTTGTTTATTGTTCTGAGTTAAATGAATGAATGATGAATACTATTAAATGTTGTTACGATGTATTACATTGGATAAAGGGACGGGTTTTTCTAATATAAACCCATGATCACAACCATACAGTTAACCCATCATGTTAAAACCCAAAAATTGTTCACTAGCTCATATCCCTAGTCACATAACCCATTTGTCCACTTTTCCTACACTTTTGGACTCCAAAACCCCTAAAAAACCTCAAATGGTTACCAAAAGGGGAAAAAATCATTATTTCCCTCCTCAATTAATGAAATTCCTCCAATAAAGGTTAAAAACCCTCAAAAAAGGGTCAAAAATTCCCAAAATAAAAGAAAAAGGGGAAAAAAGTTAAAAGTAAATTCAAAATGAGGGAAAAACCCTAAAACCATTTACCGATACTATTGGTTGCCCAAAACCATGGGACAATACTCCACCACACAAAATCTCTATAAAAGGCGATGGAGGCCCCCCATTTCACATCCATCAATCACTCTTCATACCCTTATGCTGCCGAAATTCCTGTTGAACCCTAGCCTATCACCTTGAGCTTTTGTTCCCCATTTCAGTTGAGTCTTGGCCACCTATTGAGCATTTGGATAAGGGAAAGGAACTATGGAGATCTGGCGCACTACTCTTTGTATAGCTATAAGGACTCCAACAACTGCACCATTTGAGGTAAACACCATTTCAAACCCTTGTTTTCCCATTAATACAAAATATTTCATATTCCATTAATGAGTTCGTCATGATTGTTTATTTTTACTTTTATTGTTAGGTTTATTTTTATGTTATCACTTGCACATGTCACTCGTTTAATATCGAGTTTTTACTCATTATTTTGAACTGCTACTAAGGGTTCCTGAATCCTTAGTAGCTTCTCTTTAGCACAAGCTGGTGTGAAAACCCCAGCTACAGTTTTGGCGACTCCACTAGTTCGATTCCCTTAGATTCTTTTTTCTTTAGTTTTGTATTTGTTATTTTGCTTGCATTTTATAGCTCTGGTCTACCCCTTGGACCCCATATTTGCAGATCTAGCCCTTGCCTTCATTATCAGCTTCAAAAATTTCATTTTTACGGCTCGAACCACAACTTCCGCAACCATTTTCCACGTCGCGGATCACGAATGACGCCCCAAAAATGACACTCTGTAGTGCACTTTCCAGCCTGAAATTTGCACTCCCAAGCATGCTTTCCAACCTGAAAGCCGCGCTCTGGAGTGTGCTTTCCACCCTGAAAGTCGTGCTTTGCAGCATGCTTTCCAGCCCAAAATCCGCGCCCTTGAGTGCGACTGTCACCCTGAAAGTTGCACCCTATTTCCTATTCCCGTCGATCTGTTCCAGCACAATTTTTATGTAGTTTGCCGCACCCAGAGCGTGTGTTTTTTCCTCAAAGCCGCACCTTGCAGTCATTTTTTCTTGCCCAAATAACCATATGTTTGTTTGCATCCATTTTTCTAGCTATACTTTTCTGCTATTTACTTGTTGTAGCATTTACAATATTTCATTTAGCGTTTACATTTCAGCCAGACCATTTATTTTACATAGCAATTAATAATTTTTAATGTTTTATTGATCAATTTTCCCACTTGGAAACCTTAGGTACACACCACTTGTGCACACACTCGGTCACGATAATGAAAGTGAGCCTTAAAATCTACTTAACTCAACCAACTTTAACTCCACTTGGAGAACACAAAAATAACTTTGTAGTTAGGTAGGACAGTGGGGATAGGCATCCAAATAACACCCCATTTGTCATTTACATTTGAGACATAGTTGTTGTCCATTGTTGGGCTGGGCCCAAGTAAGCCAATTTTGGATAAGTCAGTTTTGGGAGATGCGAGGATACAACGCAGCGAAGCATCGGTAGAGTAAGAGAATCAACACTGTGAAGTTACTGCGCTGTGGAGATACAGCGTCGCGAAGAGCCAGTTCCGTGAAGATCTGACAAGGCATAATTTTGGACGGGAAATGGTATAAAATCCAGTTAGACCGATCGGAAGTCTATTTTGGTTAAGATACTCCATGATTCCCAGCAGGCAGGTAAGTAGTGGCGAAGAAGGAAAGCGACCGATCGCATGGGAAAAAGCAGCACTACATGAACTGGCCACATGAAGCCGTTAGAGAAGGAGCAGCGGGGTGAAAGTGTCCCGTTTGCATGCACTCGACAGAAGGTCTAAAAGCGATGTGAGCACGCGCAGAAGGATGGCCACGACGACAAGTCACTATTAGAGCCCAATAGTCCTAGTTAGCGGGGTAACCGCACGAATTTTGGGGAACCTTAGGGTTTTTTAGCCCATCATGAATGTAAAGACATGACCTAAGGGCATGGTATATAAAATGGCATATTTTGTAAGCGAAAGGGTTAATATCTGATCTTCATAATGTTTATTGTTGAGTTTTGTTGATCTCTGTTGAGAGACTTATTGTAAAAGGATCTGCAGCTATGTGCGCAGAGACCTACTGAAGAGAGAAAAGAGTCTGCAGCTGAGTGCACAAAATGGAATAGTTGTACCCTTCCCATTGATAATATAAAAATAGTTGCTATGGATGTAGCTCCCATCCCGGGGGTGAACCACATTAATTCCTTGTGTTATGTGATTGATTATGTGGTTGCATCTGTGTATTTGCTTATGTTGAATGGTTAAGATCTTGTTTATGAGTTTATGTGTTCTTTCTTTTATATGTATTCACCATAAGGATAAATTATGGGAATAATATGTTAAGTATCAACATATTTGAATTAATGTTGAATGCACAAGTATTTCTACGTTAGATGAATGCATAAGTTGAGTATTGGGTAAACACTTAAACCAACGAAGTCTGTATAGTGTGATTCCCTGAAGCGCAACACCGGAAGTGCACTATTACAAAGTAGTTCGCCATATCGTATAAGTTTGCAAGGTTTGCAGTCTATTATGCTGTTGAATGCATCATTTTGTAGTAAGTAAAAGTCTGGAAAAGTTGCATAAGTGTTGAGGGGGAAGCACAATCCTCTGTTGTGATGCCCTATTGTTAAGCAGTCATTCCACATTGCGCAGTCCTTGGATGCTCGATAGCATAAGTATTAACCGTGAAGTAAGTGAAATTCACATTGTCCACCATTCTGTTGAAGTGTGCATCACCCGGTTGTGGAAACCTGATTCCGCAACCTCCCCATAACTTCACCTTGGGTGAGACCTTAGTGTCCTTGCAAATTGTTTCCGAAAGGGCCAGTGAAAAGGGGTTTTGTTGCTTCCCTGAACCATGCAGAACCTAGGTCTATCTCATCTAAACTTAAAGAACATAGTTAGAGCCAACATCCATTAGGGATCCAAAATCCCCTATTATTTATTGGTACGGTCAACACCGATTTGTCGGAGGGCCTCTCCTTTGGGAGGGAAAGTACCAAGATTGGTTCTGTAAGTTTGAGTGGCATGCCACACTCCATTATGTACTGAAGGACACCTAGTCGTTGTTCTTGTCATGCATACTGGCTACCATATCGGGTGTACGACAGACAAAGAACTGAAAATGCAGGACACCTTTCCGGACGTTCCATGAACGAGGTAGCTTAGTTTCCATTATTCTAGGACTTGTTTACCCAGCGTCCCTTTTGGTAGAGGGATATCCTTAGCCATTTGGTTCTCCATTTCATATTGCTTGACTCCAGATTTCATATCTTAAGAAGTGGTAAAAGATATAAGGTTAGTACATAAAAGACCCTTAATGAACAGGAACTGCGCGTAGAAACTGAGTTCCAAGCTGAGAATGATAGCCAAACAACACCTCCATCAGCTACCTATAACCCCATTACTCCTCAAAACCATCCAGTTGCCAATACTATGCCTCCTATTCCACTGAATCTGCCAGTTCAAAATCCTCAGAGTGTCAATACTAGTAACACCCCGAGAGTGAGTACTCAAAACATTCTGCGTAATAACATCCCTAACACCACTCACAATATTGCACCACCTAGAAGGAGAACGACTGATGATATTAAGTTGCCGATATTTAAAGGAACAGGTCTAGAAGACCCTGAGCAGCACTGGTTTGTATGTGAAGCCATTTGGAGCATCAAGCAAGTACAGGATGATGCTGTTAAGCATGCACAACTCATCAGTACGTTAAGAGATAGAGAATTAACTTGGTTCATGAAATATTCTGTCGGACAGAATAGGACCCTACCAGATATCAAGGCTTCCCTCCTAAGAGAGTTCAAGAAACCAAAATCTAAATCACAATGTATAACAGAGGGAATTTGACTAGAATTTTAAAGCATTATTAGACCAAGTAAGTTTTGACATTGCACCGCAACAGCACCAAGAGTGGTTCATAGTTGCGTTGTTGCCCCATATCAGAATGTCATTGATGCAACAGAAGGTTGCGTCGCAGACATAAGCATTAGAGATCGCGATGAAGCTAGAGGCTTTGCCAATAGAAGAAACAAGCCAAGGAATGATCCAGATCTAGAACCAGTTAGAAAATCTAACGTTACAACTCAAGGACATTAAGAAAGAAAAAGAAGTCAGGGAAGAAATATGGTGCACAAAATGTAGAGCAGAGGGACACTCGAAAGAACACTATCCAGTTTTCAAAGACTACATTGATAGTGGAGCACCAAATCCACTAAATCAGTAGCAAGGGCCATGGTGTAAAATCTGTTGATGTAGAGGACATCGACCAGAGGATTTATATTTGATCTGGAAATATGTGAGAACACCTAAGAATTTGTATTGTAATTTCTGTAAATCAATTGGGCATGATGATTCCAACTATAGAGCATACGACTTGATGATAGAAAGGAAACACATTGTTTACAGAGTTCAAGAAGAAACCCCGCAACAACATGATAATGCGCAGTATGATCAAGGTGCATATAGAGGCCATGGTGGATTCTACGGAAGAGGAAGAAATACTGGCCCAGGAAGAGGAAGAGGTCAGATGATCTGTTATGACTGCACTCAGCCTGGTAATCTATATAGGGATTGTACAAATCCCTACACTACATGTAGATACTGTAAATATTTTGACCATGTTATTGAAGCATACCCGATATTGCAAGTGAAGATGTAAGAAAGAAGAACATAAGGAACAAACCAGAATGTTTAGATGATTGTAGCAGAGAAAAGGGATCCAAACATCAATGTTGTGACGCGAAGTGGTACTGTGACAAGAAAATATAAAGAACCAGAAGCTTCGACTTCTCGAGAACACCATGCTAAGCAGACAACTACTGATGGGGTTTGGATAAGAAAATATACTGGGAAAGCACCTGCTTTCAATGTAGAAAGAAACAAGGAAGTCTTCGCAAAAGCAAGGGAAACCTTCAAAGAACCAGCACCTATGACACCAAGAATCCCATTGCGAAGTGAAACACCGCATATGAAGGATATGCTAGCAGCGTAAGATCAAACGAGTACCGCGACAAAAATAGGTAATTTTGTTACGTAGTTCCTACGAAGTTGTATGAAGCTGCTGAAGAGCGAAGATGCTTTGGTGGAAATACAAAATTTTCTAAACCACTATGAACAACGCAGTTGCACAAGTAATTCTCATAGTGCAGTTCACCACATCAAAAGCCATAAGAGAACAGACCGAGAAATGAGGCTAAGTTCACAAATTGGAGATTATGAGATGGATGAGATCATCCTTGATCTAGTATTTGAAGTAAATGTCTTTACTAAGTAGACATGGGTACATATGGGGATACCAAGATTGTCATGGTCACCCATACAGTTAAGACTAGCGAATCAGTAGAATCTTATACCGTTTGGAAGGCTAGCAAATGTTCTTGTGGACATCGACAGAGTAAGAACTTAAGCAGACTTCGAGGTTATTGAGATCATCGATGACAGTATACCATATCTAGCATTATTGGGGATAGATTGGGCGATGGATAACCTCACGATCATTGACTTGAAGAAAAAATAGATGATATTTGAAAGGACAGATATCAGGGTCATCGCTCCCTTGCACCCTTTATAAGGACCAAGTTACACTGAGCTGATCAGAGAAGAATGTAGAGCTCATGATCTAGATTGCATCTATAAGATGATAGCAAACCATACCGACTACATCAATCCTACACGTGATGGAACACTTAGTTGGCACTGCGACAACTCTTGCGTATCTGACTCCGATGCAGGACTAGAGAATTGGCAAGGCCGACTGCATGAAGTACCTACAAGAAGATGCGCGCAGATCATGAAATCACTGTGCTGGATTGGAACCGAGGTAATTCCAATCCCCACTTATGATGGTTCAACTAGCATCTATACATTTTTGCAAGAGTATACTATATCAATTTTAGCTGAACATCGCATACGATCATTGGATATAACATTGCGCGCTACACATGACAGATGGTGGGCCATGCATAAGGAGACCTTGACCACATGGGAACAGTGCAAACACATGATGCAAATCAGATTCGAAGAGAAATTTGCGATGACCATGGTCAAGTATAATGGACAAACAGATCTGAGGGACCACATAGTGACTTGTTCACAAGGATGGATAAACAGACCACAAACATAATGCGTTCATCTGTTTGTGCACACACTAGAGCAGATTCCAAAGAATTGGTAAACAGACACAGAGCTTCACAGAGGAACCATAGATTGGTCTATTTTAACTACGAACTTCGAGAAAATTTTTAGTTTTGAAGATGACTGTATAAGCATAAATGAGGCTCTGCAGGTTATTAAAGAAAGGATATTCAGAGAAGAATTCCCAAGTACAAACAAGGCATTAGAGGCCATCAAAGACAAGATAATTGAAGATGTAAAAGTACCTGTGAACCTACAACTAGAATGGGGAAGAATCATAGAACATGCCCTTAAGTGATATAAACTCGTTGAAGATGAAGAAGATGCCGAGGAGAGCGATGAGGAGGATCTGCGCAATGTTAATATACCTGAATCAGAGGGAGTGCATGATCTAGAGGGACCTCCATTAGAAATTCCAAACATAAGCGGCCTTGTCAAGATGAAAAAATTTAATATTGGCACAAGCGAAGAGACAAAGTTTGCATCTATTGGAGACTATTAGGATGATGAAACGGTTGTGTAGATAGGAGAACTTCTACATGAATATCATGATTAGTTTCCGACAAAGTTCGTTGAAATGAAAGGCATTTTGGGCGACTTGCGATTGATGAAGATACCTCTCAAGCCAGGAGCGAAGCCCATCAGGCAGAGGCCTTATAGACTGAATCCTAGATATAAATAATGATTCAAGGCAGAAATCGACAAGATGCTTGATGCAGGGATAATGGAGCCAGTGAAAGAATAAGAGTGGATAAGCCCTATGGTTATCCAGGATAACAAGACAAAAGGAGAAATAAGAATCTATGTAGATCTGAGGAATTTGAATGATACTTCGCTACATGACCCATTTCCTACTCCGTTTACAGATGAAGTCTTGGACAATGTTGGAGGAAATGAAGCCTACTCATTTACTGATGGATTCTCTGCATACCATCAGATTAGAATAGACTCAGTAGATAGGCATAAGACCAATTTTTCCACTGAATGGGGCTCATATCAATATACAGTTATGCCATTTGGGTTGAATAATGCACCTGGCATATTTTCCAAAGTTGTTGTAGATGCATTCAAGGACTTTATCCATAAGTTCTTAGAAGTCTATTTTGATGACTGGACTGTCTTTGGTTTACTGAAGAACCATTATGAAAACCTAAGAACTATGTTAGCTTAGTGCAGGCAACATCAAATCTCCTTGAATTTGAAGAAATGTATTTTTTGCATATCCTATGGAACACTACTGGGACACATTGTATGCAAGCAAGGTTTGATGGTTGATCTTGCAAAGATCACAGTCATTGTGAATCTTCCAGCACCGAACTCAGTAAAGCAACTTTGCATAATGCTTGGACATACCGGATATTACAGAAAATTCATCAAGGGTTATGCGCAGATAATCGTACCAAGGGAGAAATTTCTGAAGGAAGAAGCGCATTTCATCTAGAATGCAGAATGCGAGAAGGTCTTAGATACACTAAAAGAGAAAATGGTAACTGTGTCGATCCTTGTGTTTCCAAATTGGAATAAGCCATTCCACGTACATGTTGATGCTTCATCTATATTGTTGGGCATTGTGCTCGCTCAACATGGTAAAGGGGGCATTGATCACCCCATTCCATTTTCAAGCCGAAAGCTATCTTCAGCCGAAAAGAACTACACAACCGCAGAAAGAGAAGGATTAGCTATGGTGTATGCATTGCAGAAATTCAGGCACTATTTGCTGGGTGCGCACTTCTCCATGTACACAGACCATTCATCTTTGAAGTATCTAGTCAATAAGCAAGCGTTAGGGGAAAGGATCTGCAGGGGGTTGTTACTGTTCCAAGAATGTGACTTTGAGATCATTGTTAAACCAAGTAGATTGAACCTAGGACCTGATCATCTCTCAAGGATTGAGTCAGGTGAAGAACCCACTAATCTTGAAGACAATCTTCCTGACGCGTAGTTATTTGCCATACAGAACGTGGATCAGTATTACAAAGATATTATAGACTTCTTGACGACAAGATTGGCACCCACAGAGTTTACTATGCAGCAGAAGAAGAAGCTAGTAGTTAAAGCAGCAGACTTCACTATCATAGCAGTTCAGTTATACAAGTTTGGATGGAATGAAGTGCTGCAAAGATGCGCGTTAGAGCATGAGAAGCCGTTTATTTTGGCCGAGGAAAATTCAGGTGTCTCTAGAGGTCACTGCGTAGGTAGATCTACTGCGCAGTAGATATTAAGAGCAGGGCTATGGTGGCCAACAATACACAAAGATTCAAAGGAACATTTCTAGAGTTGTGATGTTTTCCAGAGAACAGGAAATCCATCACGAAGAGATGAAATGCCATTAAGACCACAACTGACTTTATAGGAATTTGATAAATGGGCTATTGATTTCGTGGGACTGATTAACCCACCAGGAAAAAGAACTGGTGTGAGATACATTATCACTGCAACATATTATCTCACTAGATGGGAAGAAGCTAAACCGGTGAAGGACTGTAGCACAGTTATTGCCACACAGTTCATCTTCGAGAATATCCTTACTCAATTTGGATGCCCAAAAATCTTAATGAGTGATCAAGGAACTCACTTTTTGAACAGAACCATTGAAGCACTAACTGAAGAATTTTAGATTTATCATCAAAGGAGTACACCGTACCATCCACAAGCCAATGGAACTATTGAGGCATTTAATAAAGTGATGGAGAATGCGCTGACAAAAGTATGCAATACAAACAGAGATGATTGGGATCTGTGCATTCCAGCTATATTATGGGCATACAGAACAACTTGTAAGAAACTGATAGGCCATACACCTTTCAAATTGGTCTATGGATAGGAAGCTATGATGCCTATGGAGTACATTGTACCAAGCTTAAGAATTGTTGCATTCGCAGACATGGCCGATGAAGATACATTGCAAGAAATTCTTCTACACTTGGTTGGATTGGAGGAGGATCGCTTCATCACAAGCTTTCACTAGCAAGTGCAAAAGGATAGAGAAAAAGCATGGCATGATTTCCATATCAAGCACAAAATCTTTCAAGTAGGAGACCTTGTCCTCCTATATGATAGCAAGTTCATGAAATTTCCAGGAAAATTTAAAAAGGATTTGCTTGGCCCATATACTGTTATGCATGTTACTAACGGTGGTGCAGCTTAGTTAGCCACGTTAGCCAGAGACAAATTACCAAGTTTAGTTAATTGAAGTAGACTAAAACCCTACAGGGATAGTCCTACTTCGCAGAACCCTCAGTGATCAGAAGTGCAGAAGAATCTAAGTGTCAAGTACAGTTGAAATTGGGTACTAGAAATTGAACAGAGACTGTACAAGGTTTTGGTTTGATACACCACTGATACATGAAGTTGATGGGAAGGATGCATTAACCATGCAGCACTAATAGAGAAGTGAAGCTGCGCAGAGAGAAACAAAAAGCAGAAAAGAAGAAAAGAAAAAGAAGTAGAAGCGCGTAGTTGTGAAGTTCAAAAGGAAGCCACACAGATCAAAAGAAGGAGGACGGATGTCGAGACTAGTATAAAGACTAGCCACCGTACTACAAGTGATGATGATCCATCTGTGGAGTTCGACACAACACCTCAAAATAGCCGTTAGAGATGAAAACTAGCCATTATACAGTGATTTTGTTGATGTCGCTTGAGCATTTAACACAAAATTAGTCGTTCTGAAGTAGTTAATGAAGAAAAGGACCAAAATCCTCGACAGATTTGGCCAACGGGCATGACAATTAATGCTAAGCTAGCCATTTATGGGCGCAGACAAGCCTAACTACGCCTATAACTACCTTCAACACTGGACTCTCGGGCATTACCAAAACCTTCAAATTTTTCAGCACGCCCTAGTCTTAGTTTGTTTACAGTGAGATCTAAGTAATTTCGTGAGTCTATAGATCAAGTGCTAGTGAATGTCTGATGATTCCACAGTTGAGCAAGAATCCACAATCGAGAAGGATGTGAGGGATTTTAAACAAACCAGTATTGAAGGGTTGATGAGAACCCATGCCACGAAGGTCATCAAAGAACAAGGCCAGGGTTCACACCGATCACCACGACATTCTGCACCAATGCAAAGCAAGGGTAAGAAACCCATAGCTGAGAAAGTAAAGGTGAAGGTAATGGGCTCCAAGATACCAGAAGTTCCACTAGAGGACAAAGAGCTTCCATTATCCTTAACCCCAGAGTATATTTCTCTGCGTGCGCCAAATGCACCGGCCGTAAAGATTGCCAGAAATTCGAAGTATGACATACCACTTCCGCCAATATCCCGGCATGTCAAGCCATAACAAAACTTGCTGGGCAAGCTCGTAGATTGCAAGTTCGAGGATTACGACTTGCTGCAACAACAAAAGGATCCAGATGAGCCAAAATACCCACAGTTTCAGCCAAACATATATATGTGTTGGAGAATGGATGTGAAAAACAACCCGCTGCTGGTAGCATAGAGCTGGCTGTCCGAGGTCGGTGAATCAGGGATTCTAAACCTACTGCAGCTTCCACACTTCAACCGGAGTACGAAACTGAATGTGGTGGTGCGCACACTAATATCGCACACACACCAAGGCTACCTTTGGCTGGATAGAAATGTCTACCTCAACATAGACCTGATCCATCGAATGATGGGGTTAAGCAAGCGAGGAGATGACCCTAAAAAGCTCTTTGCCGGCAAAACCAGAGACAAGGAGATCACCACGCAGATGAAGGAGGAATACCATATTCCCAATGGAAAAAGAGGATTTGTCACAAATTATTTAAAAGATGATGCTACAAGATTTGTAGTACAACTACTCGCAGGAAAAATCTTGCGGAAGGCACGACTGACAGAAGTACCAGCAGGAGCAATTCAGCTCGGTGCGAAGGCAGTGTAGGGAGTCAGATTCAACTGGTGTCAATATTTTCTAAACGCATTTCTGGACGATGTCCATGACACCCAGATTAGTGGCACTGCTTCTCATTACAGTTGGTTAATGGTTTTGATTTTCGTTGTAGGATGGAAGGAGCCAAGACATTATCATGGTCTCAATTCTAACATCAATGATTGTCGAGGACCCAGATATGCAAATATTTGGGAAAACCTGCTACCAGAACGACAACGCGCATCAAATGAAGTATTCCTCAGATACTACGAGTAGTTGTGCGATGTCATTGTTTGGACATTGCGCATCTCCAAAGAGGTAACATCCAAGTATATCCGCACTTTAAATTTTCGAGCTAACATGCATTCCATTTATATTTCAGCAAAGGCACAGAAAAAGAACCCATAATGGTTCCAAGGGAACTATCACATGGATGAAGCAAGTATTGACCTCATCATGAAGGAATGGCTAGATGAATGGAAGGTTGAAGGACCAATGGTCATCGACATGGAGATATACTATAAGGAGAAGCTTGCCACTTTGGAAGCACAGAATGTCCCAAAGACAACACCAAATCAGTTCGAACTTAGAGCAGCAGAAGTGAAAGCTGCTGCAGAAAACATATCCAGTGAAATAGCTAAGTGTCAGAGCTTGTTGGATGAAGCAACTAGAATATGGACTACTCTGCAAGATGACCCTGAGCTACTGCAGGTCCAAACCAGCTAACAGGAAAAACAAGCAGCGTTAGATGCTTTAAACGCGGAGATGAAGAATCTGCAGGAAAGAGAGAGACTCCGCCGATATGCGGAAATCAAAGACCTAAAGATGGAACTTCAAGTGTTAAGAGAAAAAGATGCTGAAACTAGAGAAATGTCACAGCCCCTGTAGGAATAAGCTCACACTATCTTGCAAGAGATTGAGGAGAAGATGATAGAACTCCAAGAATCAGAGAAAATAGTAAAGGGGAAGACTTAGGAAGATCTACAACTAGATGTGTTGGAAATTGTTAAGGAAGTTGAACAAGACGTTAAAGACATAGTTAGGAAGCTAGCCGCAACTTATCAAGAATTCACTGCGAAGACAGATCAGCCAGGAGAAGCACAGTGTAGTGAACCTATGGCAAGTGGCTCAGGGACGAGCCACATGTAAGTGTTAGGGGCCTGTTGGGCCTGGCCCAAGTAAGCCAATTTTGGATAAGTCAGTTTTGGGAGCTGCGAGGATACAGAGAAGCATCGACAAAGTAAGAGAATCAACACCGCAAAATTACTGCGTTGTGGAGATACAGTGCCGTGAAGAGCCAGTTCCGCGAATATCCGGCAAGGCAGAATTTTGGACAGGAAACGGTATAAATTCCGGTGAGATAGATCGGTGGTCTATTTTGGTTAAGATAATCCGTGATTCCCAACAAGTGGGTAAGGAGTCACGAAGAAGGAATGCGACTGGTCGCACGAGCAAAATCAACACTATGTGAACCGATCGCATGACGCTGTTAGAGAAGGAACGACAGGGTTAAAGTGACCCATCGACATGCGCTCGATAGAAGGTCTGAAATCGACGTGACCACGAGTAGAAGGATGGCCATTACGATGAGTCTCTATCAGAGCCTAACAGTCCTGGTTAGCGGGGTCAATGCACCAGTTTTGGGGAACCTTAGGGTTTTTGGGCCCATCATGAATGTAAAGACGTGACCTAATGGCACAGTCTATAAAAGGGCATATTTTGTAAGGGAAAGGGTTAATCTCTAATCTTTGTATTGTTTATTGTTGAGTTTTGTTGATCTCTATTGAGAGACTTATTGTAAAAGGCTCTGTAGCTATGTGCGCAGAGACCTACTGAAGAGAGAAGAGAGTCTGCAGCTGTGTGCGTAGAGAGCTACTGAAGAGTGTAATATCCGAATCTGGATATTCTCAAATAATTCTGAATAAACCCACTATTTCTGATATAACTCACATATTTGATAATTGATAATAGATTGATGATATAAATTACAATGAGTGGCCTACTTAAATATTGCTTGGGCATCACTTATTGAGGGGTCACAACTCCTCATTGAATTACATTAATTATTAATTATTATTTAATGTATATATATTAATTATTATTTTTATGTTTGTAACATTGCCCTTCCCTTGAGAAAAGCTTTGTCCTCAAAGCTAAGTTTGTTTACATCATCTTTTATTCTGGCTCTATGTTGAACTAATGATTTGATACATGCAATTTTAATAATGACCACTGCCTCATTTTGTTTCTTTTGTTTTGGAATCCACATTAAGTAGGTACTGGGTGAAGTTTCGTTGAATTTTTTTTTGCTTGCGTGGTTGTTGCTTTTAAATTCTTTTGTCACTAATTGAAAAGACTTGATAGACTTGACAATAGAAACTATTTTTGTGATGTCATTCTTAACACATTCTATGTCAGTTCCTTTGAAGGGAATCCCTGTACTTATAATGTTCACATGAGCACCAATCTCATCTTGTATATGATTAACTTTATAGATGTTCTTTATAGTGATCTCCAGGGTGACAAATGTTCTTCGAGCATCTATTATTGTGACATTCTTGTCGATACATCAATATTCGTTGTTGTCACTAATACTAGCATGATTTTCATCACAATCTTGGTCACACTCATCTTCATCTTTGTCACTGCCATTGTCTTCATCACTAGGGTATTCTATATTCATGTCTTGCCTATTATCTTCATTGATACTTTTACTCTCATCTTGATGGAATGAGTATGCAACGTCGATATAAACCTTGGAGCTCTCAAAAGTTGTAATTTCAGGCTCCTTATTGCAGCAATCATCTCTTTTACTCTTTTTTGCTTGTGATGATTCATGAAGTTGTTCTTCTCGAGATGGTAGGATATTTCTATTTTGATGACCTTCATTGCTTTTACTCTCCTTTTTATTTTCTTCTTTACATAGTTGTTCATTTCGAGCATGGCATCTTTTTATTATTCCGTCTATAGTTTTTGAAATATTTCCCATTATTTCTTCTTTAATTTTCCTTATTTCTTCATCCAAGTTGGCATGCCTGTCATGTCGTGAAGACATTTGTGTGTATGTGTAAATGATGAATATCCCCGAGTCGAGGTATTAATTAATATTACTATTATTAATAAGGTTATTATTAATAATATTTAATATTAATAATTTTTATTTTTAAAAAATAATGATGTTTTTATAATAATAATTTTTACTATTATTACAAAAATTTAAGTTTTTTTGAAATTAGGGTTTTGGGAACCCCGAGAGTTGATGCGTTGGAGTAGTTGGCAATGGCATTGGGGAATTGTGAAGGAGGTTTACAGTGGAATGGAATTGGAGTGGTGTAGGAGGGAGCTGAGTGGAGATGCCAATAATGAAGGAAGCGTTGGATGTAGCATGGAGCTAGAGGGCGTGGTGAAGGAGAGGTGACATAATAGAAGGAGAGGAGGGAAAGCGAGACAGAACTGGGTTGTTCAGAAGAGAAGGAAGAGGAGGAGAAGGGGTCATGAGAGAAGGAGAGAGTGGCATGGTTGAAATGATGCAGACGGGGAGTAGTGGCGAGGGTGGGGTGGTGGCATGCAGGTGGAAGGATTGGGCGTGGGATAATGAGGGAATGCACGAGGGGAGCTACGAGGAGAAGGAGAGGAGGCATGTTGGAGGGGAGGCATTGGACAGGTGGAGGGATGTGATGGGTAGAGGAGAGCCGAGAGGGAGTGAGGGCAGATGAAGGCAGCGATGGGTGAGCTTGAGCATGGAGAGGGCGAGTGTGGAAGGGGAGGTTGCGGGGAGTGGAGGTGAGGGATGGCGGAGGCCGCGTGGGGAGGGAGGATGGCGGAGGTGCGTGAAGGGGCTGTGGGGAGGGAAGGATGAAGAGCGAAGGGAGGAGGAAAACATTGTATGTGGAGGTAGCGGAGGTTGTGTGGAAGAGAAAAGTGGGGAATGGAGCAAGTGAGAATTTGAGAGGAGGTGAATGGAGCTGCAGAAGTTGCCGAGGAGCCGTATGGCTCTGATACCAATGTAATATCCGAATCCAGATATTCTCAAATAATTCTAAATAAACCCACTATTTCTGATATAAATCACATATTTGATAATTGATAATAGATTGATGATATAAATTACAATGAGTGGCCTGCTTAAATATTGCTTGGGCATCACTTATTGAGGAGTCACAACTCCTCATTGAATTACATTAATTATTAATTATTATTTAATGTATATATATTTATTATTATTTTTATGTTCATAACAAAGAGAGAAGAGAGTCTGCAACTGAGTGCGTAGACTAGAATTGTTGTACCCTTCCCATTGATAATATAACAACAGTTCCTGTGGATGTAGCTCCCATCCTTGGGGTGAGCCACGTTTATTCCTTGTGTTATGTGATGTTAAATTTTCAGAATTTACTTCAATCTGATCTAGGATCTTAACTGAGAGAACAACATGTACAGCATATCAATCATGGAGACAATAATGCAAGCACACAAGAGACACAAAGATTTACTTGGGGAAAACCATAAAGGTGAAAAACCCCAATAACTTCCTCAGAGATAGATAGAGAAATGATACAACCCAACCATAAGAGATAGACATATCCTAGTAGTAGATCCTCCTCCTCCATAAGTGCACCACTTCTCCTTGAGTGCATGAGTGAGAAGTGAGTGAACAAATAGAGTGCCTCCCGCACTCTATTTATACTTGACTTGACTTGCCTTTTTACATAACTCATGTAGGCTCGAACTTAACCACATAACATAATGCTGACTGGGACGACCCCCAATAGGGTGGTCTAATAACCCTTTGAACCACATGGATGACCCCCAATAGGGTGGTCTAATAACCCTTTGACCCACATGACTTATACAGCACCGACCCCAACAAGGTGGTCTAATAACCCATCAAGTATAAGTGACGACATTTACAATATAAATGACGACACTTCCGTATAGAGGAATAATACCATCTCTATAGGAGTACATACAACATACATATATGAAATACATTCCGAAGTTACATATACATCAACACTCCCTCTTATCTAGGAAGGTATTTCTCAGCACAGGTCTTCTAGCACAAGTCATCTTCTCTGGATCATCGTCACTGGATAATCATCATCGAGTCATCATCATCGTCACTGCTGTTGCTATCTCAATCAATCTCTGAATCTACTCGTCATAGGAAGTTCTACAGAGCCAGTCCTTTTTTATACTGGATGTAGGCCCACCACCTGCAGGTCTTCATCATCACTGGCCATACTATGGAAACCTCAGGACTCATTACGTGCATCACAAAACCTGGCTGCAACATCCTAGGCTATTATGAGCACACAGCTCTACCTGTAAGATCTCCCAGGAGCACATTACATGTGACCCATCACAAAACCTAGCTGAAGCATCCCAGGCTGTTACGAGCACACAGCTCTACCTACCGGATCTCCCAGGAGCACATTACATGTGATCTCACCACAAAAATTGGCTGAAGCATCCCAGGCTGTTACGAGCACACAACTCTACCTGTCGGATCTCCCAGGAGCACATTACATGTGGTCCACCACAAAACCTGGCTGAAGCATCTGAGGCCTTTTTCATCCTGTCCAGATCTCCGAGGAGCAAATTACATGTGGTCATGGAAAAACCTCGAAAGACTATCTGCAGATCTCCCAGGGCACAAATTATATGTCCTCCCAAGCAAAACCTCGAAAGAGCATTTGCCAGATGTCCCAGGGCACCGAATTACATGCCATAGGAAAAACCTCGAAAGACCATCTGCAAATCTCCCAGGGCACAAATTACATGCTTACCTACACAACCTGATCCACGGCCACAAAGTATCATCTGATACTCATCATACATCATCCTGATGTACACATGATCACCCTGATCATCATCACTGCAACATCCTACTACATGTCATCTGGAGAAGCTCGTCATCCACGATCATCCTGATCATACAATGCATCCATCTGATGCACACCACGTATCTACCTAATACATATCATCATACATAGTGTATCCACCTGATACATAGATACATGATCCACACAATGTATCCATCAACATACATGATCTACCTGATCATACCTGATACATATCAATATACATGATCTACCTGATCATACAATGTATCCACCTGATACATATAAAGATACATGGTCCAAGCATCCAACATGATGCTTATACAAAATACATACACATGATCCAACCGATCATATCCAACATCCAACATGATGTGTACATACATATAAATGATCCAACTGATCATATCCAGCATCCAACATGATGCAGACATACATGAAAAAAATGATCCAACTGATCATATCCAGCAGAAACCAGAACATCATCCTAATGCTCATCATCCAGTGCTTACATCCACAGCCATGTGAAGGATCCTCCTTCCAACATGCTTGGAATGGCTTCATCAAATGTGTCCATCACTTCTTCCTTGAGGTGTCCTCGATCTGAAGAATGCCAAGCCTCTCTCTGAAGTACTCGAACTTCACTCTGGCTAGTGGCTTCGTCAGCACATCTGCAATCTGCTCATCCATCGCAACATACAGGAGCTTCACAGCTCATCTATGCACCATATCCCTGATATAGTGATATTTGATCTCTATGTGTTTCGACTTGTCATGAAACATTGGGTTCTCGGACAGCTTCACACAACTCTGGTTATCACAAAAAATACCAGTAGCATCCAACGGGAGATCAAATAACTCAGACATTAGATTCCATAGCCATACTGCCTCACAACTAGCTGAACAGGTTGCAACATACTCTGCCTCAGCTGTACTCAGTGCTACACAGGGCTGCTTCCTGCTAAACCAAGAGATCACACCTGATCCCGTACTAAAGCAACACCCAGATGTGCTCTTCCTATCTGCAGCACTGTCTACCCAATCTAAATCAACATAAACCTGCAGGTTAAACTTTTGATTCGCTTCATACTTGAGCCCATAATCCATTGTACCCTTCACGTACCTCAGAACATGCTTTACAGCAACCAGGTGAACACTTCTTGGATCCATCAGGAACTAGTTCAATGTGTTCACCGCAAAGCAAATATCTAGTCTCGTGTTCGTCAGGTACATCAAGGACCCAATCATCTGACGATACATAGTGACATCAACTGGTTCAAATGAAGCATCACACAGAAGCTTTAGGTTCGATTCCATAGCCACGCAGTCCATCATCCTGAACCTCTTCAGGATCTCTACTGCATACTTCCCTTGTCCAAGGAAGATTCCATCTGCACTCTGCCAGACCTCCATACCTAGAAAGTGGTGCATCATACCCAAGTTTTGCACATATATGACTCCCTGTCATGTGTCTCAAAACCAAGCGGCTGCTCCACATACACTTCTTCTTCAAATACACCATTCAAGAAAGATGTCTTGAATCCATCTGGTGTATCTTCTATTTCATCACTTTTATATTTCTCTATGTTGCCATCTGCAGCATGCTTGATCTTGATAGATCCATATGGAAGTCATAACAAACTTCCCTTTAGGTCTTGGGACTACATCCCAAACATCATTCTTCATGATCGACGGATCATGGCATTCCATTTCTTCATCCCAGATCCTGGGAACTTCAATATCTTCAATAGATATCTTTGTTGTTGGAACAAATGTTGTAGTCCTTTTGTAGGTGAATATATACGGTCTTTCCTACAAAACAAGTTAAATTGCATGATTAGAAACATCTCATAATTTTCAGAACAAATTCTTACACATAAAGAAATATGTCATATAGTCATGCAATTATCTTAACCAATGCTTCAATACAACATTTATCCATATCCCATAACTTTCTATATGCCTTCCAATATCTACCAGAACATTGTTAAGAGTGTGCACAACTCCCAACATGTAAGCAAAGAGGTTTCATTCTAGATAAGTAGCAATGGAATGTTGTATAGTGCCATAGGCCACTTACCCATGCATATTAGTAGTATACTGTTCATCAATGCAATTATTCTAATATGCATAATACACAACCTAATTCTAGGAACATCAGTATATACATTATTGAACAATATTATTTAAGAAATGACAATTCAAATACTTATCTTTGTTTGTTTGTTGGGTGGACTCCCTCTGAGTTTTCGCTTCCTTGTAGGAGCTACTGGAGTCCTAATCTGAAGTAGCTTCTTCTACACCTTTTTGATGTGGAATGTAGAGAGATGGTCAACTCCCTCTGAATATCTGCATCCTTGCAGAAACCACTGGAGTGTACTCCCTCTTGATCTTTTCTTCCTGGATTACTTGTCCTTGAACTTATATTCATTTTAGATCCCTATGCATGCTTGTTAGTATCACCATTGTGTTATCCTCTAGGTCTCATACATAATCAAACATTCATTAGTATAATCACAATAATCTCAAGCATGTATAGTCAGGATCATTTGAAACACAAATAATAAACATTAGTGTTCAAGGTTTCAGGGAAGTCTTCTTTTACTCATGCATATTCTTATTTGATCATAGTACTCTTTTGGTTAGTTAAATCATCAATCAAGATAAGATATATAATATGCATAAAATCCGTGATTACTCAAACCTATACCTTCATGATTCTTCTGGTTAGTCATATCATCAATTACGATATGCATACAACCATGACTATTCAAACCTATGACTTCATGAATAATCATGATCAACAACACAACAGTATAAGATCCTAACACAAGGTAGGATTCTATCTTGATATAGGAAAAACATACCTAGATTAGCATGCTAGCTAGTTATGTCTAACATACTCACATGATGTCTTCTTGTTCTTCTTCAATGACTTGTGCTAGTAACCTATATATCTCATAGGTTAACCATTATAAAACCAAGTTATACATACCTCGTAAATGGATCTTCTATGAGATCCATGACAATGGATGAATCTTTGTCCTCATGTCATCATGATCATATGTTCTTGAACCATAACATGATTTGTCTTTCTTGGTGTACCTTTCATGTTAGTAGACAACATAAACCTCATACAACACCATAATTCATTAGTACAATCATAAGTGTCAACACCCGAATCAATGAATATTTTCTATCGTGCATTCATAATTTTATTAAGGTGATATGACAAGTCTAAAATCAAGATTGTACTAACCGTAATAACATGAAGACAAACATACCATAAATTTAATCATGAAAAAATCTCAAAACATACCTTGATGAGTCATACCTGTCGAGATCGCTTGTAATCTTCTTATGTAAGGCCTTAGCCTCATCTCCCTCTGAAACAGGAACTTCTTCACTTATGCAGGTGACCAATCCATCCTCTTCTAGGATTAACCCAATCCACTTGATTTGCAGGAACTAGATCTGGACTTATAATAGGGTTTGTCAGAGAAACCCCAAAAATTCAAACTTTGAATTTCAAACTTCTGAAAGGATAGAAATATGTGCCTTGATGAGCTGATCAAGCTGGTATATTCAGAATTTGAAAACTACAAAGTTTCACTCCTGAATTTTGCCTTTGAAACTTCCGGATTCACTAGACGTGACCCTGAACTGGGGTTTGATGAAGCCCACTCTTTTTCCCAATCAAAAGGTTTGATCCAAAGCTCTAAGCTTCTATTTTTCTGAGGAGCTTCCAGCCGTGGTCACAAATTTCAAAAGTTCCCATTTTTACAGAAGCCCTAATTTTCCACTTTTCTGATCAAAGTCTTGAACTAGGGTCTGATCAAGTCCGGCCTTCTGCCCAACCAAAAATTCTGATCTTGGTCTCTAAATTTCGATTTTGATGAGTAGCATCCAGCCGTGGTCTCTGATTACAAAAATTCCAACTTTTTCTGAAGCCCTAAATTCCGGAATCCATGAATGAAGGTACTCAAAAAATAATTTTGTTTTGACAGAAATATGTACCTGATTGTTTCTAGTGTAACTCTGAACTTTTCGTTCCATAGGGTCTAAAAGCACTTCTGGAGATAGCTCGACCTGTTATCTTTCCATCCTGACAGGTCTGACCTCAATTGGATTCTCTGAGAGAGAGTTATTCCAAGTGTCGCAACGTGACCTGTTTTGGGATAATACAGGAGAGCGAACTTGTACGGAGTTCCACGTGTCACTGTTTGAACTTCGGCCTCTGAAAAATTTTCCTGACATATTACAGTCTGTGTACTACCTGTCACTTTTTAGTAAATTTTATTTGGATCTTCCTAGCCCAAGTTATGACCTTTTTCCCAAGGTCACCTGATTTTGACTTAGATCTGGAAGAGGCAGAAACCCTATATTGTACAGATCATAAATCACAAAGTACAACGAATTAGAGGTTTTCCTTTGGACACAAGGTACATGGGGATTTAATATTCGACCTGTAAAGATTTCAGATCCGAAAACCTCTCCAAAACGGATTTATAGCGAAAGTGCTACAATGACTGGTTTTTTCTATATCAAGCCCTAGCATCGTAAGTGCAACAAGTGTCTTACATGCCATATCATGCCTTCTTTCAGGTTAGCTCTGATACCATGTTAAATTTTCAGAATTTACTTCAATCTGATCTAGGATCTTAACTGAGAGAACAACATGTACAACATATCAATCATGGAGACAATAATGCAAGCACACAAGCGACACAAAGATTTACTTGGGGAAAACCATAAAGGTGAAAAACCCCAATAACTTCCTCAGAGATAGATAGAGAAATGATACAACCCAACCATAAGAGATAGACATATCCTAGCAGTAGATCCTCCTCCTCCATAAGTGAGCCACTCCTCCTTGAGTGCATGAGTGAGAAGTGAGTGAACAAATAGAGTGAGATTTATACTTGAATTGACTTGCCTTTTTACATAACTCATGTAGGCTCGAACTTAACCACATAACATAATGCTGACTGGGCCGACCCCCAATAGGGTGGTCTAATAACCCTTTGACCCACATGGCCGACCCCCAATAGGGTTGTCTAATAACCCTTTGACCCACATGACTTATATAGGGCCGACCCCAACAAGGTAGTCTAATAACCCATCAAGTATAAGTTACGACATTTACAATATAAATGACGACACTTCCGTATAGAGGAATAATACCATCTCTATAGGAGTACATACAACATACATATATGAAATACATTCCGAAGTTAAATATACATCAACATGTGATTGATTATGTGGTTGTATCTGTGAATTTGCTTATCTTTAATGGTTAAGATCTTTTTTATGCGTTCATGTGTTATCGCTTTTATATGTATTCGCCATAAGGATAAATGATGGGAATAATATGTTAAGTATCGACATATGTGAATGAATGTTGAATGCAAAAGTATTTCTAAGTCAGATGAATGCATAAGTTGAGTATTGGGTAAACACTTAAACCAATGAAGCCTGTATAGTGTGATTCCCTGAAGCACGGCATTGGAAGTGCGCTGTTACTTTGTAGTTCACCATATCGTATAATTTTGCAAAGTTTGTAGTCTATTATGCTGTTGAATGCGACATTTTTCACTAATTAAAAGTCTAGAAAAGTTGCATAACTGTTAAGGGGGAAGCCTAGTCCTCTGTTGTGCCATCCTGTTGTTAAGCAGTCATTCCGCATCATCCAATCCTTGGATTCCCGATAGCATAAGCATTAACTGTGAAGTAAGTGAACTTCGCGCTGTCCACCATTCTGTTGAAGTGTGAATCACCTGGTTGTGGAAACCTAATTCTGTAACCTCCCCATAACTTCACCTCGGGTGAGACCTCAGTCTGCTCACAGACTGTTGCCAAAAGAGGTGGTGAAAAGGGGTTTTGTTGGTTCCCTGAACCGCATAGAACCTGGGTCTATATCGTCTGAACTTAAAGAACATAGTTAGATCCAACATCCATTAGGGATCCAAAATCCCCTATTATTTATTGGTATGGTGAACACTAATTTGTCGGAGGGCCTCTCCCTTGGGAGGGAAAGCACCAAGACTGCTTCTATAAGTCTGAGTGGAATGCTGCACTCTATTCTATACTGAAGGACACCTACTCGTTGTTCTCGTCATGCATACTGGCTACCATACCGGGTGTATGACGGACAAAGAACTGAAGATGCACTACACCTTTCCGGATGTGCCATGAAAGGAGTCGCTTAGTTTCCATTATTCTAGGACTTGTTTACCCAGCATCCCTTTCGGTAGAGGGATATCCTTAGCCATTTGGTTCTCCATTTCATGTTGCTTGACTGTGGATTTCATATCTTAAGAAGTGGTAAAAGATATAAGGTTAGTACATAAAAGACCCTTAATGAACATGAACTCCATGTAGAAACTTAGTTCCAAGATGAGATTGATAGACAGACAACACCTCCATTAGCTACTTATCAACCCATTACTCCTAAGAACCCTCCAGTTGCCAATACTATGCCTCCTACTCCACAGAATCCACCAGTTCAGAATCCTCGGAGTGTCAATACTAGTAACACTACGAGAGTGAGTACTCAGAACATTCTGCGCAGTAACATCCCTAACACCACTCATAATACTGCACCACCTAGAAGGAGAATAACTGATGATATTAAGCTGTCGATATTTAAAGGAATGGGTCTAGAAGACCCTGAGTAGCACTGGTTTTTATGTGAAGCCATGTGGAGCATTAAGCAAGTCCAGGATGATGTTGTTAAGCATGCACAGCTCATCACTACATTCAGAGATAGAGAATTAACTTTGTTCATGAAATATTCTGTAGGACAGAATAGGACCCTACTAGATATCAATGCTGCCCTCCTAAGAGAGTTCAAGAAACCAAAATCTGAATCACAATGTATAATAGAGCTAAAAGAGATTATACAGAAAACAACTAAGTCAGTATGGGAATTTGACCAGAAGTTAAAGCATTATTAGACCAAGTAAGTTTCGACATTGCACTGCAAAAACACCAAGAGTGGTTCATAGCTGCGTTGTTTTCCCATATCAAACTTCTGTTGATGCAATAGAAGGTTGCATTGTAGACAGAAGCATTAGATATCACGATGAAGCTAGAGGCTTCGCCAATAGGAGAAACAAGCCAAGGAATGATCCAGATCTAGAACCAGCTAGCAACTCTAACATTACAACTCAAGGACATTAAGAAAGGCAAAGAAGTCAGGGAAGAAATTTGGTGTACAAAATGTAGAGCAGAGGGACACTCGAAAGAACACTGTCCAGGTTTCAAAGACTACATTGATATTGGAGCACCCAATCCACTAAATCAACAACAAGGGCCATGGTGTGAAATCTGTCGATGCAGAGGACATCGACCAGAGGATTTCTATTTGATCCAGAAATATGTGAGAACACCTAAGAATTTGTATTGTAGTTTCTGTAAATTCATTGGGCATGATGATTCCAACTATAGAGAATATGACCTGATGATAGAAAGGAAACATGATGTTTACAGAGTTCAAGAAGAAACACCACAGCACCATGATAATGCACAGTATGATCAAGGCGCATATAGAGGCCGTGGTGGATTCCGTGGAAGAGGAAGAAATACTGGGACAGGAAGAGGAAGAGGTCAGATGATTTGTTATAACTGTGCTCAGCCCGGTCATCTATCTAGGGATTGTACAAATGCCTACACTACATGTAGATACTGTAAATATTTTGAACATGTTATTGAAGCATGCCTGATATTGCAAGCGAAGATGCAAGAAAGAAGAATAGAAATACCAAAATAGAATGTTGATATGATTGCAACAGAGAAAAGGGATCCAAACATCAATGTTGTGATGTGAAGTGGTACTGTGAAAGGAAAAGATAAAGAAATAGAAGTTTCGACTTCTGGAGAACACCATGCTAAGCATACACCTACTGATGGGGTCTGGATAAGAAAAGATACTAGAAAAGCACCTGCTTTCAATCTAGAAAGAAACAAGGAAGTCTTCACAGAAGCAAGGGAAACTTTCAAAGAGCTAGCACCTATGACACCAAGAATCCCATTGCAAAGTGAAACACCACATATGAAGGATATGCCAGTAGCATATGATCAAACGCGTACCGCAACAGAAACAAGGAATTTTGTTGCACAGTTCCTACGGAGCTGTATGAAGCCGCTGAAGAGAGAAGATGCTTTGGTAGAAATACAAAATTTTCTAAACCACTATGAACAACGTAGTTGCACAAGTAATTCCCATAGCGCAGTTTGTTGGGAATGTTATATCTCTTCACATGGTGGCTGCCTGTACAAGCCATGTAAAATGGATTAGGGTTGTAACCTAATTTTGGGTAAACGAATTAAGGTTTTAGATGCTGCGGAATACCATATATTGTATTGTAAATGGTTGAATAAACATATAATGAAAAGGAGCAGTGCGGCTCTAAGTTTTGCTGGTTTTTCCCGGTTAAGGGTTTCCAGGTGAAAATCTCTATGTTATGTGTGTGCCATTGTGTATTTTCTATTAATGCTTAAGAATCAATATAAGTTTGTACTTCACTGTTAAGGTTTAAAACTTACACAGTTCACCACATCAAAAGCCATAAGAGAAGAGGCCGAGAAATGAGGCTAAGTGCACAAATTGGAGATTATGAGATGGATGAGATCATCCTTGATCTAGGATATGAAGTAAATGTCTTGACTAAGTAGACATGGGTACATATGGGGAAACCAAAGTTGTCATGGTCACCCATACAGTTAATACTACCGAATCAGCAGAAGCTTATACCCTTTGGAGGGCTAGCAAATGTTCTTGTGGATATCGATGGAGTAAGCACTTCAGTAGACTTTGAGGTTATTGAGATCATCGATGACAATAACCCATATCCAACATTATTGGGGATAGATTGGGCGATGGATAACCTCGCAATCATCGAATTGAAGAAAAATTAGATGATATTCGAAGGGGCAGATATCAGGGTCATCGTACCCTTGGACCCTTTATAAGCACCAAGATACACTTAGTCGATCAGAGAAGAATGTAGATCTCATGATCTAGATCGTATCTATAAGATGACAGCAAACCATGCCGACTACATCAATCCTACAGCTGATGGAACACTTAGTTGGCGTTGCGACAACTCTTGCATATCCGACTCCGATGTAGGACTGGAGAATTGGAAAGGCCGACTGCATGAAGTATCTGCAAGAAGATGCGCGCAGATCACCAAATCACTATGCTGGATTGGAACTGAGGTAAGTGCGATCCCCACTTATGATGGTTTAACTAGCATCTATACATTTTTGCAAGAGTATACTGTATCAATTTCAGCTGAACATCGCATATGATCATTGGATATAGCATTGCGTGCTACACATGCCAGATGGTGGGCCACGCATAAGGAGACTTGACCACATGGGAATAGTGCAAACACATGATGCAAATTAGATTCTCAAATAAATATGCACTGACCATGGTCAAGTATAATGGACAAACAGATCTGAGGGATCACATAGAGACTTGTCCACAAGCATGGATAAATAGACCACAGAAAGAATGGGTTCATCTGTTTGTGCACACACTAGAGCAGATTCCAAATAATTGGTACACAGACACAAAGATTCATAGAGGAACCACAGATTGGTCTATTTTAATTGCGAACTTTGAGAGAACTTTTTGTTTTGAAGATGATTGTATAAGCATAAATGAGGCTCTGCAGGTTATTTAAGAAAGGATATTTAGAGAAGAATTCCCAAGTACAAACGACGCATTAGAGTCCATCAAAGACAATATAATTGAAGACGTAAAAGTACCTGTGAACTTACAACCGGAATGGGCAAGAACAATAGAACATGCCCTTGAGTGCTATAACCTCGCTGAAGATGAAGAATATGCATAAGAGAGCAATGAGGAAGATCCATGCAATGTTAATATACCTGAATCAGAGGGAGCGCGTGATGTAGAGGGACCTCCATTAGAAATTCCAGACATAAGCGGCCTTGTCAAAATGAAAAAAGTTAATATTGGCACAAGAGAAGAGCCAAAGTTTGCATCTATTGGAGACTACTGGGATGATGAAATGGTCGCATAGATAGCATACCTTCTACATGAATATCAGGATTTTTTTCCTACAAAGTTCACTGAAATGAAAGGCATTTTGGGTGACTTGGGAGTGATAAAGATATCTCTCAAGCCAGGCGCGAAGCCCATTAGATAGAGGACTTATAGAATGAATCCTAGATATAAAGAACAAGTCAAGGAAGAACTCAACAAGATGCTTGATGCATGGATAATCGAGCCAGTGGAAGAATGAGAATGGATAAGCCCTATGGTTATCCAAGATAAAAAGACAAAAGGAGAAATAAGAATCTGCGTAGATCTGAGGAAGTTGGATGATGCTTCGCTACACGACCCATTTCCTACTCCGTTTACAGATGAAGTCATGGACAATGTTGGAGGAAATTAAGCCTACTCATTTACTGATGGATTCTTTGGGTACCATCAGATTAAAATAGACTCAGTTGATAGGCATAAGATCACTTTTTCCACTGAATCGGGCTCATATCAATATACAGTTATGCCATTTGGGTTGAAGAATCCACCTGCCATATTTTCCAGAGTTGTTGTAGATGCATTCAAGGACTTTATCCAAAAGTTCTTAGAATTCTATTTTGATGACTAGACTGTCTTTGGTTTACTAAAGAACCATTATGAAATCCTAAGAATGATGTTAGCTAAGTGCAGGCAACATCAAATCTCCTTGAATTTGAAGAAATGTATTTTTTGTGTACCCTATGGAATACTACTGGGGAACATTGTATGCAAGCAAGGTCTGATGGTTGATCCTACGAAGATTGCAGTCATTGTTAATTTTCTGGCACTAAACTCAGTAAAGCAACTTTGCACAATGCTTGGACATATTAGATATTATAGAAAATTCATCAAGGGTTATGCGCAGATAACCGCACCAATGGAGAAACTTCTGAAGAAAGAAGCGCAGTTCATCTGGAATGCAGACTGCGAGAAGGGATTAGATACACTAAAAGAGAAAATGGTAGCTGTGTCTATCCTTGTGTTTCTAGACTGGAATAATCCATTCCACGTACATGTTGATTCTTCATCTATAGCGTTGGGCATTGTGCTCGCTCAACCTATTGAAGGGGGCATTGATCACCCCATTGCATTTTCAAGCCGAAATCTATCTTTAGCTGAAAATAACTACACACCCATAGAAAGAGAAGGATTAGCTATGGTGTACGCACTGTAGAAATTCAGGCACTATTTGCTGGGTGCACACTTCTCCATGTACACAAACCATTCAGCTTTGAAGTATCTGGTCAATAAGCGAGTGTTAGGGGGAAGGATCTGCAGGTGGTTGTTACTATTACAAGAATATGACTTTGAGATCATTGTTAAACCAGGAAGATTGAACCTAGCACCTAACCATCCCTCAAGGATTGAGTCAGGCGACGAACCCACTAATCTTGAAGACAATATGCTTGACATGTAGTTATTTTCCATATAGATCGTGGATTAGTATTACAAAGATATTGTAGACTTCGTGACTACAATATTGGCACCCATAGAGTTTACTACACAACAAAAGAAGCAGTTGATAGTTAAAGCAGCAGACTTCACTATCATAGCAGGCCAGTTATACAAGTTTGGACTGGATGAAGTGCTGCGAAGATGCGTATTAGAGCATGAGAATCCGTTTATTTTGGCCGAGTAAAATTCAAGTGTCTCTGGAGGTCACTACGCAGGTAGAGCTACCGCATAGAAGATATTAAGAGAAGGGCTATTATGGCCAACACTACACAAAGATTCAAAGGAACATTGCCAGAGTTGCGATGTTTGCCAGAGAACAGGAAAGCCATTGTGAAGAGATGAAATGCCATTAAGATCGCAACTTACTTTACAGGCATTTGATAAATGGGCTATTGATTTTGTGGGATCGATTAATCCACCAGGAAAAAGAACTAGTGTGAGATACATTATCACTCCGAGAGATTATCTCACCAGACGGGCAGAGGCTAAACCGGTGAAGGACTGTAGCACAGTTATTACCGCACAGTTCATCTTTGAGAATATCCTTACTAGATTTGGATGCCCCAAAATATTAATGAGTGATCAAGGAACTCACTTTTTGAACAGAACCATTGAAGCACTAACTGAAGAATTTCAGATTTATCATCAAAGGAGTACACCGTACCATCCACAAGCCAATGGAACTGTTGAGGCATTTAATAAAGTGCTGGAGAATGTGCTGAAAAAAGTATGCAATACAAACATAGATGATTTGGATCTGCGCATTCCAGCTGTATTATGGGCATACAGAACAATTTGTAAGAAACTGATAGGCCATACACCTTTCAGATTGGTCTATGGATACGAAGCTGTGATGCCTATGGGGTACATTTTACCAAGCTTAAGAATAGCTGCATTCACAGACATGGATGATGAAGATACATTGCAAGAAATGCTTCTACACTTAGTTGGATTGGAGGAGGATTGCTTCATCGGAGGCTTTCAGACAGCAAGTGCAGAAGGACAGAGAAAAATCATGGCATGATCACCATATCAGGCACAAAATATTTTAGGTAGGAGACCTTGTCCTCCTTTATGATAGCAAGTTCATGAAATTTTCAGGAAAATTTAAAGTGCATTTGCTTGGCCCATATACTGTTATGCATGTTACTAATGGTGGTGCAGCTCAGTTAGCCATGTTAGCCGGAGACAACTTACCAGGTCTAGTTAATGGAAGTAGACTAAAACACTACAGGGATAGTCCTACTTTGTAGAACCCTCAGTGATCAGAAGTGTAGAAGAATCTAAGTGTCAAGTACAGTTGAAATTGGGAACTAGAAATTGAACAAAGTCTATACATAGTTTTGGTCCGATACGCGAAGTTGATGGAAATGATGCATTAACCACACAACACTAATAGAGAAGTGAAGCTGCGCAGAGAGAGAACAAAAAAAAGCAGAAAAGAAGAAAAGAAAAAAGAAGTAGAAGCGCGTAGTTGTGAAGTTCAAAAGCCAGCCGCGCAAATCAAAAGAAGGAGGACGGATGCGGAGACCAGTCATCGCACTGCAAGTGATGACGATCCGTCCGCGCAGTTTGACACAACACCTCAAAATAGCTGTTAGAGATGAAAAATAGTCGTTATACAGTGATTTTGCCGATGTCGCTTAAGCATTTAACCCAAAATTAGCTGTTCTGAAGCAGTTAATGAAGAAAAGGATCAAAATCCTTGGCGGATTTGGCCAACAGGCATGACAATTAATGCTAAGCTAGCCGTTTATGGGCGCGGCTAAGCCTAACTGCACCTATTAATACGATCAACACTGGACTCGCGGGCATTACCATAACCTTCAAATTTTTCAACATGCCATAGTCTCAGTTTGTTTACAGTGAGCGCAAAGCAATTTCGTGAGTCTATAGAGCAATTTCCAGTGAATGTATGATGATTCCATAGTTGAGCAAGAATCCACAGTCGAGCAGGATCTGAGGGATTTTAAGCAAACTGGTATTGAAGGGTTGATGAGAACCCCTACCAAGTAGGTTGTCACAGAATAAGGACAGGGTTCACACTGATCACCATGACATTCTGCACCAATGCAAAGAAAGGGTAAGTAACCTGTAGCCAAGAAAGTAAAGGTGAAGGTAATGGGCTCCAAGATATTAGAAGTTCTACTAGAGGACAAAGAGCTGCCATTATCCTTAACCCCAGAGTATATTTCTCCGCATGCGCCAGATGCAATGGCCGTAAAGATTTCCAGAAAATCCAAGTATGACATACCACTTTCACCAATATCCCGACATGTTAAGCCACAAGAAAACTTGTTGGGCAAGCTCGCAGATTGAAAGTTTGAGGATTACGACTTGCTGCAACCGCAAAAGGATCCAGATGAGCTGAAATACCCACAGTTTTAGTGAGACAGGTATATGTGTTAGAGAATGGATGTGAAAATCAACCCACTACTGGTAATGTAGAGCTGGATTTACGAGGTCATCGAACCAAGGATTGTAAACATACTGCGGCTTCCACACTTCGACTAGATTCTGGAACTGAATGCGGTGGTGTGCACACTGATATCGTGCACACACCAAGGCTACCTTTGGCTGGATAGAAATGTCGACCTCAACATAGACCCGATCCATCGGATCGTGGGGTTAGGCAAGCAAGGTGACGACCCTAAAAATTTCTTTTTCGGAAAAACCAGAGACAAGGAGATCGCCGCGCAGATGGAGGAATACTAGATTCCCAAAGGAAAAAGAGGATTTGTCACAGATGATTTAAAAGATGATGCTACAATATTTGTAGTAAAAATGCTTGCAGGAAAAATCTTATGGAAGGCACGATCGACAAAAGTACCAACAGGAGCAATTCACCTTGGTGCGGAGGCAGCACAGGGAGTCAGATTCAGCTGGTGTCAATATTTGCTAAATGAGTTTCTAGACAATGTACGCGACACCCAGATCAGTGGCACTTATTTTCATTACAATTGGTTAATGGTTATGATTTCCTTTGTAGGCTGGAAGGAGCCAAGACATTATGTTGGTCTCACTTCTAACATCAATGATTTCCGAGGACCTAGATATGCAAATCTATGGGAAAACTTGATACAAGAACGATAGTGCACCTGAAAAGAAGTATTCCTCACATACTTCGAGCACCTTTGTGATGTCGTTGTTCGGACACCGCGCATCTCCAAAGAGGTAACATCTAAGTATATTTGCACTTTAAATTTTCAAGTTGACATGCATTCCATTTATACTTCAGCAAAGGCACAAAAAAAGAACCCACAATGGTTCCAAGGGAACTATCACCTAGACAAAGTAGGTGTTGACCTCATCATAAAGGAATGGCTAGATGAATGGAAGGTCAAAGGAAAAATGGTCATCGACAGTGACTCAGACGAAAGTAATCCAATACCGACAATGATCATTGAAGAGTCACCAGTAGGAAAAAGGAAGGAGGCTGGAAGCTCTGTATAGGATAAAGTGTAGAAAAAAAGTAGAAAGTGTTAAAGATGCCATTTGAAGTGCTGTTACATGATGATGAGTATGAGATCATCGTGGGGAGGGTTAGTGCATTCCTGGAAGATGTGCTAGTCCTAAAAACACCAAAAATGAGGAGATTCAGACGAGTCTACAGTATAATCTCACAACTCGACAAGGTATAGCAGTGAAGATGAAGCAAGTCCAGGGTGACTTGGCTCAAGAATTTGAATTAGAAGGAAGGTCAGGGGACACCTCTCAGCCGAAGAAAACACTCTTAGCTCTGACCATGGCACCAATACCGCACATCGTCAGAATTGACCCACTAAGTGTAATTTTACTGCGTGATGAAATAGCTGCGAGCGCCCAGAGGATAGAGCATGTGGATATTGATATCGCAATGCCACCCCTCCTGAGCCTACATAATCTGCACCTGCAGGTTGTGGAGGAAATACATGATAGGGATATGGTCATTCTGAACCAACACCAGGACTTACAAGAAAATTATAGACAGTTTTAGGAAGCAAGTGCAAAGAAGGCTAGGACACTTGAAAGCGAACAGTAGAAGTGAAGAAGAATAGAGCAGACTGTCACCTCAATCTGCGTAGAGATACCAGAGTGCGACGAGCAGCCAAAGCTCACAGACACTATCCTTAAAATCAGCTCAGTAGTCAGCGATCTTAATACTGAAATAAACAACATGGAGATAGAGTATAAGGTGAAACTTGGCACTTTGGAAGCACAGAATGTCCCAAAGACACCACCAAATCAGATTGAACTTAGAGTAGTAGAAGTGAAAGCTGCTGCAGAAAACATATCCGGTGAAATAACTAAGTGTCAGAGCTTGCTAGACGAAGCAACTAGATTATGGACTACTCTGCAAGAGGACCCTCAGCTACTGCAGTTCCAAACCAGCTTACAGGAAAAACAAACAGCGTTAGAAGCTCTAAATGTGGAGATGAAGAATCTCCAACCAAGAGAGAGACTCCACCAATTTGTGGAAATCAAAGACCTAAAGAGGGAACTTCAAGTGTTAAGAGAAAAGGAGGCTGAAACTAGAGAAAAGTCATAGCCCCTATAGGAAGAAGCTCATGCTATCTCACAAGAGATTGAGGAGTAGATGATAGAACTCCAAGAATCAGATTAAATAGTAAAGGAGGAGACTCAGGAAGATCTAACACCAGATGTATTGGAAATTGTTAAGGCAGTTGAACAAGACGTTAAAGACACAGTTGCGAAGCTAGCCGCAACTTATCAAGAATTCACTATGAAAATAGATCATCCAGGAGAAGCACAGTGTAGTGAACCTATGGCGAGTGGCTCAGGGACGAGACACATGTAAGTGTTAGGGGCCTGCTGGGCCTGGCCCAAGTAAGCCAATTTTTGATAAGTCATTTTTGGGAGCTGCAAGGATATAGTGCAGCGAAGCATCGACAGAGTAAGAGAATTAGCTCGGCGAAGTTACTGTGCTATGGAGATACAGCGCCACGAAGAGCCAGTTCCACGAAGATCCAACAAGGCATAATTTTGGATGGGAAACGGTACAAATTTCGGTGAGACCGATCGACGGTTTATTTTGGTTAAGATAATCCATGATTCCCAGTAGGCGGGTAAGGAGTGGTGAAGAAGGAAAGCGACCGGTTGCACGAGAAAAAGAAACACTACGTGAACCGACCGCATGAAGCCATTAGAGAAGGAATGGTAGAGTGAAAGTGACCCATCGACATGAGCTTGACAGAAGGTCTGAAAGTGACGTGATCACGCACAGAAGGATGGCCATGATGACAAGTCGCTATCGGAGCCTAACAGTCCTGGTTAGTGGGGTTAGTGCACCAGTTTTGGAGAACCTAAGGGTTTTTGAGCCCATCATGAATGTAAATACGTGGCCTAAGGGCACGGTCTATAAAAGGCCATATTTTGTAAGGGAAAGGGTTAATCTCTAATCTTCGTATTGTTTATTGTTGAGTTTTGTTGATCTTTGTTGAGAGACTTATTGTAAAAGGCTCTGCAACTGTGTGCGTAGAGACCTACTAAAGAGAGAAGAGAGTCTGTAGCTAAGTGCATAGAATGGAACTGTTGTACCCTTCCCATTGATAATATAAGAACAGTTCATGTGGACGTAGCTCCCATCCTGGGGGTGAACCACCTTAATTACTTGTGTTATTTGATTGATTATGTTGTTGCATCTGTGTATTTGGTTATGTTGAATGGTTTAGATCTTGTTTATGAGTTCATCTGTTCTTGCTTTTATATGTATTCGCCATATGGATAAAGGATGGGAATAATATGTTAAGTATCGACATATGTGATTGAATGTTGAATGCACAAGTATTTTTAATTCAGATGAATGCATAAGTTGATTATTGGGTAAACACTTAAACCAGCGAAGTTTGTATAGTGTGATTCTCTGAAGCACAGCACCAGAATTGCGTTGTTACTTTGTAGTTCACCATATCGCATAATTTTGCAAGGTTTATAGTATATTATGCTATTGAATGCATCATTTTTCACTAAGTAAAAGTCTGGAAAAGTTGCATAAGTGTTGAGGGGGAAGCGCAGTCCTCTGTTGCGATGTCCTGTTGTTAAGCAGTCATTCCGCATCGCGCAATCCTTGGATGCGCAATAGCATAAGCATTAATCGCGAAGTAAGTGAACTTCGTGTTGTCCACCATTCTATTGAAGCGTGCATCACCCAGTTGTGGAAACCTAATTTTGCAACCTAACCATAACTTTGCCTCAGGTGAGACCTCAGTCTGCTCGCACACTATTGCCAGAAGGGCCAGTGAAAAGGGGTTTTGTTGGTTCCCTTAACCACGCAGAATCTGGGTCTATCTCATCTTAACTTAAAGAACATTGTTAGAGCCAACATCCATTAGGGATCCAAAATCCCCTATTATTTATTGGTACGGTTAACACCAATTTGTCGGAGTGCCACTCCCTTAGGAGGGAAAGTACCAAGATTGTCTCTGAAAGTCTGAGTGGAATTCCGCACTCCATTATGTACTGAAGGAAACCTACTCGATGTTATCATCATGCATACTGGATACCATACTAGGTGTACGACAGATAAAGAACTGAAGATGCAGGACACCTTTCCGGATGTGCCATGAACAGGGTAGTTTAGTTTCCATTATTCTAGGACTCATTTACCTAAAGTCCCTTTCGGTAGAGGGATATCCTTAGTCATTTGGTTCTCCATTTTGTATTGCTTGACTGTGGATTTCATCACCCTACATGGAATACGATTTGTGTGAGATTTCATATCTTTTAGATAGGTGTTTGCATGCTCTTATACCCCCATTGGATTAGTGGGTATACCTTTCTTTTTTTTAGGAGTGCTACTTATTGGTATCTGACCATTATTGCTACTTCGCTTGTTGCAACATGCTGTTGCAGAAAGTGTTTTTGAGCTTGTTGTTGGCATGAGCTCTGCATTTTTTTAGATCTCTCCTTTTGCACACACGGTTTCACTTGGAATTTTAAGCATTTTATCTTTTACAACTATTTAACACTTTTTACACCTATCACCATTGATTCACCAAGACACTCTTGTTAGCTACGGGGCCATTCCCCACAGTACGGTTCACTTGAAACCAGACGTCACAGACGAACAGCTTTGTCGTCGGATACTTATCCCGATGCCCCTTATTTTACTTCTGATTTTGATTCAGATTTACCCACCTTCACAGCTCCATCTAGCCCCATGACCGGCGTGAATCCCAACCCCTTTACCAGTGGGATCATCGGCAGTGGCTCCACCACTAGCCTCGCTACCATTTCAGTATCCATCCCTGCTATACCATCCACTAGACATACACTTGGAATTCCAGTCACTACTTCCATACCCATTAGTAGCGGGTCCATTTCCACTACTGTCCCTTTGGTTACGAGTAGTACACTTGGGGGCACTCGCCCTTCCTACCCGATCCCTGCTATTACTCACACCGTCGCTCTGCCACTCGGTGGAGGTGGCTCCATGATTTTTGCCATCGCTGGCACATAGGTCACTACCACTATGTCACATCCTTATGCTAGTTTTCCAATCATGGCCAATATCAACCTCCTCGATCTGGCCCGATTGACCAATGATCCGATCCGACATGACCCCACATGGATTCCCATGCCTACCAAACTCCCTTCAGACATCCAAAATTTTTAAGGGAAGGGCGGTGAGGACCCACAAAACCATATTATGTCCTTCCACTTATGGTATTCCTCCAACTCAATTGTGGATGACTCGATCCTCCTCTACCTTTTACAACATACCCTTACTGGCTCTATAGCTAAGTGGTATATTGAACAGCCACATGGGACCCACTCCACTTTTTCATTCCTTTCTTCGACTTTCTTGTAGATCTTTCAGTTAACTGCCAGTTACGATGCTGGTGTTGATATTCTATTGTCTTGCAGACAAAACACAGCTACCCATATCACTAACCATATTCATGAGTGGAGTAGATGCCGTAGTTTGTGCAAGATCAAGTTAGACGACCGCATATTCTTAGATTGGTTCTTGAAATCCCTCATACCAGTTATTGCAAGGATTTGGCATCCAAACAACCCCAAACCAAAGAAGAAGCCATTCTTAAAGCCCAACAGTTTGACCTTATCTATGCACAGTTGGGATACATGTACTCCATTTTACCTGATGCTCCACGTGAAGATTCCTCTCGAAAAAATGCCCCGGGGAAATCCCATGCTGTCGATGGCATTATTGGCCATGTTGCATCTCGTAGTTAACCTTATACTCATATGCCTCTAGCTAGCCCCCCGACTTATAACCCTACACCCAATTCCTCCATGAGTGGTCCTTACCAGCCCAGGAATTTGGTAAAAATATCACTCGTGAAAAATGATGGTTTCGAAACTAAATATAGGCATTTTACAGTTTTCTTTGATTTTTCTGACGGTTAGTATGAAATATAGGCCATATTTGATGAGAAAAATGGCCCATGATGGGCATTTTTCTCGCCAAATTCCAGCCCTGGTCCTCACCTTTCACGTGCCACAACACATTTAGGAGAAACATATTCGTATGTTCCCCCGGCCCAAACCCCCCATACACATGGCCCTTGTTGTTCAAAACATTGTTACGTACATGCCCCACAGGCATATGCTCACCCTGCCACACCATCTTCCTACTACCATCAACCAGCAGCACCTACACCTGCACAACCTCAAGCCCCTCCAGCTTATTATCAACCCGTAGCCCCTATGCCAGCACAACCTCAAGCCGCTTTCTCTTATTATCCATCACAACCTACCCCAACACCTGCTCAACCACAGAATCCCCCTGTTCCCCAAGGGAAAGTGTATGCTAAAAGAAACCAATAGCAGAACCAACCTTCCCAACGGAACCAACAAAGACAACAAAATCAGGGACATGGTAGTAACCGTAGAAACAACCAACCTCCTGGTAGAGGTGATCCACCACCAAATCCTCCCGATGATAATGGTGTCGCCTCGGCTAACAAAAATATTGATCGAACACCTAAACAAGGTAAAAAACCCAACCTATGCACAAACCATCCATGTTCTATCTATGGGATATATGGCCATTACATGCACAATTGTCCCCACCTGGAGTGAGCTCGCCAAATTTGGAACAACGATGCCCAACGGCAAGGACATGCTGCCCCTCCCGCGCCACCAAACCCACCACAACCTAATCCACAACCCATGGTGTTGCAAAACTCCTTACCCACACAAGGGATCATAGCCACCCAACCTTTGGCTCCCCATCAAGGTGCCCCCGCACAACGACAACATGTTACTTACGCTGCTCTTGATAGTCAACCCATTTACTCAGGTACCCATCACCTTTTAATGACGTCTTCCACTGATGTCAACCTTCAAAACAAGATGTAACCAGTATGGTTCCACCCCAGAAACCATTACTGCGGACAAGGCTGCTAACACTCTTCCCACAGATTAGTCGTTACGGATACCGCTAGCACCACTCGATGGAGCCCCCAAAGATCCTTATTTTCCTCTACGACGCATCAATAACAATCCCAATGCTCGCGCTGTGTTGATGCCCCGAAAATCATAGCATCAATCAGCAAGGGATTCTCCCTAGTAAGCAAACCCAATTAGATTTCTCACCATTTGGTGTGGGGAATCCGTCCGGTTAACGGACTGGCTACCGTGTAAGATTTAAAGAATTGTTTTCCTTTTCACCGATTGCGGCCCGATCCACCGTTTATGTAATTTTATTTTAAAGATGAGATGGAAGTGTTGTATTCTAAATGAAAACTGTTAAACAAATCTAATCTAAAACTATTTAAGCAAATTTAATCTATCCTCGTAAGGAGCAAATTTAAAGAATGAATAATAAACTGGAAATGCAACCAAGAACTTCAGAGGTAGCCGTTAAATTGAATAGAAGCATTTACAGCAGAAAATAAAAGATTATCAAAGATAGCCTTGATAGAGATAAACATTCTATTACCCATTTTACACAGAAATTTTGCATAGGAGAGTGAAAGCATTCATAGCAAAGAAATACTTCAGATGGTTAAGAACGATCTCATAGCCAATGTGTGAATAATGCAGAAGTAATTCGACCAGTCATTCAAACATTCCCATAACAAAACTCCATGCAGGCTTCCTTTAGGAAAAATAGAGCTTTATTTATTGATGCAGTAAAATAGTTCATGTACAACATAAGTCTGTCCTTTCACCTGCCAAAAGTTCTTCTCATCTCTTCTATTCCTATATTTATAGATTTTACAAAACTTGTCTCTTCTCTAAACCTAACCCTAGGGGGAAACAAAAGTTTGTCCTCTAGTGCCTAAAGAGACAAAAGGCATTTCCATCTGGTTTTACAACATATTTATACAATAAACAAATTCCAGCTGTCTTTTCTCAAAAATAGAATAAGACAAATTAAGCTCTAGATGGTCCTGCCGCTTCATCTGATTTCTCTACCTCTGCTGACTTGTTCTCTTCAGCAGGCACGCTTGCTTCTGCTAGTTTGTCCAACCCCTGAATTTAACTGGCCCACTGGACGATCTCTCTCATAATGGTATTTCCCCTCGCAGAGATTATCACTTTAAGCATTATTTCATGCTTGCACAAATCTGACTTGACACTTGCTGCTCCTGCTATAGTCGCCTAAGCAATCTCTTCTAGGAAATAAGCGTGTACAGCCGTCTGCCCAATGAACTGGTGGAGGTCCTTCGAGGTTATCGCCTCTATCTTCTTCAGATATTCTAATTCTGTAGTCAAGTTATCCTGTAGTTCTGCTAGACGCTGCTCTCTCTCAGGAAACTCATAAATGGTCTGAGGTAAATCCATGTGACATTTATCATGGGTTTCTTGAACATTGGAATAGAAAGTGTGGCATTTTTTGACAGTTTTCCGGATCTCAAGACTTAACTTGGCACCACAATCCCTGCAAAAATTGAGGACTCTTGTATCCATGTCCAATTCCTCAGCGGTTTTAACACGTAGGTTTGAGGGGAATCCAAATCTCCCTTTCCTCCATTCAAATTGCTCCTTTATTTCTGCCACATGCTGCTCATACTTATTATTCATCTTAAGCGCCTCAACCTCAATGGCTGTCATCCTTGTTATCATTTCTTTCATCCTGCAGACCTCTTCTGAAATCAATACTAAGAATTGATGAGTCTTTTCTTGCATGTCGCAGGCTTGGTTGTAAAATGTAGCTAGATCTTGCTTCTTTTCATTTACCTCCTTGAGCTGTTCTAACAGCTCTGTCTTTTCTCACGCTAGCTATCACCTACCCAAATTCTGAAAATATTATTTTATTGGCAAAATACTTTATGTTAAATTTTAATTACAAATTTTTGTAATTATGACCAAGTTTGGTCAAGGATGAATGTAATTACTGATTATTATTATTTAATAATTTAAAGTACGAGACAAACACCCAAGGGAACTGTTAAATGAGTGTTCACTGACCCACTAGGAGGAATGGAAGCTATTAGAAGGCATGGGACAGATGGCAGCAATTGCACTTTACCACTAGCTGTTGGTTATGGGACAACTACCCCTAAAATTGTGGCATTATCCCCTAGGTGGTGGGAGTGAGCAGGAAGCTCATTAAATGACCAGTTAACCACTAAAAGACCTAGGCATCCTACATAAGGCAATTCGAATTGGGCAGGCAACTCTCTTGCAATATTTTCTGCAGAAATATTCCTCAAGTGCATCAGGTGATCACTGAGAGATTTGAATAGGGAGGCTATGTGAGAGTGCAACTGTAAGTCTGCAAATTATTCTGAGAAGGAAAACCAGAGGTGCTGGTGCAGGTCCCTTTGACTTCTAAGTCTGTAAGACTGGATAACTATTGCTACTGCAAGTTGAGGTCCTAAGCTTCTAAGTTTCTTCCTCTTGGTGGTTCAATGAACAAGCTCGGGGGTCCTGAGGCAAGTAACTTGGCTGTCTTTAGGAATTGGTTCGGTGGAACAGGTTCCTTGGGCTATTTGTTTCCCTACAGTTAACTGTTGAGATATTGTAACTTCAAAGAATATTATAATTGTACTTTATTATTCTGGAGATGTTTCATTCCTCCGTAAAGATCTTATTGTATATCCGGAGATGTTTATTCCTCCGTCAGAATGTGGTAACTTGGGTTATTAGACTTCCCTAGTGGAGGTCGGCCCTTTATGTGTTATGTGGGTCAAAGGGTTATTAGACCACCCTAGAGGGGTCGGCCCAGTCGGTTGTAGTGGGGTATTTAACCTATTGGTTAAATACGAGCCTACGTGTACCTATGTAAAATACATGTCAGTGTAGTGTATAAATAGAGGAGGTGTGTTCCTCATTTGACACACTCACACACTTGAGGATAACGCACTTGTGGAGGAGAGGTCTGCTATTGTGGAGGAGGAGATCATGTCTCAGGGTTTCATCTTTGTATATTGCTGGTCATCTATATTGAGGAAGCTTTGCTGGGTTTTCTACCCCATGAGGGTTTCCCAGGATAAATCTCTGTCTTTTGTGTTTATGCTGTGCTTGTTGTTTCTTCAGTGATCCTGTATATGCTATTATTGTGAAATGGAATGTAATGCTGCTATTTTCTGTCTTAGCATATTTAATTTTAACATGGTATCAGAGCTAACCTGAAGGAAGACAAGGTATGGCACTAACGACACTTGCTTTACTTACGACAATTTGAAGGCTAGGGTTTTATATAGCAAAAACCAGTCATCGTAGCACTTTCGCTATAAATCCGTTTTGGCGAAGTTTTCGGATCTGAAATTGTTACAGGACGAAGAATAAATATCCAGGTACCTTGTGTCCAAAGGAAAACCTCTAATTCGTTGTACTTTGTGATTTATGATTTGTACAATATAGGGTTTCTGCCTCTTCCAGATCTGAGTCAAAATCAGGTGACCTTGGGAAAAAGGTCATAACTTGGGCTAGGAAGCTCCAAATGCAATTTCGTGAAAAGTGACAGGTAGTAAACAGACTGTACTATCTTAGAAAACGTTTTCAGAGGCCGAAGTTGAACCAGTGACACGTGGAACGCCGTACAAGTTCGCTCTCCTATATTATCCCATAAACAGGGCACATTGCGACACTTGGCATAACTCTCTCTCAAATAATCCAATTGAGTTCAGACCTGTCAGGATGGAAATATAACAGGCCGAGATATCTCAGAAAACTTTTTCAGAGGCCGAAGGTCAAACAGTGACACGTGGCACGCCGTACAAGTTTGCTCTCCTGTATTTTCCCAAAACAGGTCACGTTGCGACATTTGGCATAACTCTCTCTCAGAACATCCAATTGAGGTCAGACCTGTCAGGATGGAAAGCTAACAGATCAGGATATCTCATAAAACGTTTTCAGACCCTGTGGATCAAAAATTTCGGATTTACACTAGAAACAATCAGGTACATATTTCTGTCAAAACAGAATTATGTTTTGGTACCTTCATTCATGGCTTCCAGAATTTAGGGCTTTGAAGAAAGTTGAAATTTTTGTAATCGGAGACCACGGCTGGATGCTACTCATCAAAATAGAAATTTAGAGACCAAGATCAGAATTTTTGGTTGGGCAGAAGGCCGGGCTTGATTAGACCCTAGTTCGGGACTTTGATCAGAAAAGTGGAAAATTAGGGCTTCTGTAAAAATGAGAATTTTTGAAATCTGTGACCACGGCTGGAAGCTCCTCAGAAAAATAGAAGATTAGAGATTTGGATCAAACCTTTTGATGGGGCAAAAGAGTGGGCTTCATCAAACCCCAGTTCAGGGTCACGTCCAGTGAATCCGAAAGTTTCAAAGGCAAAATTGAGGAGTAAAACTTTGCAGTTTTCAAATTCTGAATATACCAGTTTGATCAGCTCATCAAGGCGCATATTTCTATCCTTTCGGAAGTTTGAAATTCAAAGTTTGAATTTTTGGGTTTCTCTGACAAACCCATATCCAGCTCCAGGTCCAGTTCTTGCAAATCAAGTGGATTGGGTTAATCCTAGAAGAAGATGGATTGGTCACCTGCATAAGTGAAGAAGTTCCTAAGGCCTTACATAAGAAGAATACAAGCGATCTCGATAGGTATGACTCATCGAGGTATGTTTCGATACTTGTCCATGATTAAGTTTATGGTATGTTTGTCTTCAGGTTATTACAGTTATTACAATTTTGATTTTAGATTTGTCGTATAACCTTAACGAAATTATGAATGCATGATAGAAGATATTCATTGGTTAGGGTGTTTACACTTATGATTGTACTAAGGCATTATGATGTTGTGTGAGGTTGATGTTGTCTACTAACAAGATACAGGTACATCACAAAAGACAAATTAGCTTCCATGACCATGAAAACATGAAGACAAAGACTCATCCATAATCTTTGTTCTACTTACGAGGTATGTATGACTTTGTTATATTATGCTTAACCTATGAGACATGCAGGTTCTAGCTCAGGATCTCTAAATCATTGAAGAGATTGTTTAGGTGTGTTGTACATAACCAAGTAGGTATACTAATCCAGGTATGTTTCCCATGAATCTTACCTTGTGTTAGGATCCCTTATATAAGTATACTTGGAATGATTGGTTATGCTTATTCATAAAGTTAGTAATCAAGGGATTATGCATATTATATCTTTTATCTTGATTGATGATATGCATGAGTAAAAGAAGACTTCCCTGAAATCTTGAATACTAATGTTTATTAACTATAATCATGACTATATATTTTCAAGATTATTTAGTACTATAATGTTTGATAGCATTTAGAATATACTAATGAGTGTATGTTTGTGCATGAGATCATGAGGATGACTCTTGAGCATGCACAGTGGTACAGAATGAATAGAAGTTCAAAAGACATACAAAAGTTCAAGTGGGAGGCAACCACACAAACATAAAAGATAAGTATTTGAGTTGTTATTTGAAATAGTAATGATATTGCCTGTAATAGGTTGTATGCATATTTGTATTCCTAGAATATATAATGCTGAGTATAAACATTCATAGAGCATTGAATAGTATACTACTAATGTGCATATGATTGGTAAGTTGGACAAACATTCCATTGTTGCTTGTCTAGAATGAAACCTCTTTGCTGACATGCCGAGAGCTGTGCACACTCTCAATAGTATGTTCTGGTGAAGATGGAAGGCATATAGATAGCCACTGTATGCATACAAGATATGGGAAAGTGTTGTGCCAAAGTATTGGTCAAATTAGTTGCATAACTATGTAAATGATATCTGTATGCATAATAGGTTATTATGTCAATATGATTTGATGATTATGAAGTATTACTAATCCTGTACTTAATTTTGATTTGTAGGGAAAATCATGATGAATGATGAACAAGCGATGGATGTTCAACAAAAGGATTTACAAATCAAACACACTATAGAAAGCTTATGGTTAAGAGATTCTCTTAGAAAGAGGAAGAGAATCATCATGAGATGTTTTGACCATTCTCTTAATAATGTAATCAGGTTCTGTATGAGTTCCCAGGATCGGTAGTCAATTGATGAGCTTAATGATCATCATGGGTGATGTGGATCTCAACCCTTGCTACAAGGTTGAATATGGCTTCTATACACATATGATATGGATGCAAGAAGAAACTCACCATAGAGTTCGAATGACTTTGAGGCTCATATTAGTAGACCCATCTGACGAGAGATGGCACAGATAGATATGCAGAAGATCACTCAATGCAGAGTGTGAATAATGGACAATTGACAGCTTCATGACAAAGCTTGGGCTTTACCAGAAGTAAAGCTGATCCTAACCTTTACCTAAAGGTTGTGGATGATGAACCTATCATACCATTATTATGTGTCGATGATCTCTTTCTGACAGGGAATGAGAAACAGATCATGAAAATGGCTGCAGAATTAAAAATGAAAGATCTCAGATTAATGCACTACTTCTTAGGTCTAGAAGTATGGCATGATCCAAAAGGAATCTTTTAAATCGAGGTAAGTATGCTGTGAAGTTTCTAAAAAGAATTGATATGTTGGAGTGTAAAGCCATCGCCACTCCCATGGACTCCAACTTGAAGTTATTAGTTAATAACTCATCGGATTTAGTGGACCTAACCCTATATAGACAAATCATTGGGCCAATGATGTATTTAACAAATACTAGGCCAGATATATGCTTTGTTGTAAATACCGTAAGTCAGTATCTAGTAGAACCTAGAAAGGTTCACTTAATAGCTACAAAGCATATAGTGAGGTACCTAAAAGGTACTTTAGATTTTGGTCTATATAATCTTGGAGGTCATGAACTCCGTTTACATGGTTACTCAAATTCTGATTGGGCAGGAAGTGTCTCAGACAGAAAGAGTACTTTAGGTGGATGTTATAGTCTTGAATCTACCATGATCTCATGGTTTAGCAAGAAACAATCTAGTGTGGCGCTCAGTACTACTAAAACTGAATATATAGCTGTCTGCTCTGCCAGCTGTGAAGCAGTGTGGCTTCAGAAGCTATTATATGGAGTGTTTGACTTAGAAATGGATTCCACTGTGATTATGTGTGACAATCAAAGCTGCATCAAGATGATAGGAAATATTGTATTCCATGATAAGTCAAAACAAATTGAGATCCGATACTTCTATATACGAGATATGGTGCAGAGAGGAGCTATCAAGCTCCAGTATATAAGCACTGAGGATCAAATTGATGATATCCTGACCAAACCTCTGTCTCGAGTAAAGTTTGAACACTTCCGAGACAAGCTTGGTGTAGTTTAGAAGGACTCTCCTCGAAAGGGGGAGTAGCACAGTATCCGACATCAAGTCTATCTCATCAATGATGAGGTTACCTATTTACTGCACTTAGTTACCTAGAATTATTTAGATTTAGGACTCTTATATTCTTTTGATGATAGATGTATACATGCTTTTGATGTTAGTATACATGCTTTTGATGTTAGTTTTGATAATAGATGTATACATACTTTTGATGATTTTGATGATAGATGTATACATGCTTTTGATGTTAGTATACATGCTTTTGATGTTAGTTTTGATGATAGATGTATACATACTTTTGATGATTTTGATGATAGATGTATACATGCTTTGTTGATGATGATACATGTTGTGATTATACATGTTTTTATGATGATGATACATGTTGAGGTTATACATGTTTTGATGATGATGATACATGTTGAGGTTATACATGTTTTGATGATGATGATACATGTTGTGGTTATACATGTTTTGTTGATGATGATACATGTCGTGGCTATACATGTTTTGATGATGAGAATACATGTTTTTGGTATACAACATGTGAAGGGATTGGATCATTCCTGGACTTCAGTCCGAAAGAAGAGCCGTAGATGTATGTCTTCGAAAATGAAGTTCTTGGTGAACATGTGAAGGGATTGGATCATTCCTGGACTTCAGTCCGAAAGAAGAGCCGTAGATGTATGTATTCGAGAATGAAGTCCTAGATGGACGATGGAGGATTAATTCATCCTTGGACGTAGTCCTAAATGCATGGTTGAAGGATTAAGTCATCCTTGGACGTAGGTCCTAAATGCACGGTTGAAGGATTAAGTCATCCTTGGACATGGTCCTAAAAGACGGTGGAGGATTAAGTCATCCTTGGACATGGTCCTAAAAGACGGTGGAGGATTAAGTCATCCTTGGACATGGTCCTAAAAGACGGTGGAGGATTAAGTCATCCTTGGACATGGTCCTAAAAGACGGTGGAGGATTAATCCATCCTTGGACGTGGTCCTAAAAGACGGTGGAGGATTAAGCCATCCTTGGACGTGGTCCTAAAAGACGGTGGAGGATTAAGTCATCCTTGGACATGGTCCTAAAAGACGGTGGAGGATTAAGTCATCCTTGGACATGGTCCTAAAAGATGGTGGAGGATTAAGTCATCCTTGGACGTGGTCCTAAAAGACGGTGGAGGATTAAGTCATCCTTGGACGTGGTCCTAAATGTACGGTGGAGGATTAAGTCATCCTTGGACGCTGTCCTAAATGTACGGTAAGGATTGGATCATCCTTGGACTTTGGTCCTGTAAACTGAGCCGTAGACGTGAGGTCTCCGAGAACATGATAGGACTGGATCGTCCCTGGACTTCGGTTCAAAATGTACATGACTGGTTTACATCATCCTTTGATGATACTGATGATCGTGGGATGACGATGCTGATGATCGTGTGATGACGATGCCGATGATCGTGCGATGACGATGCTGATGATCGTGTGATGACGATGCTGATGATCGTGCGATGACGATGCTGATGATCGTATGATGACGATGCTGATGATCGTATGATGATGATGCTGATGATTGTGTGATGATGATGCTGATGATCGTATGATGACGATGTTGATTGTGATGCTGATGATCGTATGATGACGATGCTGATGATCGTATGATGACGATGCTGATGATCATGTGATGACGATGCTGATGATCGTGTGATGATGATGCTGATGATTGTGTTGATCGCGTGTTGACGATGCTGATGATTGAGTACTATCAACTCTGATGATGTTGATGTTCCAGTATTGAAGATGTTCCAGTAACTAGTTGAGTTACTGATGATGTTGAGAAAGCTTCCAATTATTTATAGATGTATCATGTATGATGTTGATGACTCCTTGCTCGTGCAGATGTTGTTATAATATCCTTCTCGTTAAGGGGGAGTGTTGAGATATTGTAACTTCAAAGAATATTATAATTGTACTTTATTATTTCGGAGATGTTTCATTCCTCCGTAAAGATCTTATTGTATATCCGGAGATGTTTATTCCTCCGTCAGAATGTGGTAACTTGGGTTATTAGACTTCCCTAGTGGAGGTCGGCCCTTTATGTGTTATGTGGGTCAAAGGGTTATTAGACCACCCTAGAGGGGTCGGCCCAGTCAGTTGTAGTGGGGTATTTAACCCATTGGTTAAATACGAGCCTACGTGTACCTATGTAAAATACATGTCAGTGTAGTGTATAAATAGAGGAGGTGTGTTCCTCATTTGACACACTCACACACTTGAGGATAACGCACTTGTGGAGGAGAGGTCTGCTATTGTGGAGGAGGAGATCATGTCTCAGGGTTTCATCTTTGTATATTGCTGGTCATCTATATTGAGGAAGCTTTGCTGGGTTTTCTACCCCATGAGGGTTTCCTAGGATAAATCTCTGTCTCTTGTGTTTATGCTGTGCTTGTTGTTTCTTCAGTGATCCTGTATATGCTATTATTGTGAAATGGAATGTAATGCTGCTATTTTCTGTCTTAGCATATTGAATTTTAACATTAACCAGGTTTTACTGTTTCTACTTTTGTTTAGAGTTTAATGTTTCTTTTTAGTAGAATTATTAAACTCTGTCATGAAAAAGAAGTTATTTTATTTTTCTGATCTGTGTTTGCTTCTGAATGATAAAGCTTTGTGAAATATTTGATTAGATAACCATCTCTATATTTTTCCCCATGCTATTCTCTGCATATTACTCTAGTATAGAGAAGCAAATTAATGATAGATGATAGATAGGAAGAAAGCCATTGATTGGATAAATGATTTCAGTAAGTGTTCTGTTTAAAATTATGTCCTATAAATAAACATAGTAAAAATTACAGTATAGCATCAACAGTAATATAGAATTCTTTTATTTATACATGAAAGAAAAACATAATCTATTATTTGCATAAATTTATTATATGTAAACCTATTTATTCATCATCCATTCATTTCAATATTTTACAATTCTATTCACGATAGCATCAGACCCTAGTTTTGTTTTCAGGATGCATATTTTGTTTCACAAGTCTTTCATGGAAAACTTTAAACATTTCTTTTCCAAACCCTAACTAGCATATCGAACTTCTTCAAGATAACATTCACCATATAGCAGAAAGTACAATTTTATACTACTGTTAACGATAGCTCAAACCCTAGTAAGAACACATCTCAACATCGAAAACATTTACACTACCGAGATCTTTTATAACAGGTTAAGCTTCTGGTACAATAGCTTATTGCAAGATAGATAGAAATCAAAAGCTACAGGTAGAATTCATTTATGAATTAAAACATACTTTGTGAACTATCTTTAGCAAACACATTTGACATTCGAACTTATCTCATAACCTTTCCAACACTTAAATACCGACATCAATAACGAAGTACAAGAAACAACCAGTTACATTCGACCTGAGATAGTTTTGTATTTGAACTCGAATCAACAGTTTTCCAAACAAGAATTCATAAACATCTATTTTAAACAAGACGATATCATAACAATAGAAGAGAATCAATAGCATAGAATCAAGTGAAACACGACTCCATTAAGGAATTCCCAACAGCATAGATAAAACACGACATAGATTTTGTTATTTCCATTCAAAGTTTCCACGAACACATTGGGTCTTTTCCCTTAAACAAACAATGGCGTAGAGACCAACTCAAGGTCGGTTCCAATGCTACAGCAAAAACAATAACTGAGCCGAGTATCAAACACAATATTGAGCATCAACCTCTTACAGTATGATATCAAAACAATATTTAAAATTTCACATTCGACCATTGCTGAAACACATCGAAAGGTTCCAACTCTTAGCACTCGGAAATCACCATCAAAACTGTGTCAAAGAGCACCTACGAGGGTTTCAAGAACCACCGGAGCTTACTAGGAGAAGTAGAAGCATATTCCATTTTCCAGTAATGCACAGAAACCATCCTCCGAACTGGTACCTACAAAGTTACACATCGAAGGGGTTAAAACAAGAAGATATAAGAAAACAAACAAGCAATAGATCATTATTCATTCTCATAAAATTTACCTTCTAATCGAAGCTCGAATCAATGGCACACCACACCAGTAGAAGAACGACGAAGTCTGGTAGCAACATAAGTAACCAAAATTTCAAAAACCCTGAGAATGCTTTCAGAAGGAAAATCCAAACCCCAATTACAAAACTACTCTCAACAGCTGACAGAAAACCACACTTTGTATTACTGTATCGTGGCTCTATGGTAAGAAGCTAAGCCTGCAACTATTAAAAAAACTACCTCTCACAGGTCACAAGATCCAAAACCCTGGAAGGGAACTTCCTTCAACCCTACATTTTGGCATCCTGTCGGCCTCAACTCAATGTAACAATGAAAGACCGAGAAAATTGCTACCACTACATACAACGAGGTTAGGGTTCCACAATCAACGATTAGGATTTGGTAAGATCAACGGGCAAGAATGAGCCAACAAAGCTATGTTGAAAACCGGGCAAACTTGTAATGATATCTCATTAATTACAAACAACTACGAAGTTGCCAACCCTGCATGCCAAGGAACATTACCATGTACAGCGTGGAGGAGAGGAAATATAGAAACCATGCCAGCTAGAAATCCTAGTTACATTATCAATCAAAGTTCACGTGGATGGATTACGTGGTATGACAACCACACTTTCCACTAAGGAAGTTTGGGCAGAACATTTAATACATGATCGGGACACTGTCAACATGTAGTTGGAAAATTAATACCCGTCAACTCATCACTTCAAAAAACAAGATTTTTGTGGATTCAAAACATACATTAACAATACTTAGGACAAGAGCTAAGTCATAGCATAATTCAATCTAATGTTTAAGTCATAGTCTTTAAAAGGTTTGTTTACATCGTATTCATGATTTGCATAGGATAATGTCCTATAGTGCTAAAGTATAGCTAGGATTGCATATTGTAATCATACCATTTCATATTGTAATCGTATCATTGCATAATGAAAACCATATCATTGCAATATGTAGAGCATATCTTATATAGTTCCAAGTTTAAAACTTGGGCATCGTAATATTGAATTACATGTCCATGCAATATGTAAATACATAGCAACTTTAAGATATATCTATTTCATCTCTATAGTTCTGTCTAAGCATAAGAATGAAGTTTCATAATGCTAGTTCATAGCATATATATACCATAGTTACGATAAATTTTCTATGATGACCATGTAGGGCAAGACTATGGTATCATTCTAGTATAGTTTAAGAGTTGACGAGATACACTCTACAGCCGAGTTCTTATACAAGAACTAGTCACTATACCTTTTATATATATATTAACTGTGTATTGAAATGATAAATACATGACATAGAGTAGTCTAAGTCCTGTAGACGCTAAGTATAATGATAGTTTGAAGGTGTAAACATTATTTCTACAAGCTTCACAATAGCATACTCAATAGATATTAGTATCGTTGTTTTTAATCTTAATGACAGTAGTCTTATGACAATAAATGTAGCATTATAATAGAACTTTTGGATGACATGGAAATGATAACATTTAAGAGCTTCGTAAGGAAATACATAAACTAGGATTAGAACCATGTACCCATACGTCCAGTAACTGGTGTCACAAGGAAGTACTTAGCATTCTAAATTTAGATTGACGATGAATTGAAAGACACAAGTACTCTTAATACATGTTGTCTTATAGGATTTCTTACCTACAGTTTGCACATGGAAACAAGATTCAAATTCCTTAGCTAAATGTAGCTAGGTAAACTGCAGGGTACCTCGTAGGACCCCTTCATCATCATACAAACAAACTATCAGCACTTCATTAAAAACATCACAATAGTACAGCATGTAATCACTTTCAAGAACTTAAGCAAATCTGTAATTTGTACTGGTATGCATAAATCATCAAAGATCTATTGTTAAGAAGACTAACATCCGCTTAAATCTGAAGAAACAAATACAATTAGATCTTATTTATTTGAGATATATGACATGTCATCATCATTAATTATCTTAGTTAAGAATTCAAATTAATTTATATGTTCCGCATTAAATGACCTTGATAATTATTGCTATTATAATTTTTATTTTTTTTGGTATTTTCGGGATGTTACACCAGCCTTTCAAACTAAGGCTTGAAAAACTCAATTTGCTGAACACTGTTGGATTCATGATTCTCCAAATCTGTTACATGAGCCTTTAAGTCTTTTTGCTTGCCTTCTAAGAATGCCAACCACATTTCTAGTGTATTCTTTTCATTTTCGAGTTGCTAGATTTGCAAATTTGTTTCTTCCTTTTCCTCCTAAAGCTCTTTGTATTTCAAATTCAACTCATTTCCTTCTAGCACTTCTTTCTACATGTTAGCTTTTACCTTGAAACATAGTTCCCTGTACTTTTTAACATCTTCAACCAGACGATCAACATTGTCTTTACTTGCTTGGGCCGAATCCACAGAGCATGACGCTGTGAACTCAGGGTCAATGTCGGTCCCTTGGACAAGTGTGGTTTCTGATACTCTGATTTCATATCGGTCTTCCCCAATCTTCATTTTCTTCTCTGATCTATCTACAATAACCTTCTTCCTTTTATTAAAATAAACGGAATCCAGGTTGGCCACTTGGCGGTGCTTTGAAGGATTGTATGGGGTGAGTGCTAACTCTTTAGTGGTTACAACGCCTTCATTAGCTTTCCCTGATTGGTTTATTGTTGCCATATCCAAGTCCGTGGCCCGCGGGATTGAAGTTCCTTGTTCCATTGCTTTATTATATTCTTCGGCTTCTTCTCTTGCCTGCCTCTCTACCTGTTTTTCTAGCTCTGCTAGCTCTTCTGCTTCTTTCTCTGCTTTCTCTCTCATTTCCTGTAACCTTTGGGCCTCTTCTTGCTGCAATTTGGAAGCTTCCTCTTGCCGGATCCTCTCTTCTTAATCTTTCAGAGCCTTTACTTCTTGCTCCTGCTGGACTCTAGCAGCTTCCGCATTTTGCTGCTCCTTGACTTCTTGCTTCTTCTGGAGTCTTTCTTCTTCTTCCTTTTCCTTCCTCCTTAACTCTTCTGATTGAGATGCCGCTTCCTCTTGCTCCTTCTGGATCAACCCAACCGGTTTAGGGATGGAACTTGCTCTGCTTTTAGGGAGGTAATGTTTTCCGAATTTAGTCAAGTTCTTGGCACTTTGGAAAAATTCTTCCTCCTTGTCCCAAAGATGTGCGTACTCAAACGAAGTTCTGACATTGACACAATGCTCAGCAACTCTGCCATTAGGATCATGCCCCCTAAAGGGATTTGTGCTGAAATGAAAAAATTCTATTCCCTTAGCAAAGTTTTCACCATCTTTTTCTTTCTGGAGACTATATGCACCGATTGTGAAAGGCATTGGTGGGTACATACCTTTCTTCCTCACAAAGAACCTTGTTGAACCCACTAATGAAAAACTGCCTTAGATCTTCTTTATGTACTACAAAATCTGTGACATACCGAAGAAAGAAAAAGGGAGGTAGAGATCCTCCTCTCATTCGGATATAGGTTCCCTCAGTGGAGAAGTAATAATCCCTAAACTCTTCTATGATGGGCATGCCATTTTCGGACATGCAGTTTGGCTCCTCTTGAAAAATGAGCTGATACAGGGGCATGATGAGTTTCTCACAAATCTGTTTGTAGTAATTCGCGTATTTGCTTGCCCATGTGGGTTGGTAAGCTACAAAGAGAGGGGATTCCTTTCTGCTCCATATGCAACCCAAATCCGGGAAAGAGTGTTTGCTTAACAAGCAATCCATAAAGTATGAAGACATGAGGAAATCAACTTTCTTCTGGGTCAGTACTCCTTGGGCAGTCGTTAAGTGCGAGACCATACTGTCTGAAATTATTTCAGCCTAATTTAAGATTGTACCGGACATGGCCACATGGACCATCACTGACACCCAACCAAGCTTGAAGACGTTTCCATTTGGCATGTCGAAAATCTGACTCAGCATTAAGGCAATGAGTCTATAAGGATTCCTTAGAAGAGCACTTTCATACTCATTGTTGTTCCTTTTCCTTATTTTCCTTTCAACTATAAGCATCTTCGTAGTGGACTCCAATGGGTCTATTGTTTGCTTTGCAAGCCAATCATTATCCAGCCAAGCCCTTACCTGGGGTAACTTGTAAGTGGCCATGATGTGTTCTAGTACGAAATACGCAAGATTCATCCCTGTCTTATCATTTATGAATCTTGTATCAGTCTTAACATGAGGAATTATCTAGCCAATAACTTCCGAGCATGGAAACAACTCGAGACGAGTTGTCTCCTTGTGAAGGCTAGACTTCTTGATGTTAAAGTAGACCATGGTTTCTTCTAGGGATGCTTCGAGGTACTTCTAATCCTTAATAAACCTGTATAACTCACCCCATTGAAATTCTGGGGTGGCGTTTCCTCGAGCTACTCTGATGACAGCTTGTGTATCGCCAAACATTGTTTTGAGCGATGTATCTAATAAAATTTCCATGTCTGAATCTGATTCGGCGAGCTTAGCCTTCTATTTGGAAGATCTCTGGTGCATATCAAACCTGTCATGGCGAGGATGAAGAAAATGAGGAGTTGACATATTCATGGGCAACCATCGTTAGTGAATCAAAACATCATTCAAACTCATGGTGCTCAGCAAAAATTGAGCATGTACGAGTGTTGGCTTTCAATCTAAAAACATCTTTCAGAAACAACGGTGACTAGGAGGAGCATTTAAAAAAAAGCAACCATGCAATGACTCAAAAAATGCATTTTAAAAATTACCGAACGTTGCTAGATTGATTTTGACAATATCTTCTGATAAATTTAATTAATCTACTGGCACTATTTTTTTTGAAAATCCAAACACACAAAGCGCTGGTACTATAGGACTTTCCCAGACATCACTTGGATTTTTCACAGGTTCATCTTTTATCAATAAAATGAAAGCCGGGAGGAATCTTTTACAACACAAAAAATGACCGACAGGCCATATTGCATGTGAGCAGAACGCAGCTTTTCTGGGTCGTGATTTGACGGGAATAAAATAGAACAACCTTGTGCTCTATCAGTTTTATGGGAGGTCTAAAGGAGTTCTCTTAAATCACACAAAAAGGGAGGGATTCAAGTGCTGTGATGATGTGGGTTTGGCTTAGAGGACCACCAATGAAACAACTTCAAAGCAGCCAAAATTAAGCTTCAAATGGAGTTTTCTTTCGGACAAAACCAAAGGGAAGGGAAAAAGAGCCTACCTGTCAATCTGAGAATGGCTCCCTGCAGTCGACGTGCATACCCAGGTTAGAAACAGTCTAAATGCTTCCAATGGAAAATAGAAAAACGCTGCTCGGTCTTGGAAACAGTGGAATGAAACAAACCCCGTTCTACCTATATATAGAGTGAGAAATAAATCCCCACGGGGTGGCCAGTTGGAGTGTTAATGAGCACGGGACTCAACGTAAAAATAATAAATCCACACGGGCCACAATAAAAACCCCTACCAACTTAACTTTCGCGCTTACCCAAAATATGGGTTGCGCCGCAGCGGCGATTCAGATGGCATCTCCCACGTAATGGGTGGATATTTTAGGGGTAACTCTCGCGATTAGACGTTGCGACAGGGTTAAAAAGGGGCTGGCGATTTTAAAGTTAAACTCAGCGCAATGGGCGGAAACATTAGTCTTAGAACCTGCGACCAAAAGGCGCGATGGAGAAGACAAGGCCAAGGTCAAGGAAAGGCGCAAAAAAGAGGAGGCGACGATGTTAGGGCTAAGTGTTGCATAAGGGCGGGCACTTTATCTTTAAGATCTGCGACGATCGGCGCAAGTTTAAGATTTAGAATATGCGCAACCAACGAAAAAGTTAAGACTAAAAACTACACAACGATGGTGATTTTAGAGACAAAAACTTCGATCAGTCTTGAGAGAAAAGATCAAAACAAAAGCCTTCTGTCAGCAAAGTTAAGGCCAAAAGACGCACAACGGTCCGCCATAATAAGCCTAAAATTTACGCAATTGTCGCAAATTTTGTCATTAAAAAATGTGCAACTGTTGGTGATTTTATCATTAAAAATTGCGACCACTGCCAAAAATGAGTTTTTCCTTAGCAAAAAAAATCATAAATTTGCTGAAGAAGGGGAAGACTTGCAGAGCTAAACAAACAAGTTTCAAAAGACCAAGGACTTATTCGGAAAAAAAAGGAGGGGCCCCAATATTACAAAATTTTGGGGGGGATGTTGCAGCAACAACAATTATCGATTCGCTGGCGAACACAGATCTCTGAAACAAACTCTTCTCATGATCATAATATTTTACAAACTGCTAGCTTCATGCGTAACAACATGCCTTCATAGTTCAGCTTCTGTGAATGCAGTGATCACTCTTACCATAATGGTCATTTGGGAAAAGGCAACTTTAACTCAGACTTCTCTATAACTCTCTCACATCCAGAGTATGGAGTTCATTTCGAAATCTATCTTTCAGATGTTAACTAATAAAGGAATCCATAGGATCGTAACAATATCTCACAGACATATTTGTTTGTTCCTCATTCCCAATGCTATCTGCATCCTTTTGGATGCTTCTTAATTGACGACTTTTTCCATTTGAGCCTTCCAAAAATAAATTTCTTCAACTTTCAATACATGATTTGGGTTCTTCAATCCATAATGTCATTTTGTGTGAGTGATAGATTTATTGATTATCAAGCTTCACGGACGGAGAAGAGCCTTGTTGGGTTGAATTATTTGAACAACTTCCTTGATTGAATAGTTTTTTGCTTGTCTCAGTCATGCTTTAATTGAGGCGAGAATTTCTGGAAAACAGACTCTTTGATATAAACTCTTTTGGATTTTATTTGTAGCATGGGATCATTTTAAATACCATACATATGTGAGATATGCTTTCTTTCCATGGGTCCATCAAAGTCAACTTCCTGGGATATGAATTTAATGTTATAGTGAATGGAGCCCTAAGATAGTGAGAAGGAAATGCTAAGTCTCAGTTATTTAATCGGGTTTTTTTGACCAAACAAAAAAAGGTCTCTTCATTCCTAGAGTCCACCCAGTGAAAGCAAGGTCACGAAGATACATTCTCTTTATAAGTGAAAATCTGCCTTTCGGGATTTTGAGATTTGCTCGGAGTTCTGTCTCACTGCTAAGTCAAGAGTTGGGTTAAGCTTTACTAAATAAAGAATAAAGAAAACTAGAGCAAAAAAGCAAGGTGAGAATCAAACCAAACTACTTAAACCGCAAACAAACAAAAAAACAGGGAATAACAGCTTTTATTTTTGTACAAAAGTCTATAGGAGACTATGCAAAGTACTGCTTTAAAGCGAGGCCATTGAGAGGGAGGATCACTTCCTCTCCTTGCAGGTCTTTCATCTTATATGTCGATGGGCCAAGCTTTTTAGAAATTTGATAAGGGCCAACCCATAAATGTTGAAACTTTGTGTGCATTCCCTTACCATCATGCAGATGATCCCATTTCAGAACTAAGTCACCTACTTCGAAACTCCTCTTGCCAGATTTTCGCTTTCAAACCACCTTTTGACTATGTCTTGATGTTGGTGGAACCGGTCTTTGTCTTTAAGACGAGATTCTTCAAGCTTCAGCAGGGTATCAATTCTTGATTGTAGGACTTGACTGCTAGACCCTCAAGAGGCTTGGGCCAATTGCAAGGATGGGAGTAAAATATTCGGAGGGAGGATGGCTTCTTTACCGTAGACTAGGGTGAACAAGGAAACTCCTAAGGCATTCTTTGGGGTGACTCTATCTTCCCATAAAGCATTCGGGAGGGCTGTATGCCAACTTCTTTGATTTTCAATTACGATTTTCTTAAGAATTCAGATGAGATTCTTATTGGTAGACTCAGCTAATCCATTTACTTGGGGGTAGTAATTGGTTGAATAATGTAACTTAATTCCTTTCTCATAAGCAAATTCCTTTATCTTCAAAGATGAAAAATAAGTTGCATTATCAAAGACTAGGGAAATTGGAATGCCAAACCTAGTTATGATGTTTTCCTCTAGGAATCTGATGACTGCATCTTCATTTATTTTGTGTAGTGGAGCAACTTCTTCCCATCTTGTAAAATAATCTGTAGCTGTCAAGATATACCGATGATGCAATGAAGATTTTGGGTTTATCTCACCAATAAAATCTATGCCCCACTGTTCGAATGGTTCAGATATGATGACTGGCTGCAGAGGTCCTGCTGCTTTTGGCAATTTTCTGGCACTTCTTTGACATACATCACAATTTCGGGCATAAGCATGAGCATCTATGAATAAGGTGGGCCAATAATACCCAGCTCTGAGAGTTTTTTTTGCTGTGGTATCTCTAGAATAATGTCCCCCAGCAGGGCGATCGTGCAATTCCTTAACCACGCTATCAACATCAATGATTTGTTAGGCTGCTGATTTGAGACGTAGTGCTCTCCTTTGCTTAGAATTCCAGTGTTTCGGAAAATATCCCTGCTGCAAATAATGCACTAGGTCCTTATACCAAGATTCAGGAGCTGTAAAAATAGGACATACCTCAACCATATTAAGTTACGCTTCAATTTCCCAGTCCAGCTCTTCATCAACTAGATGTTCAGTGAGTAATTTACATAACCCCTGACCCTTGATAATGGTGGTGGGTTTAAATTCTAAATCATACTCTTGAAAAGTGGTGACCCAATTTCCTCTTCGTTCTCCCAATTCCCTCTTCGTTCTCCCAATTCCTTCTGAACGAACAGAGATCTGACGGTAGGGTGAGGAACTATGACTTTAGTTTTGTTTTTCAGAATATATGGCCTGAACTGCTTTACCGATTTGAATATGGCATATGCTTGCTTGTCTACAACAGGGTAGTTCAATTCAACGCCTTGCAGACTAGTGCTCATAAAAGAGATTGGGTATTCGTCACCTGATTCCACCTTTTGCGTGAGCACAACTGCGAGAGAGTCATCCGAAGCAAAGGTGTACATAATGAAATCCTTATCAAAATCTGGACTCCTTAAAGAAGGTGCATTAGCTATGGAAGCTTTGATTTCTTTAAATACCACGTTCTCCACGTCAGTCCACTTGAGCTGTACACTCTACTTTATCATTTGCTACAAAGGTTTAACGGTCTGAGCGAAATCAGGGATGAACCTTTGAACAAAATTAATAGTTCCCATAAATGATTGCATATATTTCTTGCTGTGGGGCATGGGAATCTGATTGATTGCTTGCACTCTCTCATGATCTATTGAGATTCCCTTCCTTGAAATGATATGACCCAAAAGATTTCCCTCAAGAACAACAAAGACACTTTTCTTGGGATTTAAAGAAATACCATATTTCCTACAGCGATAAAAAATCTGCTTCAAGTGGAAAACATGATCTTATATCTTCTTTGAGAAAACTGTCACATCATCTGGATAGAGTATGACACAATTACCACACAGTCCTCGGAAGGCAATGTCCATTCCTCATTGAAAAGTGGCTCCTGCGTTTATCAAACCGAATGGCATTCTGCGATAAGCAAAGGTTCCCCACTTTGTACGAAAGGTGGTTTTGAGCTGATCTTCTTCTACTACTAACACTTGATTGTATCAAGAAAACAATCTAGTAAGGAGAAAATCTCTGATACTGAGACCATTTGCAATATTTTCTCCATTGGGGGCACGGGGTAGTTGTTTTTATCAGAAGCTTTGTTCAAGTTTCGTAAATCCACACACAATCTGATTTCCCCTAATTTCTTCTAGACGGGAACTAAATTACAAACCCATTCTGAATTCCGGACTTTAAAAATAATCTTTGCATCCAACAATTTCTTCAACTCCTTTTGTATCAAAGGCTCAAGAGTCTGATGCATCCTTCTTAATTGATGCCAAAATGGCTTAACACCTGTCTTCATTGGTATTATGTGCTAAATAATACGAGTATAATATGTCTTTAGATCCTCATAAGTCCATGCAAAGACATATTTATACTGTTGAAACAGTTTGATGAATTTATCTCTTTCACCTGGCGAACAACATTTACCAAGATTAACATATTTTGGTTCAGCCTCTGTACCCAGATTTACTAATTCATGCTGCATAGAGGAGTTGTGGGTTTTAGCATTTACTGGCCACTTGAACTTGTTCTGCAGATCGAACAAAATTTCAAGAGATCTCACCCCCTTGGGCATGAAGTTTCCTTTGACTACATCTTTGCTTTGCAGATCTGAATTATGCTTCTCTTCGTCTATTATGGCTTCTTGGAAGGCATCCTCATTTGTTAAGACGTTGATGATCTGATCATCATCATCAAATACTCTAAGATTCGTACTGTTATCCGAAACATATGGCTTGAAAATCAATTCAATAGAGCACTTGTTATTAGTAGGCACTAATATGGAAGCAGAGGTAGCTAACAAATCAACTGCGACATTTCTTAATCTGGAAATGGAATTGATATTGAAAGCATCAAAACATGAAATCAAATTACAAACCTCTGACTAATAACCTTTCAAGTGTTGTGAAAGGCAGTGAATTGTATCTCTTACTTGCTTGATAACTATCTCTGAATCACCAAATACTTTAAGATATTTAACACTTAAACTAATAGCTTTCTTTAAACCATGGACCGACGCTTCATATTCAGCAACATTGTTAGTGCATTTGAACTGTAATCTATAAGATAAGAAGTGCTTGTTAGTTTCAGGATCAATTAAGACACAGCGAGCTCCGGATCCTTCTTGGGTTTTGGAATGTCAAAGTATAGAACCCAAAAGACATTTTCTGTTTTAACTAAATTTGTATCACTACAACCTAAGTCAGTGACTAATCCTACTATGTGACAATCAATATCATCAGTCCGAGAAAATTGAAGGAGATCGGAGTGTTCATCTGATTCATGGCTAACATTTTTCGATTGATAATTTCCTGGTTCAATCTCTAAGAAATAATTTCCCAAAACTGAAGATGAGAAAGCTACAACTTCATTCTTTTCCTCTAACTGAGTTGCATTTTGTTTCATGTGGGTTTTTCTCAGTATCTTAATCTGATTTTGCATATTCTGATATGGCAACCACAAATGAGACCAGTCTGTTGGAAAGTAACCATTTAGTTTCGTAGACTAGTCCCTGCTCAATATCAAACCGTAAGCTTCTGGAATATCAACCACCATTATATCAACAAGTTGACACACTTTGGGATCTCCTGACAACCTAATAAGAACATCTTTCATTTCTCCAATGACTTTTACAGTGGTTTTGTCTAACTGTATGATCTGAGACGGGGATGGGATTGGATTCCCATTAATATTCTTGAAAATTGACAGTGGCATGAAATTCGAAGAAGCCCCAGAATCTACTAAACAATTATGAACATTATGATTGAAAATTTTGAAAGTCAAAAGAAAAGGCAAAGTCCGTGATCTTGATTTCCTGCCAACGCTAGCTTTGTTTATCTCGGGGTTTTACTCAATGTTTTCTATAGAAGTGCTAGCTTGTGGGTCAAAGGCTTCTAGCAGTTTCAATCTTTGCTGGGGAAAAATACACATATCAAATATAGAGACATTCGCTTTTGCCTTCTTAATGTCTTCGATTATATCATATCCCATGTCACATTCTTTTGATATTTTAGGCCGATTTTCTGTTTTGTTCAAAGTGACCTTTGGCTGCTTAGATGTTTCTGTATTCGACTCTTTTGTCACTGTTGGGTTTTCCTTAGGTTGGGGCGGAATGACAGTTATGTGTCTTTTGGGTATTTCCTTTGCAACCTTGGCTTTAGGTGCATCAGTAGTTTGATCAAGCATCGAGCCTTTACTTCTAGTAGTGACATTAATTCCTGCAGTTTGAAATTCATCAACTAGATCTTCAAAAGAAGGTTCTTGTATGGGTGCCCATTCCCGTAAGACCATTGTTGTGTCAACAGTGGGTTCTTCCTGCTCAAAAAATGCTTTTCCTGAGGATCTTTCTGATCGGTTATTTGTGCATCTAACATTTGGTTCATCACTAGGCTCATTGAATTTATCCACTGTGGACAACTTTTTTCTCAGTGCGGTTCTTGATGGAAGGTATAGAAATGATCCATGCCTACTTCATTTAAATTTAGCACAACATATTTGTTTACAGGTGGAAGTGACTGTCCATTTTCCTCTCTTTTATTATAGAAAGGTTTGAATGGTTGGCGGGAAGTACTGGTTGTCTTATCTTTCTCCAGATCGATGATCTTATTAGAAATATTTTTCATCATTTTAACCATATTTTCCATATATGTTGATGGTTCCTCTTTATTTCTGGTTAATAGAAGAGGCTTCTTAACAGCTGCTGGTTTTGTTTCTAGATGGAGAGGATGCTTAGCAATGCTGTCAGCTTCCTCTTCTACCTTCTTTTCTTCTTCGAAGTTTTCTATCAAGGTAGTTTTCTTTGTTCTTTTAACGAACATTGATATGGGAGGATCAAGAGCCGTAGTATAATATTCAACTAAAGATTCCTCAGTGGGCCTTGCTGCATCACTGAAATTGTTCAACAATGTAGTAAATCTTTGATTAAACTCTTGAACCTTTTCTTTCTTTTCCATTCTCATGGACAACAATTCTTTCATGAGTGTAGCGACTGTTTTCTGATTTCCATAATTTTTCAAGAAACATTTCTCGAAATCTTCCCAATTAGATATTGAACTAGCTTGCAAACTGAAGTACCAGGAAGATACTTTGGGCTTGAAAGTGTAAGGAAAACTCCTACAGACTACATCTTCATGTCGCACATTCAAAAGACTTAAAGACAAGTAAAAACTCTTAAGATGGTCTTCAGCAGAAATACCTTTCCCAGGATCATATTTAGGCAAAACCTTTTAAGGATAATTGGGCAGATCATGGAACGACCCAGCTATATTCAGTGCTCCTCTTGCTCTCCAATCCGGTACAGCTATGGCTCTACGTGGAGAATTTTGTGGAGAATCACGTGGAGTATGAGGTGGAGAATTACATGGACTATGTGGTTCCTCTAGATCTGCAGGATTTTCAAATCCAATTTATCTGAGAGGTTATGTGATTTCTTCCAAAGATAGATCTACCAACTCTTCAAAGTTTTGAACAAGAACTGAATCTCTTGTATATTGCGTTCCCCTTCTAGGCTATCTTCTTCTGGGGAGTAAGGGAATTGAATTTAAACCACCAAGTTTCCTAACATAAGCATGGGTATATCTTCTTAAATTTGCTACTTCAACAAAAGGAACATCATATAGTGTTTCTTGCTGTTCGATCTCCGAATTGGGATCTTCTTGATTTATTAATTCTAGATCTGAATTATCTGGGATAGTTGTTTCAAGTGGGTCTTCAGTGGGATTTCTTCCAACGAAAGGATCTCCTCTTCCAGCCATGCACTGGTGGCCCTCCTTCTAGCACCAAAAACTATTGATGCCTCGAAAATCGTAGCATCAATCAGCAAGGGATTCTCCTTGGTAAGCAAGCCCAATTAGATCGCTCACTGTTTGGTGTGGGGAATCCGTCCGGTTAATGGTCCGGCTACTATGTAAGATTTAAAGAATTGTTTTCCATTTCACCGGTTGCGGCCCAATCCACCATTTATGTAATTTTATTTTAAAGATGAGATGCAAGTACTGTAATCTGAATGCAGATTGTTAAACAAATCTAATCTAAAACTGTTTAAGCAAATTTAATCTATCCTCGTAAGGAGCAAATTTAAAGAATGAGTAATAAACTAGAAATGCAACCAAGAACTTCACAGGTAGCTATTAAATTGAATAGAAGCATTTACAATAGAAAATAAAAGATTATCAAAGATAGCCTTGATAGAGATAAACATTCTATTACCCATTTTACACAGAAATTTTGCATAGGAGAGTGAAAGCATTCATAGCAATGAAATAATTCAGATGGTTAAGAACGATCTCACAGCCAATGTGTGAATAATGCAAAAGTAATTCGACCAGTCATTCAAACATTACCATAATAAAACTCCATGCAGGCTTCCTTTAGGAAAAATAGAGCTTTCTTTATTGATGCAGTAGAATAGTTCACGTACAACATAAGTTTGTCCTTTCACCTGCCAAAAGTCCTTCTCATCTCTTCTATTCCTATATTTATAGATTTTACAAAACTTGTCTCTTCTCTAAACCTAAGCCTAGGGGGAAACAAAATTTTGTCCTCTAGTGACTAAAGAGACAAAAGACATTTCCAGTTGTTTTTACAACATATTTTTACAATAAACAAATTCCAGTTGTCTTTTCTCAAAAATAGAATAAGACAAATTAAGCTCCAGATGGTCCTGCCGCTTCATCTGATTTCTCTACCTCTGCTGACTTGTTCTCTTTAGCAGGCCCACTTGCTTCTGTTGGTTTGTCCAACCTTTGAATATAATTGGCCCACTGTCCAATCTCTCTCAGAATGGTATTTCCCCTCGCAGAGATTATCACTTTAAACACTATTTCGTGCTTGCACAAATCTGACCTGACACTTGCTGCTCCTACTACAACCGCTTGAGAAATATCTTCTAGGAAATAGGCATGTACAGTGGTCTACCCAATGAAGGGGTGGAGGTCCTCCGAGTTTATTGCCTCTATCTTCTTCAGATATTCTAACTCTGCATTCAAGTTACCCTGTAGTTCTGCTAGATGCTGCTCTCTCTTAGGAAACTCATAAACGGTCTGAGGTAAATCCATGTGAAATTTATTATGGGTTTCCCGAACCTAGGAATAGAAAGTGTGGCATTTTTTGACGATTTTTCGGATCTCAAGACTTAACTTGGAACCACAATCCCTGTAAAACTAGAGAACTCTTGTATCCATGTCCAATTCCTCAGTGGTTTTAACACGTAGGTTTGAGGGGAATCCAGATCTCCCTTTCCTCCATTCAAATTGCTCCTTTATTTCTACCATGTGGTGCACATACTTATTATTCATCTTAAGCACCTAAACCTCAATGGTTGTCATCCTTGTTATCATTTCTTTCATCCTGCAGACCTCTTTTGAAATTAATACTAACGATTGATGAGTCTTTTCTTGCATTTCGCAGGCTTGTATGTAAAATGTAGCTAGATCTTGCTTCTTTTCATTTACCTCCTTGATCTATTCTAATAGCTTTGTCTTTTCTCGCGTCAAATTTTCAAACTGAGGCTTGAAAAACTCAATTTGTTGAACACTGTTGGCCTCATGATTCTCCAAATCTATTACGCGACCCTTTAAGTCTTTTTGCTCACCTTCTGAGATTGCCAACCACATTTCTAGTGTATTATTTTCATTTTCGAGTTGCCAGATTTCCAAAGTTGTTTCTTCCTTTTCCTCCTGAAGCTCTTTGTATTTCAACCTCAACTCATTTCCTTCTAGCACCTCTTTCTGCATGTTAGCTTTTACCTTGAAACATAGTTCCCTGTACTTTTTAACATCTTCAACCAGACGATCAACATTGTCTTTACTTGCTTGGGCCGAAGCCACAAAGCATGACGCTGTGAACACAGGGTCAATGTTGGTCCCTTGGACAAGTGTGGTTTCTAATACTCTGATTTCGTATCGGTCTTCCCCAATCTTCATTTTCTTCTCTGATCTGTCTACAATAACCTTCTTCCTTTTATTAAAATAAACGCAATTCAGGTTGGCCACTTGGCGTTGCTTTGAAGGATTGTATGGGGTGAGTGCTAACTCTTTAGTGGTTACAACTCCTTCATTACCTATCCTTGATTGGTTTATTGTTTCCATATCCAAGTCGATGGCCCGCGGGCTAGAAGTTCCTTGTTCCATGGCTTTATTAGATTCTTCAGCTTCTTTTCTTACTTGCCTCTCTGCGTGTTCTACCAGCTCTGCTACTTCTTGCTCTGCTTTCTCTCTCATTGCCTGTAACCTTTGGTCCTCTTCTTGCTACAATTTGGCAACTTCCTCTTGCCGGATCCTCTCTTCTTCATCTTTCAGAGCATTTACTTCTTGCTCCTGCTGGACTCTAGCAGCTTCCGCATCTTGCTGCTGCTTGACTTCTTGCTCCTTCTAGAGTCTTTCCTCTTCTTCCTTTTCCTTCCTCCTTAACTCTTCTGATTGAGATGCTATTGGCTCTTTCTCCTTCTAGATCAACCCAACAGGTTTAGGTCTGGAACTTGCTCCGCTTTTAGGGCGGCAACTTTTTCCCAAGTCAGTCAAGTTCCTGGTACATCGAAAAAATTCTTCCTCCTTGTCCCAAAGATGTGCGTACTCAAATGAAATTCTGACATTGACATAGTGCTCAACAAATCTGCCATTAGGATCATGCCTCCTAAAGGGCTTTGTGCTAAAATGAAAAACTTCTAACCCCTAAGCAAACTTTTCACCATCTTTTGCTTTCTGGAGACTATATGCACCGATGGTGAAAGGCATTGGTGGGTACATACCTTTCTTCTTCTCACATAGAACCTTGCTTAACCCACTGATGAAAAGCTTCCTTAGATCTTCTTTGTGTACTACAAAATCTATGACATACCTAAGAAACAAAAAGTGAGGTAGAGATCCTCTGCTCATTCGGATATAGGTTCCCTTGGTGGAAAAGTAATAATTCCTAAACTCTTCTATGATGGGCATGGCATTTTCGGACAGGCAGTTCGGCTCCTATTGAAAAATGAGCTGATACAAGGACATGATGAGTTTCTCACAAATTTGTTTGTAGTAATTTGCGTATTTTCTTGCCCATGTGGGTTGGTAAGCTACAAAGAGAGGGGAATCCTTTATTCTCCATATGCAACCCAAATCCGGGAAAGAGTGTTTTCTTAACAAGCAATCCATCAAATATGAAGACATGAAGAGATAAGCTTTCTTTTGGGTCAGTCCTCCTTGTGTAGTAGTTCAGTGCAAGACCATACTGTCTTAAATTATGTTGGCCCAATTGAAGATTGTACTGGATGTGGCCACATGGACCATCACTGGCACCCATCCAAGCTTGAAGACATTTCCTTAGAAGAGCACTTTCATACTCATTGTTGTTCCTTTGCCTTATTTGCCTTTCAACTATAAGCATCTTCCTACAGGACTCCAATGGGTCTATTGTTTGCTTTGCAAGCCAATCATTGTCTAGCCAAGCCCTTGCCTGGGTAAGTTGTAAGTGGCCTGTTGATGTATATTTAACTTCAGAATGTATTTCACATATATGTATATTGTATTCCTATAGAGATGTTATTATTCCTCTATACAGAAGTGTCGTCATTTATATTGTAAGTGTCGTAACTTATACTTGATGGTTTATTAGACCACCTTGTTGGGGTCGGCCCTATATAAGTCATGTGAGTCAAAGGGTTATTAGACCACCCTATTGGGGGTCAGCCATGTGGGTCAAAAGTTTATTAGACCACCCTAGTGGGGGTCGGCCTAGTCAGCATTATGTTAAGTGGTTAAGTTGAGTCCGACCTAGTTGAGTAAAGGTCAAGTCAAGTTAGTGTATAAATAGAGAGTGTGTCTCTCTCATTTTACACATTCTATTCTCTCACTCACACTTGGGAGAGTGGCACACTTGTGGAGGAGGAGGCTTTGCTGGTAGGAGAAGACTGTCTCTTGTATTCTGGTTGTATCATTGCTCTATCTATCTCTGAGGAAGTTATTGGGGTTTTTCACCTTTATGGTTTTCCCCAAGTAAACTCTGTGTCTGTTATGTGCTTGCATTATTGTGTCCATGATTGATATGCTGTAGATTTGCTGTACATGTTGTTCTCTCAGTTAAGATCCTAGATCAGATTGAAGTAAATTCTGAAAATTTAACATGGTATCAGAGCTAGCATGAAAGAAGGCATGATATGGCATGTATGACACTTGTTGCACTTACGATGCTAGGGCTTGATATAGCAAAAACCAGTCATCATAAAACTTTCACTATAAATCCGTTTTGGTGATGTTTGCAGATGGAAAACCTTTACAGGTTGAATATTAAATCCCCATGTACCTTGTGTCCAAAGGACAACCTCTAATGCGTTGTACTTTTTGATTTATGATCTGTACAATATAGGGTTTCTGCCTCTTCCAGATCTGAGTCAAAATCAGGTGACCTTGGGAAAAATGTCATAACTTGGGATAGGAAGATCCAAATGAAATTTTGTAACAAGTGACAGGTTGTACACAGACTGTCCTATCTCAGAAAAAGTTTTCAGAGGCCTAATTTGAACCAGTGACACGTGGAAAGCCGTACAAGTTCACTCTCCTGTATTCTCCCATAAACGGGTCACGTTACGACACTTGGCATAAATATCTCTCAGAGAATCCAATTGAGGTCAGAACTATCAGAATGGAAATATAACAGGTTAAGATATCTTAGGAAATTTTTTTAGAGGCCAAAGTTGAAACAGTGACACGTGGCACGCCGTACAAGTTCGCTCTCCTGTATTATCCCATAAACAGGTCAGGTTGCGACACTTGGCATAACTCTCTCTCAGAGAATCCAATTGAGGTCAGACCTATGAGGATGGAAATATAATAGGTCGGGCTATATCAAGAAAAAATTTTAGACCCTGTGGATCGAAAAGTTCATAGGTACACTAGAAACAATCAGGTACATATTTCTGTCAAAACAGAATTATTTTTGAGTACCTTCATTCATGGCTTCCGGAATTTAGGGCTTCGGAGAAAGTTGGAATTTTTGTAATCAGAGACCACGGCTGGATGCTACACACCAAAATCAAAATTTATAGACCAAGATCAGAATTTTTGGTTGGGCAGAAGGCCAGGCTTGATCAGACCCTAGTTCGGGACTTTGATCAGAAAAGCGAAAAATTAGGGCTTCTGCAAAACTGAGAATTTTTGAAATCTGTGACCAGGGCTGGAAGCTCCTCATAAAAATAGAATCTTAGAGCTTTGGATCAAACCTTTTGATGGGGAAGAAGAGTGGGCTTCATCAAACCCCAGTTCGGGGTCACGTCCAGTGAATCCAGAAGTTTCAAAGGAAACATTGAGGAGTGAAACTTTGTAGTTTTCAAATTCTCAGCATACCAGCTTGATCAGCTCATCAAGGCGCATATTTCTATCCTTTCGGAAGTTTGAATTTTTGGGGTTTCTCTGACAAACCCTAATCCAGCTCCAGATCCAGTTCTTGCAAATCAAGTGGATTGGGTTAATCCTAGAAGAACATGGATTGGTCACCTGCATAAGTGAAGAAGTTCCTGTTTCAGAGGGAGATGAGGCTAAGGCCTTACATAAGAAGATTACAAGCAATATCGACAGGTATGACTTATCCAGGTATGTTTCAAGATTTGTTCATGATTAAGTTTATGGTATATTTGTCTTCATATTATTACAGTTAGTACAATCTTGATTAAATCTAGACTTGTTGTATCACCTTAATAAAATTATGAATGCACGATAAAAGATATTCATTGATTAGGGTGTTGACACTTATGATTGTACTAATGCATTATAGTGTTGTATGAGGTTTATGTTGTCTACTAACACAAAAGGGTACACTAAGAAAGTCAAATCATGTTCTACTTCAAGAACATATGCTCATGGTAACATGAAGACAAATATTCATCCATTGTCATGGATCACATAGAAGAACTACTTTTGAGGTATGTATAACTTGGTTCTACAATGGTTAACTTATGAGACATGCAGGTTACTAGCACAAGTCATTGAAGAGAACCATAAGACATTATGCGGGTATGTTAGACATATCTAGCTAGCCTTCTAATAAAGGTATGTTTTTCCTATATCAAGCTAGAATCCTACCTTGTGTTAGGATCTTATACTGTTGTGTTGTTGATAATGATTATTCATGAAGTCATAGGTTTGAATAATCATGGTTGTATGCATATTATGTTTCTTACCATAATTGATGATATGACTAACTAGAAGAATCATGAAGGTATAGGTTTGAATAATCACAGGTTTTATGCATATTATATCTCTTATCTTGATTGATGATTCAACTAACCAGAAGAGTCCTATGATCAAATAAGAATATGTATGAGTAAAAGAAGACTTCCCTGAAACCTTGAATACCAATGTTTATTATCTGTGAATGATCATGACTATACATGTTTAAGATTATACTAATAAATGTGTGATTATGTATGAGACCTCAAGGATAACACAATGATGATACTAATAAGCATGCATAGTAATTAAGGATGGATGTAAGTTCAAGGACAGGTAATCCAGGAAGCAAAGATCAAGAGGGAGCACACTCTGGTTGTTCGTGCAAGAAAGCAAAGGAGCACACTTCAGTAGTTTCTGCAAGGATGCAGATATTCAGAGGGAGTTGAACACTTCTCACAATCCACATAAGAATGGAGTTGCAGAAAAGAAGCAAAGACTGAGAGGGAGTCAACCCAAAAAACAAACAAAGATAAGTATTTAAATTGTCATTACTTGCATATTTTATTGTTTAAATAATACTGTTCAATAATGTATATACTGATGTTCCTAGAATTAGGTTGTGTATTATGCATATTAGAATAGTTGCATTGATGAACAATATACTACTAATATGCATGGGTAAGTGGCCTATGGCACTGTACAACATTCCATTGCTACTTATCTAGAATGAAACCTCTTTGCTGACATGTTGGTAGTTGTGCACACTCTTAACAATGTTCTGGTAGAGATTGGAAGGCATCTAGAAAGTTACGGGATATGGATAAATGTTGTATTGAAGCATTGGATAAGATAATTGCATGACTGTATGACATATTTCTTTATGTGTAAGAATTTGTTCTGAAAACTATGAGATGTTTTCTAATCATGTAATTTAACTTGTTGTGTAGGAAAGATCGTATGCCATCACCTACAAAAGAAGAACTACAACATTTGTTCAGCAACAAAATTATCTATTGAAGATATTGAAGTTCCCAGGATACGGGAAGAATGCCTTGATCCATCGATCATGAAGAACGATGTTTGGGATGTGGTCCCAAGACTTGAAGGGAAGTTTGTTATGACTTCCATATGGATCTATCAAGATCAAGCATGTTGCAGAGGGCGGCATAGAGAAAAATAAAAGTGATGAAATAGAAGATACACTAGATGGATTTCAAGACAGCTTTCTTGAATGGTGTAGTTGAAGAAGAAGTGTATGTGGAGCAGCCACTTGGTTCTGAGACACATGACAGGGAGTCATATATGTGTAGAACTTGGGTATGATGCACCACTTTCTAGTTATGGAGGTGTGGCAGAGTGCAGATGGAATCTTCCTTGGACAAGGGAAGTATGCAGTAGAGATCCTTAAGAGGTTCGAGATGATGGACTGTGAGGCTATGGCATCGAACCTGAAGCTTCTGTGTGATGCTTCATCTGAACCAGTTGATGTCACTATGTATCGTCAGATGATTGGGTCCTTGATGTACCTGACGAACATGAGACCAGATATTTGCTTTGCGGTGAACACATTGATCCAGTTCCTGACAGATCCGAGGAGTGTTCACCTGGTTGTTGTAAAGCATATTCTTAGGTACCTGAAAGGTACAGTGGATTATGGGCTCAAGTATGAAGCGAATAAAAAGTTTAACCTGCAGAGTTATGTTGATTCAGATTGGGCAGGAAGTGCTGCAGATAGGAAGAGCACATTTGGTTGCTGCTTCAGTATGGGATCAGGTGTGATCTCTTGGTTCAGCAAGAAGCAGTCCTGCGTAGCACTGAATACAGTTGAGGCAGAGTATGTTGCAGCTTGCTCAGCTAGTTGTGAGGCAGTATGGCTACGGAAGCTACTGTCTGAGTTATTTGATCTCCTTTTGGATCCTACTGGTATCTTCTGTGATAACCAGAGTTGTGTGAAGCTGTCCGAGAACCCAGTGTTTCATGACAGGTCGAAACACATAGAGATCAAATATCACTATATTAGGGATATGGTGCAGAGAGGAGCTGTGAAACTCCTGTACATTGCGACAGACGAGCAGATTGCAGATGTGCTGATGAAGCCACTAGCCAGGGTGAAGTTCGAGTACTTCAGGGAGAGGCTTGGTGTTATTCACATTGACGACACTTCGAGGAAGAAGTGATGGACACATTTGCTGAAGCCATTCCAAGCATGTTGGAAGGAGAATTCTTCACATGGCTGTGGATGTAAGCGCTGGATGATGAGCATCAGGATGATGTTCTAGTTTCTGCTTTGTATGATCAGTTGGATCATTTGTATATATGTACGCATCATGTTGGATGTTGGATATGATCAGTTGGATCATTTATATGTATATGTATGTACGCATCATGTTGGATGCTGGATATGATCGGTTGGATAAATTGTATGTATTTTGTATATGCATCATGTTGGATGCTTGGACCATGTATATGTATATGTATCAGGTGGATACATTGTATGATCAGGTGGATCATGTATGGTGATATGTATCATGTATTTGTATTTGTATCAGGTGGATACACTGTATGATTAGGTGGATCATGTATGATGATATGTATCAGGTAGATACTTGGTATGCATCAGGTAGATGCATTGTATGATCAGGTGGACCATGTATGGTGATATGTATCATGTATTTGTATTTGTATCAGGTGGATACACTGTACGATCAGGTGGATCATGTATGATGATATGTATCAGGTAGATACTTGGTATGCATCAGGTAGATGCATTGTATGATCATGATGATCATGGATGACGAGCTTCAGGATGTTGCTCCAGATGACATGTAGCAGGATGTTGCAGGGATGATCATGTGTACATCAGGATGATGTATGGTGAGCATCAGGTTGATACTCTGTGGCCATGGAACAGTTTGTGCAGATAAGCATGTAATTTGTGCCCTGGGAGATTTGCAAATAGTCTTTTGAGGTTTTGCCTATGGCATGTAATTTGTACCCTGGGATATCTGGAAAATGCTCTTTCGAGGTTTTGCTTGGGAGGACATATAATTTGTGCCCTGGGAGATCTGCAGATCGTCTTTCGAGGTTTTTCCTATGGTATGTAATTTGTGCCCTGGGATATCTGGAAGATGCTCTTTCGAGGTTTTGTCCTATGGCATGTAATTTGTGCCCTAGGAGATCCGATAGGTTGAGCCATGTGCTCGTAATTAGTCCTGGGATGCTCTTTCGAGGTTTTGCCATGACCACATGTAATTTGTGCCCTGGGAGATCCGATAGGTTGAGCCTTGTGCTCGTAATCAGTCCTGGGATGCTCTTTCTAGGTTTTGTGGTGACTACATGTAATTTGTGCCTTGGGAGATCATATAGGTTGAGCCTTGTGCTCGTAATCAGTTTTGGGATTCTCTTTCAAGGTTTTGTGGTGGGGTCACATGTAATAAGTCCTGGAGATATGGACAGGATGAAAAAGGCCTCAAATGCTCTTTAGGGTTCTTTCTAGTCAAGAGACTCTTTTAAGGTTTTGTGATGCACGTAATAAGTCCTGAGATTTCCACAGTATGGCTAGAGATGACGCAGACCTGAAGGTGGTGGGACTACATCCAGTATGAAAAAGGACTGGCTCTGTAGAACTTCCTATGACGAGTAGATTCAGAGATTGATTGAGATAGCAACAGCAGTGATGATGATGATGACTCGATGATGATTATCCAATGATGATGATCCAGAGAAGATAACTTGTGCTAGAAGACCTGTGTTGAGAAATACCTTCCTAGTTAAGAGGGAGTGTTGATGTATATGTAACTTCAGAATGTATTTCACATATATGTATATTGTATTCCTATAGAGATGTTATTATTCCTCTATACAAAAGTGTCATTATTTATATTGTAAGTGTCGTAACTTATACTTGATGGGTTATTAGAACACCTTGTTGGGGTCGGCCCTGTATAAGTCATGTGGGTCAAAGGGTTATTAGACCACCCTAGTGGGGGTCAGCCCAGTCAGCATTATGTTAAGTGGTTAAGTTGAGGCTGACCTAGTTGAGTAAAGGTCAAGTCAAGTTAGTGTATAAATAGAGAGTGTGTCTCTCTCATTTTACACATTCTATTCTCTCACTCACACTTGGGAGAGTGGCGCACTTGTGGAGGAGGAGGCTCTGCTGCTAGGAGAAGACTATCTCTTGTATTCTGGTTGTATCATTGCTCTATCTATCTCTGAGGAAGTTATTGGGGTTTTTCACCTTTATGGTTTTCCCCAAGTAAACTATGTGTCTCTTGTGTGCTTGCATTATTGTGTCCATGATTGATATGCTATAGATTTGCTGTACATGTTGTTCTCTCAGTTAAGATCCTAGATTAGATTGAAGTAAATTCTGAAAATTTAACATGGACATGATGTGTTCTGGTGCGAATGACGCAAGATTCATCCCGGTCTTATCATTAATGAATCTTGTATCAGTCTTAACAAGAGGAATTATCCAACCAATAACTTCCAAGCATGGAAATAGCTCGGGACAAGTTGTCACCTTGTGAAGGCCATAATTCATGATGTTCAAGTAGACCATGGTTTCTTTTAGGGACGCTTCGGGGTACTTTTGATCCCTGATAAACCTGTATAACTCACCCCATTGAAATTTCGAGGCAGTGTTTCCTGGAGCTACTCTGGTGACAGCTTGTGTATCGCCAAACATGATTTCGAGCGATGTATCTAATAAAATTTCCATGTATGAATCTGATTCGGCAAGCTTAGCCTTCTGTTTGGCAGATCTCCAGTGCATTTCAAACCTATCATGGCGAGGATAAAGAAAATGAGGAGTTGATAGATTCATGACTAACCATCGTTATTGAATCAAAAAATCATTCAAACTCATGGTGCTCAGCGAAAATTGAGCATGTACGAGTGTTGGCTTTCAATTTAAAAACATCTTTCAGAAAAAATGGTGACTAGGAGGAGCATTTAAAACAAAACAACCACGCAACAACTCAAAAAATGGATTTTAAACAATACCGAACATTGCTAGCTTGCTTTTGACAATATCTTGTGATAAATTTAATTAATCTATTGGCACTGGTTTTTTTGAAAATCTAAGGGACTTTCCTAGACATCACTTGGATTTTTCGCAGGTTCAACTTTATCAATAAAATGAAAGCCGTGAGGAAGCTTTTATAACACAAAAAATGACCGACATGCCATATTGCATGTGCGCAGAACGCGGCTTTTTTGGGTCGTGATTCAACGGGAATAAAATAGAACAACCTCGTGCTCTATCAGTTTTACGGGAGGTCTGAAGGAGTTCTCTTAAATCACATGAAAAGGGAGGGATTCAAGTGTTGTGACGACGTGGGTTTGGCTTTGAGGACCGCCAATGTAATAGCTTCAAAGCAGCCAAAATTAAGCTTCAAACAGAGTTTTCTTCTGGACAAAACCAAAGGGAAGGGAAAAAGAGCCTACCTGTAAATCTGAGAATGGCTCCCTGCAGTCGACGCGCATACCCAAGTTAGAAACAGTCCGAACGCTTCTAATGGAAAATAGAAAAATGCTCCTTGATCTTGGCAACAATGGAATGAAACAAACCCCGTTCTATGTATATATAAAGTGAGCAATAAATCACCATGGGGTGGCCAATTGGAGTCTTAATGAGCACGGGGCTTAATAAAAACCCCTACCAACTTAACTGTTGCACTTACCCAAAATCTGGGTTGCGTCGCGGCGGTGATTCAGACAGAATTCCCATGCAATGGGCGGCGATTTTAGGGGTACCTCCTGTGATCAGACGTTGCGACGGGGTTAAAAATGGGTTGGAGATTTTAAAGTTAAACTCAGCGCAATGGGCAGGAACATTAGTCTTAGAACCTATGACCAAAAGGCGCGACAGAGAAGACAAGGCCAAGGTCAAGGAATGGTGCAAAAAAGAGGAGGTGGCAATGTTAGGGCTAAGTGCTGCACAAGGGCGGGCACTTTACCTTTAAGATCTATGACGATCGGCGCAAGTTTAATATTTAGAATATGCGCAACCAACGACAAATTTAAGACTAAAAAATGCTCAACGACGATGATTTTAGAGATAAAAACTTCAATCAGTATTGAGAGAAAAGATCAAAACGAAAGTCTTCGGTCAAAAAAGTTAAGGCCAAAAGACACGCAACGGTCGGCCAGAATAATCCTAAAATTTGCACAACTGTCGCAAATTTTGTCATTAAAAAATGCACTACTGTCGGCGATTTTATCATTAAAAATTGTGACCACTACCAAAATATGAGTTTTTCCTTAGCATAAAAAATCATAAATTTTTCGAAGAAGGGGAAGACTTGTAGAGCTAAACAAACAAGTTTCGAAGACCAAGGACTTCTTCAAAAAAAAAAAAGGAGGGGCCCCAATATTACAAAATTTTGGGGGGGATGTTGCAGCAACAACATGGTGCCACAAACTACAATATCATGGATGACTTAGCCGAGTCCCCTGCTGCCATGTCAGCCTTAGAATGTTTGAATAAATTCCCAACGCAGTGCAAAACGCTATTGCCTACCATTGGTGCAATAGACCCTTCCAAATCATGGATGATGGCATTCAATTTAGACCAATTTGAACCATGCATGCCTTCCACATTAGCATTTCAAGTTTCGGTTTCAGTCCGAAATCTTGTTATCCATCGGTTCATCATCGATGAGGGTTCCTCTACATGGTTTATGTCTACATTCATGTGGCAGAACTCAGATCCCCTACCCTACATCCATCCACAACTGCTTTACGAGCTTCTGATGGTCATTCATCCCAACCAAAAGGCCTTCTGGCCAATGTGCCAGTCCAATCAGTTGGAAAAACTGTCCTGATTGACATAGAAGTTGTCAATTACCAACTCGACTACAACCTCTTTCTAGGATGGAGCTACATGTACACCATGAAGGTCATCGCCTCCTCAGTTTTCTGCAATATGATGTTCCCCCATGAGGGATGGGTTGTTAAAGTCAACCAAGTCAGATAGTGCGACCCGAATGCACCTGCTACACCTGAGAATGTTCTCCCCATGGTTGAACAACCCGTTTTTGCTGCACCCACCTCTTTGGTTTCCACTGTCGGACCTGAAATTTATTCAGAGACTCCAATGGTCTCCACTTTAAGTTCATTACCACCTCCTCTGCCAGCCTTCAAAATTTATGACTTGTGCACCATTTATTCAAACCAATCAGTCCCTAACCCGCAACCACCATTGTTGCCTCATCCACCTTCGGTAGCCAGTCACGTTGGAGCCACACCAATCCATACAATCTCGTTCTTGTTCCCACCATCTGAAGTGGTAAGTTCACCTGTTATGGCCACGATGAATCTCCCCGGTTAATGTTAGGACTTCCTGTATGGTATCTTCCTGCTCCTAATCTCACTCCGACACCACAAGTCATCATTCAACCGGTCCAACCGATTACCACTGCTACCCACCCACCTCTTGGTGTGTCAACTGCTTCTACATCCCACAGTGCCTCTCCCCAGCCCAAGAACGTTGGGGGTAGAGGCCCACAATCTTATACAGCCCCACAGGCGACGAAAACCGTGAAACCTCCCCCTCTGTTTTGTGCACCCCCGAAATGCTCTTTATGCAATGATTTGGGCCATGCTATCCATAATTGTCCCCAATTTCCAAACCTTCAAGGGCACATGAAAACATTGTACAATGACGCCCATATTCTGGTTGTCGATCTAGACACCACCCCTAAACCGCGTAACAAATCTCTACGAACCAAGCATTCTTGCGCCATATGTGGAGTCTATGTTCATTATTCAAATAATTTCCAAGACCTACCTAAGTATCGACTAGTTCTCCATGAATTGAATCAGTCCTCTTTAGAGTCCTCCATTACTACCATTAAGGATATTCATCCACCCGAATCCTCCTCCTCAAGAGATATTAACATGATCTATATGATTTCCACAAGCGATAGACCAACCTTCCACCCAACCACTAGCTTTGCCTCTCTTGACTTATCCACACACTTGTTTCGCAGCGATGAATAAATCCTCGAGACATTAACATCCCCTGACGTCCCTTGGGATGATATGCATCATTGACCCTATTTCATTCCAGAGGAGTCTACCATGCGTACAACCAACCAACTTTCCATTGAGATGAAATACTTCATCCCTAACAAAGTGGACTTGTTTAAGAACCCCATCTCAGCCCCTGATTCCTTTGAGGAATGTAACATGGCCAACATTTTACCTACCATACAGGTTGATATTTCAATCCCACCTAGTGCAGCTGACATCATTATGTTAGGCGCTTCCTATATTGAAGATGAAATTAACGCCTATAAGAAACTATTCCAAGAGTTCTGGGATGTTTTCGCTTGGTCATATACTGAGATGCTCGGTCTTGACCCCAAAATCGTTGAGCACCGTATCGATACTTGGCCTGACGTCCCACCCGTTTGACAAAAACACCCGCCCATTCACCCCACCAAGATACCAGCTGTGAAAGCCGAGATTGAAAAATTACGCCAAGCTGGATTAATTTATCCCATTTCCTATAGCACCTGGGTATCCAATCCTGTGCTGGTTAACAAAAAACAGGGCACCATTCGTGTCTCTACCAATTTTCGAGATCTGAATTTAGCTTGTCCCAAAGACAACTTCCCTACACCTTTCATCGATCAACTCATTGATGCTTGTGCAAGTCATGATATTCTATCCTTCATGGACGGTTTATCTGGCTATAATCAGATACAAATCCTCAAAGAAGATCAGTATAAGACTGCTTTCACCACCCCATGGGGCACCTTTTCCTACCGAGTTATGCCCTTTGGTCTAAAAAATGTTGGTACCACATTTCAGCGGGCCATGACCTATTGCTTCCATGACTTGGTTCATATTATCCTTATGTACTTGGACGACCTCATTGCGCAGTCCAAGAAACTGTCCAACCACCTAGATGATCTCCGACAAGTCTTTTTGCATTGTCGCAAATACAATATCCTCTTGAACCCCCTCAAGTGTGTCTTTTGCGTTCCTATAGGCCGGTTATTGGGATTCATGGTTTCCCACAACAATATCACCATTGATCCTTTGAAGATTCAAGCCATTCTAGACCTCCCATCACCATGTACATTAAGCCAATTACAAAGCCTTCAAGGGAAATCTAACTTTCTACATCGCTTCATTCCGGACTATGCTACGAAAGTTCATGGTTTCCTTCGCTTTCTTCGGACCCATGTCCCTTTCATTTGGGATGAACAAGCGCACATGGATTTTGAGGCACTCAAACAAGCATTGACTTCCACACCTTTGATTTCACCTCCTGATTTCATGAAGTATTTTATCCTTTACATCTCGGCATCCGAACATGCCATTTCCGGTGTGTTAGTTCAAGAAAGTGCATGACATGAATGGGTTATTTATTATGTGAGTCAGACATTGTCTGGACTACCATTACATTACCCCCCATGAGGATAATTTCTCCGTCGTCATCATCTTCTCCATTCAAAATTTACGACACTACATTCTTTATGAGTCGAACTACAGTTGTGGCAGACTCCAACCCCATGGTCTATCTCTTGCCTCGCCGCCTCCTTCAAGGCCATGTGGCTAAATGGGTTATTATCCTGCAAGAGTACGACTTGACATTTGCAACACCCAAGAGTACCAAATCCCTTGCATTGGCACAACTCATGACTGACTTACCTTCTTCGTTAGCATCACCCCCTATTACCACTAACTTGACTGACGACCACTTGTTCATAATTTCGTTGGATGATCCATAGTATGGTGACATCCTAGTATATTTATGAACACTAAAGATTCATCCCCACCTCGATCACGATGCTCGACGTCACATACGCCATAACACTTCCCGATATCTCCTCCTAAGCGATGTCCTTTATCAACGTGGCGTCAACACCATTCTATGTCACTGCCTCACACATAATGAGGTTGAACAAGTTTGAAACGATTTTCACAGTGGAGCTTGTAGTGGCCACTTCTCCGGAATGGCTACCACCTAACAAGTTATTCGTGTTGGGTATTTCTGGCCCACACTTTTCACTGATTACATCACAACATTTAAACATTGCCAGAGTTGCCAACTTTTTGCCCCAAAATCTAGGACCCCTCCTGCCCCTATCCATCCAGTCATCACTGCTATCCCTTTCTATAAGTGGGCCACCTATTTTATGGAGTACGATCCCCCCTTAGCGAATGGCCATAAATACATCACTATGGTCATCAACTATTTAACTAAATGGGCCAAGGTCATGCCTACATTTAACTGCAAAGCTGAAACCGCAGCCCATTTCTTTTTCAATCACGTCATCACTCAGTTCGGGGTCCCCAAACAACTCGTATCTGACCATGGAAAACACTTCGAAGACACGGTTTCGCAAGAATTGTCCACCTTTTTGAAGTTTGAATACCAATACTCCTCATCCTACTACCCCCAAGTTAATGGCCAAGTTGAGGCTATCAACTAGATCTTGAAGACCATTCTTCAACGAATAGTAAACCAACACAAGACCAATTGGAACCATATTCTCTTTCCTGCACATTGGTCTTACTGTACTTCCACCAAGACTGCCATGGGTTTTATCCCTTTCCATTTGGTTCATGGTGTAGAGTCTGTTCTTCCCATCGAGTGTCAGATTCCCACTTTACACATTGATATTGAACTTCTTCCGGACACCTCACCACTTGAGCAATGCTTAATCCTTTTGGAGCAAGCCAACGAAGATCGCTGAACATGCTTACAAATCACCGAGGATGCTAAGATTCATTCCAAATCCAGTTATGACAAGCATGTCCTCCCCCATACCTTCTAAGAAGGAGATCTAGTACTTGGTTATGACCAAGCCCATGACAAGAACGGTAAGGGAAAGTTTGAATCCATGTGGCAAGGCCCTTACATTCTTCACACATGTATTGGCAAGGGGGCATACATCCTTACCGATTTAGAAGGCCATCCCTTAGCCAACCCTTGCAATGGATTGTATCTCAAACGGTTTTACCCATTACATTTGTTTTGGACCCAATAGTCCATGTTGTACAATTTTACCACATTTCTTGTTTTACACTTTGTTACATCCACAACCTTACACTTTTCTTCCCTGCATGACAACATATGGATCTTGTAATTACACCATTTCATGTCGGTTTTGCCGATGACGCAAGTAGATGGTCTCCAAACCTCACCTTTGCATCTTGGGTACTGTATTCCCCCTCACATAATTTGATCCACCTCAACGGAGTGTGTATTGGTGCTACTACGAATAACCAAGCTGGGTACGATGATGTGACCGGTCTCCTGACCACTGATCTTCATTTGGGTATAAGACACCTTCATGTGTTTCTTGACTCCCAGCTCCTTTTCGCCCAACTTAATAAGTTTTACCAGGTACGGTATCCTTACTTGTTTAGAATGTTCTTGCGCACTAAACAATTGATTAGACAGGTTTAGTCCATCACATTCACTCATGTCCCACGAAGTCAAAACAATGTTGCAGATCAAATAACTAACAATATTATAGATTGGCACATAAATCTCAACATGTAGGCAGTAAACCATAAAGGAGGTTCCCATGCTACTCACTCAACTGAAACAAGTGTAGGAAAGGGCCATTTCTCCTTGACTTTTCCTCCCAAAAATTACCAAAAGAGAGAGAAAGGGCTAGTTCCTCACTCAAATACCAAGACTCTAAGAAAGGGCACATGCTCCTTCTCCACATGCGCACTACTCATCACTCTAACCATAGTAAGGTGAGAAATGATACATGCTCCCTAATAAAATCCCATAAGTGTCTGGAAGCTCCAGTGTAATTAGAATAGGTTGAGAAAGTGCCAATGTTTCCACTCCTCCTCCCAAAAGTCTAACGGAGTTACCATGTTACTCACTTGTGTGGAACTGTGTAGGAAAGGGCCAGTGCTCATTGACTCTTTCTCCCAAGAATGACCAATGAGAGAGAAAGGGTCAGTTCTTCACTCAAATACCAAGAGTTTGAGAAAGGCCACATTGTCCTTCTCCACCTCCCAACTCATCATCACTCTAACTATAGAAGGGTGAGAAGCTACGAGTGTTCTTTCTACTCCATACTCAAATTTTACAAGTGTGTCGAAGCGATAACACAATTATAACATGGTGAGAAAGGTCCAATGTATCCACTACTCCTCGCATAATACTAAGGTGGTTCCCATGCTACTAACTCAAGTGAAACAAGTGTAGGAAAGGGCCATTGCTCCTCGATTCTTCCTCTCAAAAAATACCAAAAGTGAGAGAAAGGGATAGTTCCTCAGTCAAATACCAAGACTCTGAGAAAGGCCACATGCTCCTTCTCCACCTTCCCACTACTCATCACTCTAACCATAGAAATTTGATAAAGGGTACATGATATTTAATCAAAACCCAGAAGTGTGTGGAAAGGCCAGTGTAATTAGAATATGTTGAGAGAGTGCCATTGTTGCCACTCCTCCTCCCAAAATTCTAATTGAGCGCCCATGCTACTCACTTGATTTGAAAAAGTGTAGGAAAGGGTAAGTGCTCCTTGAATCTCTCTCCCAACAATGACCAAAGCGAGAGAAAGGGCCACTTCCTCACTGAGATACCAAGATTCCAAGAAAGAGCGCATTCTCCTTCTCCACCTCCCCACTCCTAATCACTCTAACCATATAAGGGCGAGAAAGTTATAGTGCTCCTTCTACTCCTTCAATTGAAGTGTCTGGTGGGTCGACTCTTCCTCCCAAGAAATTAGGGAAGTGAGATAAAGGGCCAATTCCTCACCCAAACACCAAGAGTTTTATAAAGGGAACATACTCCTTCTTGACCTCCCATATCATCATCACTCTATCCATAGAAAGGTGAGAAATGGTGAGTGCTCATTGTCATCCTTAATCAAATTTCAAAACTATGTGGAAGGACCAATGTAATAAGAATAACACTTGATAAAGGGACAATGTTGCGACTCCTCCCAAAAGGTCAAGGCAGTTCTGATGCTACTCGTTCGAATGGAACAAGTGTGTAGTAGGGTGAGTAAGCCACTTTAGGTCTGTAAGTTAGTCCTCTAACCAATTGAGGGCACCTTCAAAACTAGGAGGTATGAGTCCTAGTATGTCACCCTAGGTACTTAGGTACCTTTCATATATGCATGAAAAACTTGAGTGGGTTTAAAGTTAAAATCTTAGGTGTTGGAGGAAAATATCAGCCATGAAAACATAATTAAAATGAGTGTTGTAGTTGAAAGGGAATACCAAGTATTCCATTAAAATTTAAAACTGAAAATAAGTGCAGTTGCCTTAATTATAACCATATCTCAAAAAAAATAAGGAACAACACGAATCACATTCCTTTGACAAATTATGTTTTAACTTCTCATTGATGTGCATTCTATCTATCTTTAGAAAACTACATAGGAAGCTAAATTTTAGATCTATACAACTCTAGGCCAACATAAAATGACTTGACATACTGTCTTTAAAGTACACTAAGCATGCATAAAACACAATTCATTCAACAAACAGTGGAAGTATCCCAAACAAGACCATCTCATACATTTAAGAATATAAACATCCTTTTAATTTAAAAACCCAAGTCACAGCCTTGCCTCAGTCCTGGGTATTTGAAAAGCACAACATCCCATTCATTTAAAATAAAAAACACATTACATCCAAAAACCCAGAGGCACTCTCACCTAGGTCCTCGGTACTTTCCGAAAGTAGTATTTCTATCTCTTTGCCTCAGTGTTGTTGTCATTTAAATCAACAACATAATTTCAGTGGTTTAAGACTATGAGGAATGAGAAAAGAAAGAATATAGTAGGATGATGTGATAGATCCTCGCAACTATATTCATCCATGAAATGCATGAGAAAATTGAACTTGCCTTTGCATTCTTTCCAACTAAGCTTTTCTATTTCTCTTGATGCTCATTGTGCCCTTGTAATGTGCCTTTAAAAAACGGACACATAACCCTACTCTACTTCTGGAATCCACATCTCTTACTATTTTTGTCCTAATTGATTTTGGGGACATATCACCCCACATTATGCATCATCTTTCGTCTACAAATTATTGCATGCCTCTTTCTATCCAGCCATTTGAGACCAAAACTAATTTTGGTACTCAATAGCACCGGTTTACCCTGTCTGGTACTGAACAGGTATTGAACCAAACTAAATTGGTGAATAAATATTTCTAATATAATACTGGGGAACTTATCCCATAATGGGGAATAAATGGACTTAGCAAAAGCATTCATATCCTCAACGCATTTTCACAAGATTGAAAATTATTACTCTGAGGCCCCCATGAAATGTAACAAGTACAAAATGATGGATGAGAGAGTGATACCAAATGACACCAAAGGACCAAATCCTCTTTTTATCTCCTAGCCACACTTGCAAATTCTAAATTTAACAGGTATAGCCTATAGGGATGGATCACACAAAACAAACAATGTCTGATGATCTTCCAAAGAACATCACAGACTACAGACTAGAAGTTCAAAGAGTATTATAAGCCACATTTACAATACCACAGCATGCTTTTCCTCTAAAAATTCACTTAAAGTGGGTTTAGAATATCCATTCAGCATGTGAGTTTCAAAAAATTCACTAAAAGCGAGTAGTGGTTCGGAGTGATCGTAAGCATCTTAGATGAAAATAGCCGAAACCAACATTATGTGAGGATAGGACATGACACCATAGCAAACAAAACATCTTTAGCATGGGTGGCACTCGATACACTATTGCAAAGGGATAAATGTGAGATGATGATCTCTGATGAAAAATAGGTAGTGGACTGATGGTAGTTGGGACCATCATTACCTTATATATGAGTCAAGGATTACTTTATATATGTACATATGCTCGCGATCCTTTCCTCTCAATTCAAGAGGAAATGACAAAATACAAATCCTACAATTTACAAAATACATAAAATAAACTACAAAATTTAAATATTCACAAATCAACAAATATATTAAGTTACAAACATTCTTAAATTACCCAATATATTTACAAAATATACCATATATGATATATGAATGCTTATAAATTATCTAAGTATATAAATCTACTTAAACAAATTACAAATTATACACATATATTTACAACCTACAAATTATTTAAAACATAACATATTATATATATATATATATATTAGAAAATGAACAAATGTTTTTTTTAAAACAAAATATATACATTAAACTAAGAGTTCCATATTCCAACTTAATACTTTTGACAAGTGATGTTTGAATCTGAGCACATGGGTTGATAACCAATTCACAATAAATTTTACATTTTAAATTTGAGCGTATAGTTTGATAGCCAATGCACAAAACTTATGTCATAAATGCAGAGAATTGTCAATGCTTGGAGTTATTTGAATCAACACATTCATACATGAGAGAACAAAACTGGAATGAGATGTTCAGTAATAAACAACTTTGACAGGAATTTAATTGCAGTGAAGGAGAATTTTTCCGAGAAGGAGATTATAGAAATATTTTTTAAAATTAAATTCTACAATATCTAAAATGAAAACAAGAAGAATAAGAAATATATTTAACTTGCACTTAAATCAGAAATCAAAATCTAGAAATGAACAGAAAAATATATATAACTGCAAATTCATTCCTGCACTATCAAATCAAGAACCAAAATCAATGCTGAAAATAAAGCAAGAATACCATCTATAGGTGACCAAGCCTGAACATTTGTACATTCATTTCTAGAAATGATATGTTTCTTAGAAAGAAACTGAGTTACAGGATGATAAACTTTCTTTACAGACTGAAATCTTTGCCTCTCGCCTTTTGCGGTCAAGTTCTCCATGCTTTTATAGATAAAGAGATACAAACAAAATTCACCTCCACAAAATCTTGGATGATTCCTCCCTCGTCAAGATTTGGTTATATGAGTTGGTCAAACAAATTTGTTAGAGAAATATTGTACCTTAGTACCTTAATCATTAATTAAATTATGATTATTTGGTGCTAAACTAGTTAATAATGCCTCCTAGGTGTGAAACTGGTTATTATAAAGCGGTTAGAACTTGTATAGGCTAGTGTGAACAAGATTACATGGTTTGGGCCTTATCTAAGCATTTATTGCCCCAGCATGCCTAAGGCGCCCTTATCCCCTATTTTAAGGAAGTTGTTTTGACCAAGGGTGCCCATACACTGAACCTAGTCATTTATCCCATTTTTGGTTGTTTTTGGACTATCCTAGCCTACCTAACCTCCACCCAACCATCTCCTTCACATGTGTGAGCTCCATCTTGGTTCCCCTTGCTTACCTAGTGTTCACATGCACAATTCAAACCTATTTGGGTTATTTTGGAAACCATTTGGTCAACCTAGGGGGGATTGGGGTAAATCTAAGCTAGCTAAGTGTGGACACTCCAAGTGGATATTTTTCCCTCATTTTTGTATATAAGGATGAACCAATCTATTTTGTAAGGTTGGATAGTTAATAATATCTCAATATTTGATCTTTTGTGTTTTTTGGAAAGTTGATCATTTGTTCATTTTGTAACATGTTTGCACTAGTTTCTTACTACATGAGTGAAATCTTTCAGCTGTGAGGAATCCATGGTAGCTAGATCCTACTGTGTCATATATTTTACATGGAATCAGATCTCTTGGAGCTATTATTCTAACTAGAGACTGTTTTAGTGGTATGCGAGAAGCAGTGGAGAAACCACAGAAGTCCCTGGAACCATTGCATTAAAGCCATTGGAGAAATCCATTGGAGTCTATCCAGGATGTGATGCTCTCCCGAATGTACCCACTATCAAATAGAGTTTGAATCTGTTAAGTGTAGATCCCTGCTGAGTGTTAAGAGTTTTCATTTACAGGTTTTCAAGAGCACCATTGTCACCTAGTGCGCAAGCACCCAGTGCACAAGCAGCAGAAGAAGATGGAGCTATCTCACCCAAATCTTCTCACTCCTTTCAACTATTTCGATTGGTAGGCATAAATGGTGATTTTGCTGAGATCCAAGGGTCTTTTTAGGATCACAATGGGCACAAAGGTTGAGCCAAACTCTGTTGTGGAGAAATCGAAGTTTTTTAATAGAATGGATGAAGCATTTGGCCTCCTTTGCCTCAGTATTTCGAGAGACCTTCTATTTCATGTGGAAAGTCTAGCTAGACCCAATGAAGTTTGTCTCAAGCTTGATTCTCTATTTGGGAATATTGATGAGATGAGAGGGCATCAAATTGAGAATGAGTTGATCTCACTGAGTCCAAGAAATTTCGAATCCATCCAAGATTTCTTCAACAAGTTCAAGAGCTTGGTCTTGAAAAACAAGCAATGTGGCATTGAAAAGAAGGAAGAACTGATTGATCTTGTCCATTCTCTCAAAACTGGGTCCTGAGTACTCAGTTTTTGTCTCTACATTCAACTCCACAAAGCTCACAATTAGAAACTGGAAGATGCTATCTTTGGCTGATTTCATGGACATGCTAACCCAAGAGCAAGACAAGTTGGTCTTGATGGGAACCATCAAGCAAAAAGACCAAGTACTTGCAACTGGAGATTTGAAAAATGGAAGAGGCAAGCAAAATCCCAAGGGGCCGAAACAACAAGAGAAGAAGAAGAAGGATGAGAGGCCCAATTCCACTGATGGGGGTTCAAATCCTATCAAAGAAAAAGGAAAGAATAAGGAGAAGACTAAGTGCATCTATTTTCAAAGAGGATTTCATCCAGAGAGCTCATGCATGAAGAAAACCATAGACATGATGACCCATCTCCTACAGAAAAACAACATTCCCCTTCCTGAAAGTTCCAAGAAGAAAGAGGGTGTTTCTGAAGACAAGGAGAGGTGCCATGCTTTGGTGGCTAGTACATCTCAGTCATCATTATTCATCATTGATTTAGGTGCCTCAAGGCACATGGATTCTTCAAGAGATTCATTCTCTACTCTTGCTCCATACAGTGGTCCCTCCATTCGCATGGGAGATGACTCAGAAATCCCTGCTCATGGCATTGGGAAAATCTCTATGGAAAATGGGTATTTCAGCAATGTGATGTATGTACCTGATCTTGCAGCTAACCTAGATGACACACACTGGTGCAGCCAAGAGAGTGTCCTTCACTCAGAATGAAGTGGAGATATCAGAAATTTCCACCAGAAAAATTGTTGCAATGGGTGTTGCATACCATGATATGAAGATGTACAAGTTCTCACATTTTCTTGGGTTCTCTTCCTCAAATGCACTTCTATCACATGGAAATGAAGTCAGGAAGCTATGGCATGAGAGATTTGGACATCTCAACTACAAATATCTCCAAGCATTGAGCAAAGAAGAGATGGTTAAAGGGCTTCCACAACTCAGATTTTCCAATGGCAGTTGCAAATGGTGCATTGTTGGGAAGCATGCTGAGAAGAAGTATGAGAAAGGGAAAGAAAGGAGAGATTCTAAACCTCTTGGTTTAGTACATTCTGATCTGATTGGTCCACTCCCCACTCTTTCCTATGGCTGTAGCAAATATGTGCTCACCTTCATCGATGACTACTCAAGGTATTGTTGATTGTATTTTCTCAAGCAAAAATATGAAGTTTTCCAATGTTTCAAAGTTTTCAAGAACATGGTGGAGAACTTTAGTGGGAGATCCATGAAGGTCTTGAAGACTGATAATGGAAGGGAGTATGTCAATAAGGACATGCAGCAACTCTGTGAAGAAAATGGCATCCAAATGCAACATTCTGTGCCCTACACACCTCAGCAAAATGGTGTTGCAAAGTGCAAGAATAGAGCATTGAAGGAGATGGCCACTTGCATGATGGAGGCTAAATATTTGTCTCCAAATATATGGTCTAAAGCTATGAATTGTGTTGCATATGTTCAGAATAGAGAACCACATAAAGCCTTGGAAAGAATGACTCCATATGAGGCTTGGATGGGCCACAAACCCAATGTCTCTCATTTCATAATTTTTGGCTCAAAGGCTTGGGCTAGAATTCCTACAGAGAAGAGAAAGGCCTTGCAGCCCCAAAGCAAGGAGTCAATCATGGTTTCGTATGCAGAGGATGCCAAGGGCTACAAGCTCTTTGATCCATCCACTCTCAAAAATTTCATCGAAATAAGTGTCCAATTTCAAGAAGAAGAGCTCATGCAAGCTACAGAACAAGGTGATGGGGAATGCACATATCCTCTTCTTGATGATGATGTAAGTAGTGGTTCTTCCTCTGATATTTCAGATTCTGATATTTTTGAAGATGATGATGATATGGATTCTCATCATGACCCTCCCTCAAGGCCCAATTGGGATGAGAAAACAATACAAGTTGTTGGTGAGCTTGCTGGAGATCCTCAAGATGCTAGGAAAACTAGATCTTGGTTTCACAATTCTTTTGCATGTTGTGATTCTGATTTGAGTGATGCATGTTATTTGATGGTTGGATATGATCCAAATTCATACTCAGAAGCATCGAAAGACCCAAGGTGGAAAACATCCATGCAAGAAGAGATGAACTCCCTCCATGAGAATAAAACTTGGGATTTGGTCCCTCTTCCTCCCAAGATGAAACTAGTGCAATGCAAATGGGTTTATAGAACCAAAGTTGGATCTGATGGCTCTGATATGAATTATAAGGCTAGGTTGGTGGCTAAGGGTTACTCTCAGGTCCAAGAAGTGGACTATATAGAGACATTTGCACCGGTGGCAAAGATGGACTCCATAAGACTAGTTTTTGCCATTGGGGCTTCCAAGCGATGGCAGGTTCATCACATGGATGTGAAGAGTGCCTTTCTTCATGGGGATCTGAATGAGGAGATCTATATGCAGCAACTTGGGGGATTTATTTCTGATCATACACTTGTGTGCAGGTTGAACAACTCACTCTATGGGCTCAAGCAAGCTCCTAGAGCATGGTATGCAAAAATGGACAATTTTTTGCTATCTTTGGGGTTTGAGAGGTGTAAGTCTGATCCAAATGTGTACATGCAGCATATTAGTGATCTAATATTTATTATAGTACTGTATGTTGATGATCTTTTGATCACTGGTAGCTGCACCAAAGAACTTGACTCAGTTAAGAGTGCATTACACAGTGCAATCTCCATGGCCGATCGAGGATTGCTGAAACAATTTCGGGGTTTGGAGATAGACCAAACTGTGGATGGGATTGCTCAGATATTGTAACTTCTAAGAATATTATATTTGTACTTTATTATTCTGGAGATGTTTCATTCCTCCGTGAATACCCTATTGTATATCCAGAGATGTCTATTCCTCCGAGAGAATGCGGTAACTTGGGTTATTAGACTTCCCTAGTGGGGTTGGCCCAAAGTTAGATGTATGGGGTGTTTAAGTCCCCAGTGGGATCGGCCCAGTCAACATTATGTTGAGTGGTTAAGTTGGGGATGACCTAGTTAGTGTAAATGTCAAGTCAGAGTAGTGTATAAATAGAGGAGGTGTGTTCCTCATTTAACACACATTCACGCACTTGTGATTAGCGCATAGGAGAGAGAGAGATCTTCTATGGAGGAAAAGGAGCTCATGTTTGGGGATTACATATTTGTATTTTCTGGTCATCTATATTGAGGAAGCTTTGCTGGGTTTTCTAGCCCATGAGGATTTTCCAGGATAAATCTGTGTCTCTTGTGTTTATGTTGTGGTTGTTGTTCTTTCAGTGATCCTGTATATGCTATTGTTGTGAAATGGAATGTAATACTGATATTTTTTATCTTAGCATATTAAATATTAACATGGTATCATATCTAGCCTGAAGGAAGGCAATGTATGGCACTTACGACACTTGCTTCACTGGCGACAATTTGGAAAGTTAGGGTTTGTATATAGCAAAAACCAGTCATTGTGGAACTTTATCTATAAATCCGTTTTGGAGAAGGTTCAGGCTCTAAAACTTCTAAAGGCCGAAGATAACATCTTCTTGTACCTTGTCTCTGAAGCTTAGCCTCAGATTCGTTGTACTTTGTGATTTATGATCCGTACAAGTTAGGGTTTTTGCCTCTTCCAGAATGTAGTCCTAAATAGGTGACCTAGTGAAAAAGGTCATATCTCGGGATAGGAAGCTCCAAATCAAATTTCATAAAAAGTGTTAGGTAGGGAATGGACTGTAGTTTTCACAAGTCCAAGTTTCAGAGGCCGTAGTTGAAATAGTGACACGTGTCACTCCGTACAAGTTTGCTATGTTGTTTCATCCCATAAACGGGTCATGTTGAGACACTTGGCATAAGTCTCTTTCAGGGAATCCATTAAATCTCATACCTGTGGGGTTGGAAAGATGACAGGTCAGGCTACCACAGGCCAAATATTTCAGACCCTGCAGATCCAAAATTGCATAGATACACTAGAAACAATATGTCACATCTGAATTGGCTAAATGGAGGAAATCTAAGAAGAGGAGGAAGAAGCTATCACTTAGGGTTTTTAGTTTTTAGGTCTGGAAGGACCTGATACAATGTTGGAGACACCTGATATAACATTGGAAGCTTTGATAATGGATTTGGAATCCATTCATATTAGATATTAATCCTCCATCAAAATGTCATGGGAGGAATGAGATTGAAGATTAGGGTTTCCATGTAAGAAGAAACCCTAGCAAAGTTGAGAGACTCATAGGGAAGTGATGAAGAAGGTTTAAATGGCATTTATATTCTATCATCCTAGCACAATGAACATACATAAGATGTTTACAAGTGATCTACCTTGGATGGTCATGGTTTTACCCTTATAGAGAAGACTACTCAACAAGTATGACTTGAGAAGATACATGTATGTTTTGAAATTTGTTTCATGATAAAGTTCATAATATGTTTGTCTTCATATTATTGAGGTTAGTACAATCATGATTAGTTTTAGATTGTATGATCACCTTAGTAAAAGTATGAATGCATCTGAATGATAGAAGACATTCATTGATTAGGGTTATGACACTTATGATTGTACTAATGCACTTGTGGTGTTGTATGAGGATGATGTTGTCTGCTAACATGAAATGTACATCAAGAAAGACAAATCGAGTTCTATGACCATGATGACATGAAGACAAAGACTCATCCATAGTCGATGACCACATAGAAGCTCTAATTATGAGGTATGTATGACTTTGTTCTACTATGCTTAACTTATGAGATATGCAGGTTCGAGCACAAGGTCTCTAAATCATTGAAGAGAACAAAGAAGATATTGTTTGGGTATAATAATCCAGGTATGTTTTCCTATATCAAGTTAGAATCCTACTTTGTGTTAGGATCTTTGGTAAGTATACATGTGTATGAATGATCATGACCATACATAATGTTTTGATAGTATTGAGATTATACTAATGAATGTATGATTATGTATGAGATCATTAGGATGACACTAGTGCACACTTAAGCATGCATAGTGGTACAGAATGAATAGAAGTTCAAAGACATATAGAGATCAAGTGGGAGGAAACCATAAAAGATAAGTATTTGAGTTGTTATTTGAATCTCTGAAATAGTAAATGATATTGCTTGTAATAGCTGTATGCATATTTGTATTCCTAGAATATATCATGCATAGTGTAAGCATTCATATAGCATTGAGCAGTATACTACTAATATGCATATGATGGGTAAGTTGGACAAACATTCCATTGTTGTTTATCTAGAATGAAACCTCTTTGCTGACATGTTGAGAGCTGTGCACACTCTTGACAGTATGTTCTGGTAGAGATGGAATGCATCTAGATAGCCACTGTATGCATACAGGATATGGAAAAGTGTTGTGCCAAAATATTGGTCAAGATAGTTGCATGACTATGTGAATCATATCAATATGCATAATAGGTTATCATGTCAACATAATTTGATGATTATGAAGTAATACTAATCATGTGATTAACTTTGATTTGTATAAAAGATCATGTGATATGATCTACAAAAGAAGGATGATGAACACTGAACAAGTGATGGATGTTCAATAAGAAGACTTACAAATCAAACGTAATATAGAAGGCTCATGGCTAGAAGATTCTCTTAGAAAGAGGAAGAGGATCATGACGAGATGTTTGCTCCAAGTGGCTAGATAAGACCATTCTTTTAATGGTGTAATTGAAGAAGAAGTAAGAATCAAGAAAACTCCCAGGATTCAATTGAGGAAAGCTCTGTACGAGTACCTAGGATCGATAGTCATTTGATGAGATTAATGATCACCATGGGTGATGCGGATTACAACTTTTGCTACAAGGTTGAAGATGGTTTCTATATACAGATGACATTCTTAGATGGATGCAAGAAGGAACTCACCACAGAGTTCGAATTATCTTGAGGCTCATATCAGTAGACCCATCTGACGAGAGATGGAATGGATAAGATATGCAGAAGATCACTCAATGTAGAGTGTGAATGATGTTCAGTCATAGAGGGAGAATTGATAGCTTCTTGACAAGCTTTGGCTTTACCAAAAGTAAAGTTGATCCTAACCTTTACCCTAAGGTTATGGATCATGAACCTGTTATACTATTATTGTATGTGGATGATCTCCTTCTGACAAGGAATGAGAAATAGATCATTGAAAGAAAGAAGAAGCTAGCTACAAAATTTGAGATGAAAGATCTTAGATTGATGCATTACTTCCTAGGTCTGGAAGTATGGAAAGGCCCATAAGGAGCTTTCTCAACCAGAGAAAGTATGCTGTGGAAATATTGAGAAGATTTTATATGTTGGAATGTAAAGCCATGACCACTCCCATGGATTCCAACTTGAAGCTTTTAGCTGATTGCTCATCAGAGTTAGTGGATGTGACTATGTAAAGAAAGATTATTGGGTCATTGATGTATCTGACGAATACCAGGCCAGATATATGCTTTGCTGTGAACACCTTGAGTCAATATCTAGTAGAACCTAGACATGTTCACCTGATTGCTGCAAAGCATGTGATGAGGTACCTAAAAGGTACAATAGACTTTGGTCTATGTTATCTTGGATATCATGACTTCAGATTGTATGGCTACACAAATGTTCATTGGGCAGGAAGTGTATCAGACAGGAAGAGCACATTGGGAGGATGTTATTATCTGGGATCTTCCATGATCTCGTGGTTTAGCAGGAAGCAGTCTAGTGTGGATATTAGCATAGCTGAAGAAGAATATATTTCTGCTTGCTTTGCTAGTTGTGAAGCGGTGTGGCTTCGAAATCTGTTATTAGTATTATTTGACTTAGAGATGGAACCCACTGTGATCTTGTGTGACAATCAGAGTTGTATTAAGATGACAGAGAATCCAGTGTTCCATGATAAGTCAAAGCACATAGAGATATGATATTTTTATATACGAGATATGGTGCAGAAAGGAGCTATCAAGCTCGAGTATGTGAGCACTGGCGAACAAGTTGTTGATATATTGACCAAAACTCTCTCTCGAGTAAAGTTTGAGTATTTTCAAGATAAGCTTGGTGTATTTTAGAAGGAACCTCCTTGAAAGGGGGAGTGATATGGTCGTTGATGATGAGATTCCCTGCATCGACGGTAAGGTCGATGATATGGATACTTGTATCAATGATGAGGATACTGTATGAGGTTACCTGTTCTGATGATGAGGTCGATGATGAGGTTACCTGTTTCGATGATTAGGTCAATGTGTGGTCCTTAGAACTTGTCGAAGTGGACGAGAGGACTGCATCGTCCCTAAAAATTTAGTTCAAAATGCACGTGGTAGGACTGCATCGTCCCTGAACATTCAGTTCAAAATGTGCATGATAGGACTACATCATCCTTGAACATTTAGTTCAAAATGAATGTGATAGGACTGCATTGTCCTTGAACATTCAGTTCAAAATGTACGTGATAGGACTGCATCGTCCTTGAACATTTAGTTCAAAATGTACGTGATAGGACTGCATCGTCCTTGAACCTTTGGATCAAAATGTACGTGATAGGACTGCATCGTCCCTGAACCTTTGGTTCAAAATGCACATGAGAGGACTGCATCGTCCTTGAACGTTTGGTTCAAAATGCATGTGAGAGGACTGCATCGTCCCTAAACCTTTGGTTCAAAATGTACGTGAGAGTACTGCATCGTCCCTGAACATTTGGTTCAAAATGCACATGAGAGGACTGCATCATCCCTGAACCTTTGGTTCAAAATGTACGTGAGAAGATTAAATCATCCCTGAACTCTTGGTTCAAAATGTACGTGGTGGGATTGCATCATCCCTGAATGATTGGTTCAAAATGTACGTGGTGGGATTGTATCATCCCTGAACCCTTAGTTCAAAATGTTTGTGGTGGGATTGCATCATCCCTGAATGGTTGGTTCAAAATGTACGTGGTAGGATTTCATTGTCCTTGGACTTATGTCCTAAATTGAGAGGGATTGAACATCCCGTAATTGGATCATGTGTGTTGCAGAGTACGCTGCTATGACGTTGTTGATTGAGAGATCCAGATGATGATGCTATTGATCGAGAGATCGAAATGATGATGTTGTTGATCGAGAGATCCACATGATGATGCTATTGATCGAGAGATCCAGATGATGATGTTGTTGATCAAGAGATCCAGATGATGATGTTGTTGATCGATAGATCTAGATGATGAGGCTCTTGATCGAGAGATCCACATGATGATGTTGCTGTAGCTGTTCGAGTGCTGCAGAAGATGAAGACTCAGTACTGAAGATGTTGATGTTCTAGTATTGAAGATCTTGAATATATTCCAGTAACTATTTAAAGTTACTAATGATGTATTAAGAAAGCTTCCAATGATTTATAGATGTATCATGTATCATGTAGTTGATGACTCCTTTCTCCTACAGATCTTGTTATAATATCCTTCTCGTTAATGGGGAGTGTTAAGATATTGTAACTTCTAAGAATATTATATTTATACTTTATTATCAGAGATGTTTCATTCGTCCATGAAGACCCTATTGTATATCCAGAGATGTTTATTCCTCCGAGAGAATCTGGTATCTTGGGTTATTAGACGTCCCTAGTGGGGTCATACCAAAGTTAGTTGTATGGGGTGTTTAAGTCCCCAGTGGGGTCGGCCCAGTCAACATTATGTTGAGTGGTTAAGTTGGAGCCGACCTAGTTAGTGTAAATGTCAAGTCGGAGTAGTGTATAAATAGAGGAGGTGTGTTCCTCATTTAACACACATTCACTCACTTGTGATTAGCGCATAGGAGAGAGAGACTTCTACTATGGAGGAGAAGGAGCTCATGTTTGGGGATTACATCTTTGTATTTGCTTGTCATCTATATTGAGGAAGCTTTGCTGGGTTTTCTACCCAATGATAGTTTCCCAGGATAAATCTGTGTCTCTTGTGTTTATGTTGTGGTTGTTGTTCTTTCAGTGATCCTGCATATACTATTGTTGTGAAATGGATTGTAATACTGATATTTTCTATCTTTGCATATTAAATATTAACAGGGATATCTTTATCTCAGTCAAGGTATGCTTCAGATTGTTGGGATATTCCTATACTCCATTCTAATCCTAACAACACTCTCCATTTTTGCATTTTCATGCATGCATGCAGTCAGGATTTTACATGTATGCATGCAATTGCATGCATCCCAATCATCAGTCCCAGCACCTAGCCCTCAGTTAGCTAGCCCCGGGAGCTTCTTTTTGATCAGTTTTAGTCCTCCTAGTGCTTAGTGCACCCTGCATGCAATTGCATGCATCCCAGGCGCCCTCTCTCACCTACCACTCAGTTGCACTTCAGTTAGTTGAGTTATCTTTAGATCCTTCCTTGATTTAAGGCTAGACTGACTCTCAACTGACTTTATCACTCCGCTGGACCTCCAATGAGACTAGACTGCCTATTCTGACTCTAGTTAGCTCCTCATGCGCCCTCCACTGAGCCTCCTTCATTCAGTTAGTGCCTCCATGTGCTAGTTACACCCACCACACTCAATTAGACTCAGTTTGACATTTGGTTGGTAGTTACTTGTGCATTGATGACTCCACTGATGATGATCAGGACTTCTAGTTGTGCTTTGATGACTCTCTATTGATCTGATGATCACTCCATGAAGGCTAATTCGAATTGCCACCTTGGCATTCGAATCCTCTCACCATTGTATTATTTATTGTTCATATTATGATTAATGAATTAGTGTGTGATGTTATTCTGCTTCTATCTGATTTCTACGGTATCATAATTATGTTGCTCGTTTACACTGCATTGACCACTCTTCTTCTATTTTCCTGCATAATCTTGATATTTATTGTGAGGTATATATCAGCTCTTAGATTTGCTGTGAGGATTTTCACATGGTATCAGAGCATGTTGAGAGTGTAGTCTATCTCCATTCCAAAGAGTTTTTTGCAGGTTATTATCAAGATTTCGAGTGCAGCAGTTGTAGCAGTTTCTGCACTTTTGCAGCAGTAGCAGTTGCAGACATTTTCTATTGTTTTTCGCATGTCTTCTGAAATAGCTTCCTTGAATTCGGAAGGAATTACTCCTCTTTCTCCATTCAACTATGATGAATGGAAACCACAGATGATAGCACATTTGAAGATAAATGGTCTCTTTGATTATTGTTTTGAAAGAGAGTTTGTATCCTCTGAAGAAGAGAATGACTGGTTAAATGAAGGTGAAAGAGCCTCTACAACCATGATGTTTGCTATGTCTCGATGCATGGTACACTACTTCTTTTTTGCTGAATCTCCAAAAGAGTTATGGGCCCATCTGGATGAAAGATTTGGCAAATAAAATGAAGGGATTGGTCCAAACCATTTCGAGAGCAAGCCCACTGTTGCATTCTCCCTCCTTAATGATCTCTCTGATCATGAATTAGTATCAAACATATCTAATATTGAAGTAGTCCACAAAGAAGAAGAACTTATTGAATCTACACTCATGCTCCAAATTTATTCTATTTCGAACTATGTGCCAGCTCACACTCTAGAAACTGTAGAGGTTCTTAAATCCTCTCTTGCACAAGAGTCTATTGATTTGCATCATTATCTATTGAATGTTTCGGAGGTAAAATCAGCAATTGGAGGTAATGCATTCGCTCTCCTTGATCACTCACCTCTTATGAACTATTATATGATCATTTGTACATGCTCTCAGAAGTTTATTGAAGATGTAGGGAATTGCCATTCGCTTGGGATAATTTCTCATGCATTTTATGGTTTTGATCTCACCTCTACTGGTTCAAAGGAGATCTCAAGAAACCATTCATTAAGTCTTGGAGCTGATTTAAAATACAAGCAATCACTACTTGGGATAATTTCTCATGCATATCATGGTTTTTATCTCACCTCTAATGGTTCAAAGGAGATCTCAAGAAACCATTCTTCAAGTCCTGGATCTGATTTGGATTCAAATCATTCACTATCATGGGATGGTCCTTTTGGGAATAATCTCACCTGTGATGGTTCGAAGGAGAAAACAAAAGACTATCTACACATTCATGGATTTGATCCTACCTTAGTTGATTCGAATCACAGGTTCCAGGATCATCCTCATACTTTTGGATTTGTTCTCATCACATTCGATTTGAAGAGAAAGTACAAGCACATGCTTTTTGAGCATAATCCACTTCTTCCCAAGAATAAGATACCTCCAGACATATGACCAAGCATCACACCTTCTTGAGTTTGGAGCATTTATTTTTTGTATGTTCCCTACAGTCTATTTTGAGGGGGGGTATTTTTTCCATGATGTTTTTCCCATTTCCTCAGTTTATTGACTATTATTATTATTCATTGTATTGGGTGACCTTTGGTCTCAGTTACCAGCGCCCAGGATGGATTAAGGGGGAGTGTTGGGATATTCCTATACTCCATCCTAGTCCTAACATCATTCTCCATTTTTGCATTTTCATTCATGCATGCATGTAATTGCATGCATCCCAGTCACCAGTACTAGCACCTAGCCCTTACTTAGCTAGCCCCAGGAGCTTCTTTATGATCAGTTTTATCCCTCCTAGTGCTTAGTGCACCCTGCATGTAATTGCATGCATCCTAGGCACCCTCTCTCACCTACCACTCAGTTGCACTTCAATTAGTTGAGTTATCTTTAGATATTTCCTTGATTTAAGGCTATACTGACTCTCAACTGACTGTATCACTCCGATGGACCTCCAGTGAGAATAGACTACCTATTCTGACTCCAGATAGATCCTCGTGCGCCCTCCACTAAGCCTCCTTCATTCAGTTAGTGCCTCCATGTGCCAGTTACACCTACCACACTCAATTAGACTCAGTTTGACATCTGGTTGAGAGTTACTTGTGCATTCATGACTCCATTGATGATGATCAAGACTTCTAGTTGTGCTTTGATGACTCTCTATTGATCTGATGATCACTCCATGAAGTCTAATTCGAATTGCCACCTTGGCATTCGAATCCTCTCACCATTGTATTATTTATTATTCATATTATGATTAATGACTTAGTGTGTGATATTATGCTTCTATCTGACTTCTACTGTATCATAATTCTGTTGCTCCTTCACACTGCATTGACCACTCTTCTTCTATTTTCTTGCTTAATCTTAATCTTTCTTTTGAGGTATACATCAGCTCTTAGATCTGTTGTGAAGATTTTCACACAGATTTGCTGCAGAAATTCAAGATGGCTAAATGTAAGTCTGCAAAATTTCCATTCCTTTTGGGAGTTAAGCTTACAGATTGGGGTTCTTCACCACTAGTTGACAGCTCACTGTATAGACAACTAGTTGGGAGCTTGTTGTATCTTACACACTCTCGACCAGATTTGTCTTATGTTGTTGGGGTTGTTGCAAGGCACATGCAAGATCCTCATGAGATCCATTGGAAGGCATCCAAGAGGATCCTTCATTATGTACACGGTACTAAGCATTTTGGTATCCACTATGCAGCTGGTTCATCTCTTGAACTAGTTGGTTTTACTGATTCTGATTGGGCTGGTGATAGCATTGATCGGAAGTCCACTTCTGGTTATGTGTTTATGCTTGCACATGGTCCCATTTTCTAGTCAAGCAAGAAGAAACACACTATATACTTATCTTCAGTTGAGGCCGAATACAGGGGAGTAGTGAATGCAGCTACACAATATGTGTGGTTGCAAGGTATTCTTGGAGAGTTTGGGATTGTGTCTGATTCACCCATAGTCATTTGGTTTGATAATCAGAGTACAATCAAGGTTTCAACTGATACAGTATAGAGACAGAGGACCAAGCACATAGAGATTCACATGCAATACATTCGAGGCTTGGTGCATGACCAGAACATAGCATTGCAGTATTGCCCTTCTGCTGAGCAAACTACTGATATCTTCACCAAGAGCTTTACTGAGAAGAAATTCACTTACCTTAGATCACTCCTTGGGGTGAGTGATGCATGGTGAATATTGGTGTATTTTCATATATGCCACATGTCCATTTTTGGGGGGAAGTTTTATTTCCAATGAGGTTTTCCTTCTTTCCTTGGTTACGTGGACAAATAAATTTTTATGTTGTAAAAGGTGACTTGTGCCTTAGTTGCCAAGGCCTTAATTTTGATATTCCACTAATTCTAGCTTATGGGGGGGTGTTAGAGCGATATTGTACCTTAGTACCTTAATCATTAATTAAATTATGATTATTTGGTGCTAAATTGGTTAATAATGCCTCATAGGTGTGAAATTGGTTATTATAAAGTGGTTAGAACTTGTATAGGCTAGTGTGAACAAGATTACATGGTTTGGGACAAAGTATGGGCCAAAGAGGTGGTCAAACTAGTTGTTAGGCATGCTTATCCAAGCATTTATTTCCCCAACATGCCTAAGGCACACTTATCCCCTGTTTTAAGTAAGCTATTTTGACCAAGGGTGCCCGTACACTGAACTTAGTCATTTATCCCATTTTTTGTTGTTTTTGGCCTATCCTAGCCTACCTAGATTCCACCCAACTATATCCTTCACATGTGTGAGCTCCATATTGGTTCCCCATGCTTACCCAGTGTTCACATGCACAATTCAAACCTGTTTGGGTTATTTTGGAAACCATTTGGTCAACCTAGGGAGGATTGCAGTAAATCTAAGCTAGCTAAGTGTGGACATTCCAAGTGGATATTTTTCCCTCCTTTTTGTATATAAGGATGAACCAATATATTTTGTAAGGTTGTACATTTAATAATATCTCAATATTTGATCATTTGTGTTTTCTGGAAAGTTGATCATTTGTTCTGTATTTTGATCATTTGTTCATTCTGTAACATGTTTGCACTTTTTTCTTGCTAAATGAGTGAAATCTTTCAGCTGTAAGGAATCCATGGTATCTAGATCCTACTGTGTCATAGATTTTACAAAATTCTTGTTCTCTCGAACTGTTCGATGAACTATCTTAGATTTGACTGCAACCTCTAGAAATGGTTTCAGTGCAATGCATTACCTTCACTGTCAAATCTACCCTATCTTTTATCCATTATATCTGCACACAAAAATATATATGAATAACAATCAGAATTGCATAAATAATTATCAGATTAAAAGGGAGAACGATAATTCATCGATAGTAAGAAAAATGAACGATGGTTAAATAATAAGTGATATAAATAAATCTTCCCTCTTTCATTTCAGCAATTATCCAACAGTAATTACTGCAAAATTTATGCAAAAACTCCTTACAGGCCCATCCTAGGGTAGTTTTTAAAATTCCCACTGCTTTAACCTTCAGAATTGAGAGCACACCATAATTGTAAATAGATCCCTTAACAAATGTCAAATGAATTGGGGGTAAATGCTTTTACAATATTGTGGTTTTCCAACTGTTCAATGAAATTATAACTGAGTAACTCCTTTCATAAAAACTACCCCTAACTGTTCCACATAAATATTTGGCTTTTACTATGATCTAATGAATACGTGGAATCACATGTTGTAGTCTCCTGCCTCTTCTTGATGATCTGGTGAACCGATTAAACAATCTATATATATATGAAATTGTTATACCAAAATATCGTCATCATGAGCCATATATCAACTCAGTGCCTTAATCCCTGAAGTTTCCCTGGCTAGAACATCATTGATCAAGTTGTTGATTTGGTTCTCCACCTTCTCTAATGAGGCTGAGGCATGCTACTTCCTAGCAATGGGCGCCAAACCTTGGATGGCGCTTGATGTATAGTCGAAGCCTAGGCCAATGGTTCTTTCTTTCCTCCTACATCCTGCGCCTAACCCTTCCTAGCGCCTGTTGTCTTCATGTAGAGTGCAGCAGGGTTGTTTAGAGTGGATAACAAGGGGGTTCGAGTGAACATGGGCTAGTGGCTCTTTCTTTCCTCCTACAGCCTGCGCCTGACCCTTCTTCGCGCCTGTTGTCTTCATGCAAAGTGCACCAGGGTTAGTTAGAGTGGATAACAAGGGAATTCGAGGTAACATGGATACCTATCCCTAATTGGTAGGAATAGTTGGTATTCGACACCTAACCTATTGGATAGATCCCTTAGACCTCTCCCCCTAATTCTCAATCTACTATATCCTCCTAGCCTTATAAATAATACCTCTCTCTCCATTGAGAAGAGAGGAAGGACTATAGCACTTACATCCTGGTGGAATTGCCCTAGGTGATCCCTATTTATCTCTTGGGAGGCATACATACCCTTTGGAAGCTTGGCTTGGATTGTTGGAGGAAGGTTACAATGTTAAGGCTTGGATTGTAATTATCACTCTTCTATTTATTTCCCATTTATTTAAAGTAATATAATCTCTTTCCATAAATGTCTTTGTGTTAATGATATTTTCGATCTTTCTTGCTTAACTTTTGGCTTAGATCAGTTATTGTTTAGATGTGCTTTTACTGTTTGTTTGTCTCTATATGCTTGACATGGTTTTGCGGCTTTAGATATGAAGACTACGAAGCTTGGAGCGACAAATAGGAGAAGGATTCATGAATCTGAAGGTAAGGCATACATCTACTTTAATCTCTGATTGATATAGGAAAGTAGACCTATATTTTGTATTCATTTGTTCTAGATCCACCTGGACTAGGGAGATCATGCTCGCGTCCACTTGAGTAGATTATCCATAAAAACATCTGGCGACCATATTGGGGAAAGAACATAGTTTTGATTTCAATTTGATTTGTTTTCATTGATTTCTTTTGGTTCATTTTCTAGCCTCCGGAGCCCCTCCCACTTTTGAAATTTTTCCATTTCAGAGTCTGTTGGCTTGCCCTAACTTTGTCTAGGATTAATATTGGACCTTTCACATTATATTTTTGGAGATCTTTGCTTTCTTGCTACCTACTATTCACCCTGCACACCTGGGGTATACATACCCTGCGCTACTAGGACTCTGGAGTTCACTGTCCATGAGCATCCTGTGCTTTTGGCGTCGATAGCTTGAGTACAGTCTGCTCCATCAGCACCTTTAACCTTCAAAGAGCTTGTGCCCGATGCTCTGGTGTACAAGAACAGATTGCGCCAGCATCTGTTGCTTGGTGATCAGCACATTTTCTCCACTTTTTGTGATTTGGTCTGATTGTTTGAGATCTACATACTGTATGATTCAGTCACAGAACCCCTAGGTCCTACTTGTTTGCATCTGAGTTTGATTTGGTTGATTTTTGGTCTTAATCTAGTCAAGTAAGCAATTTGGTATTGGCGGGCAATTTCAATCCCCCACCTATCCACTTGGTCTTGTGATCCCTGATCCCCTTTCTAGATCTATTTAGTTTGTTAGGTATGATTCCTAACTCCTTCCTACATTCAGTAATTGAGTTTTGTTTGTGATTTTGTTGTTTGATTTTGCATGTGTTTGATTGTTTTTGAGTTTTGGGTGATCTCTTTTCTTTGGGAATTTCCAGTTTACCATAGCTGGTCGAGACACCATCTTTGATTTTCTGAATGGTAGATCTAAAGAGCATTATAATTATCAGATCCATTGTGGACATTTGAGTAGGGAAAACAAAATTTTATCATCTTCATTTCAAGTCTTATCCTTGGAATTATCAGGAATAATTTTCATGATTTTGGGATAAAAATCTTTAGAAAGATTGAATAATAAATCTTGTAGTTTCTTGGTTATGACATCTTCTCCATTTCTCATAAATATATAAGCATATTTGAGTTTTTGCAAAACATCTTTAAATATTGAAAATTCTCATTCTTTGATTTCCCTTCATCTTTTAGTTCATTATTTAGAAAGTTAGAGATTGTTACATTTGAGAGCGAAATTCTTCTTTCCATATTTCGTAGATTCGATTAAATTGAAAAGAGAAAAAGGGAAAGCGTTTACATTTTGGTGTTCGTTTGTTATTTAGTGATTTTTGTTGGCATAGTGAAATGAGTACTTCGCTTGTCTTTTTCATTCATTTTCAGTTATAGGGGTACTTTTTTATTTTTCTCATAACAGCAATGAAAGAATTTCTCCCTACCTTAGATAGATTTCATCGAATCGAAAATGACAAATTTTTGCATTTTGCATGTAGATTAAGTTGCATTTGTTTAAATTCCTGTCTACACTCCATGCATTCACTTAACCACTAAAGATAAAATTAATGGTAGTGTTAGGTTAAAACTTGGTAGTAACTTGTTTGATAAGCTAATGATGTGTTCCAGAATCATTAAGCATGGCAGCTGTCATTATCTGCCTACACTGCATCCCGAGTACTTGCAGTTCTTCCACGTACCAACTAGTATATCGAAAGGAACTTCACGTACTCGGTAGTATATCGGAAGGCTCTTGTCATACGGTTGTGCATTAGACAGCACCACTACAAATTTGAGCTCCCACGTACCTTGCATATATCGGGACCCTTTTATGATTCCTATACCAACTGAGTTAACCTATTGGTCGTATTGGCATGGAAATACACTGAGAATAGCACTCGAGGAGCTACTAGACACGTGCTTCAAGTAGTTGGGTTATACGGTCAAGGGTACGGTCCTAATCCTCCCTGGTTAGTAGTCTGAAATATTAGGCCGAGTATAACTATTGGAACCTGTGGTATATTGCGAGTTGCACCACCTTGACAATCCTGCGAGGTTCCATACTTTTGAATCCCCACCTGTCATGTAAGTTTACTTGCGGCTTTAGCTTGTTTAGATTTTGGTTTAACTTTTTTATTTTTTATAGGTTACACTTAGGAGAATTTTGATCTGGTCATCTTAGCCGATCAACCTTTGACAAGATCCAGAAGGATTCTCAATTTACCACCTGAATATCCCCTTAACCAGGAGGAGAACTCAGGATTAATAATGGATCAACTGATCACATCTGTGCCACACGAGGAATATGCCTCTACCCTAGAGTCGGGAACGAACTATTCTTCTCCCTTAAATACACCTATCTCTGATCCAACAAGACCTTTGATAGGAGCACCGCCTACATCCTATGAAACATCCTTCCCTTTTTTGATGGAGGGACATCCTGGAGATGCAGATTGGATTTTCAATCAGCCCCGGGCTGAATAAATATTGACAACATTTGGTCCATTTGCATCCTTTTGGGACACATCTATAGGCCATCATGTCACCGATTTTGGGTCAATTCCAATGGAAGAGGCCATGCCTCGTCGGTGGATTCTTTACCATTAAATCTTTGCACTACTTTATGAACACATGCACCATTTGTGCATGGCTAGCGAACAACATAGGCGCCAGAGTCTCACATGACGAGAAAACATTCTGGATAAACCCATATTTCAATATTCCCTTGTACGCTTTTTATCATTCACATCACTGGAAACAACTATACCCAGCATGACCACTTACGAACCAGGTCAACCCTCATTTCCAACGAGCACACCTCTACTTCAAGTGACTGGTTCTATACCTACTGAGACTCTCACCATGATACCCCACGAAGGAAAACCTTCAATGTATGTTAACTTTGGGACACTACCTCCACGTCCCCCACCTCGAAACTCGAGGGGAGGATATAATTTCCCTATTAGTCTATTATCAGGCAGAAGTAATCCTTTTGTTAGCACTCAACCCTTGGTCATGAGTCAACCTAGCATTAGTGGTCATCATTCAGTCATCGGGCATATTCCAATTTGTAGACAACTTTCAACTAGGGGGTAGGCCCTAGTTGGTGGACCTAACATGATTGGGGGAAATAACCAAGCTAGCGGTCATATCATGAGTGGAGGATACATTTCTCATCCGATTCTTAGTATGGTTGGTAGTCCTCTCCCAACCGTCGGACAACCCACGTGAACACATAATGCGAGGTGTCCATCCATTTGGACCCAACCCCCATGGGGACACATTATTCCAGGACATCGTAACATCAATATTGGACAAAACTATCCAGGAAACCTTTTTCCTGGATTACCCTACCTTAGAAACTCTAACAATATTGTCCCACCAACCGGACCCCTAACCGGCAGGGCACCCGCACCACCTACACCCCATTTCGGAGGATGAGGAACCCCACCTTCTGGTGACGGACCTCCCCATTCCATAGGAGGAGGACTCCCACCTTACGGCGGAGGACCACCTTACTCCAGAGGAGGAGTACCCCCACCTTTCAGCGGGGGACCACCGCATTCTAGTGGAGGAGGACCCCCACCTTTTGGTTGGGGACCACCACATTCTTGTCGAGGCGGACCCCCACCTTATGGTGGAGGACCACCTTACCCTAGAGGGCCCCCACCTTTTGGTGGCGAGCCACCTCATTCTGGCGAAGGTGGACCTCCTTTCGGTTCCCCTCCTAACCTTGACGGACCACCTCCATACGATCAATTTCCTATGGGAAGACCCCACGGTCAATCCGTTCCTGGTCCTATTAGTACATCGATGCCATACCAATACTACCAGTATCCACAGTCTAACCAACAATTAACCTTTCTGGATACTCTCGATTTTCTAGATCTATCACGATTGAATAACGATCCCATCTATCATGGAACCAATTGGTCGACTATCCCGGTGAAGCTTCCATCAGACATCCTGAATTTTTACGGCAAACTGGGTGAGGATCCCAAAAACCATGTAATGACATATCATTTATGGTGTTTGTCTAACTCCCTAATGGATGATTCCATCCATTTACGGCTATTCCAGCAAATCCTCACCGGCCCTGCCGCCAAGTGGTATATTGAACTACCACCACACTCTTTTCATGATTTTCGATCCTTGGCCATGTCCTTTTTGACACATTTCGAGTTACCAATCCCTTACGAGACCGATACAGATCTTTTGACCTCTCTTTGAAAAACTACTGCCACCCATATTTCTGATCATATTCACGAGTGGAGGTTGAGATGACATTTAATTAAGGCTCTCATTCTTGACCAACTCCTTGCAGATTGGTTTACCAAGTCACTCCTACCTGTCGTGGCCAGAGATGTTGCTATGGGTGGATCCGTCACCAAAGAGAAAGCTATAGCACATGCCCAATACTTAGACTTAGTCTATGCTCAATATGACATGCTATATGATATTGTCCTTGACGTACCCCGCCCTACCTACGGCCCAGCAAAACCACCCCAGGGAACTCATGCCAACGACATCATAGGTTTCGTTCAGAACCAAACTGCCCCTCAATCCAGTACCCATGATGGTTCCACTTCATCCCCATCACAGTATGGGAACAACACCAATAGATCACCCAGCCCTATGGCCACCAAATAAGTGAATTCATTCAAGTCTACTTCACCTCAGAAATCTGGTTGTAAAAAGAAGAACAAGGGGAAAAACAAAAAACCTTCTAATGAGTAGGAACCAAAACAGAACAATCTTGATACCACCAAACCCAAGCGAAAGGATAAGTTTCCATGTCTATTGTGCGGTGATGACCACTTTACCAAAGAGTGCCCACATCGAGACGAGTTCCAAAATTTCTTGAAAGGGAACCCAACACCGACAATTTTAATTGATCCCTTCCCTAAACAACAACAACAAATGGTTGCGCAACAACCCTCTCCTGCTTACGGAGAGACATCCTCTACCGCTCATGTTCTCATGAGGCATAGTGAAACTGTCAACTTGAACACACGATCTCGTTCTTATGACTCAGTCCAACCGAAGGAACCTACTGGAAGTAATCTTGAAAAATATTATGTTTCTACACCAGATATTCCTACGCCGCAAGGTTCTCTCACTATTAAGAACCCTGCCTTTGATTTAGTGCTATGTCTACCTAAGAGAACGATTATAAAAGTTGTTTTCAATCCTAATGCTCAAGCTTCTCAGAATGACAACATTGTAGAGGACCTAGTGCAACTCACTTGTGTTATGTTGACATTGGAATTCTTGCAAAACTGTCCCAATCAATGCAAGACTCTGCTTGCTACTATTGGAGCTATAGACCCCGATTCCTTGAACACCATCATGTTATAACTCGAGTGCTTTAAGCCGATGCTTTCACACCAGCTTGCATTCCAAATTGTTACAAATGTTGCTGGGAAGAGAATACATCATTCCATGTTGGACGAAGGAGCATCTACCTCGATCATGTCGTTGTCCTGTTGGAGAACCATCGAATCTCTCGAGTCGAACATTTCCCCTACCACGTTGAAAGCATTTGACGGTCGTGGATTCCAACCACACGTGCTATTACAAGCTTTGGCTATTGAGATGGGGGGCAATACTGTTTCCATCAATGTGGAAGTTTTCGCTGGCCCCATTGGATTATAACCTACTCCTAGGTCGTAATTAGTTTATGCCATGATTGTGGTTTCTTCATCCATCTTCGGCATTGTACAATTTCCCCACCAAGGGAAAATTTTTACTATCGACCAACTCGATTTTTGTACACCAGACACCACTACTCATCCTGGTGACAATCTACCCCTCTTAGTTCATTCATCCCATATATATGAGAGTGTGGGGGTTGGAATCCTCAAGGACTGATCCCTTATGGGAGTCTTTCCATCACCATATCCCCCTTCCCATGTTGCTACGGTGAACATGATCTCCTCCATGATCCCATCATCATCGAGCTCTAATGACCAATGGCTCGTTCCTGCGCTTGATACGTTAGACATGATTGCAGATGTCATGCCTCTTACAACTGCGGAAGCTACATATGAGGATATCTAATCGGGATCTAATGACCACTCTTCAGTGGCATCTACATCATATTCTCCACCACTACAGTGGTCTTCACCCCTACCAGATCATCTCCTCCGAAATTTCCACTTGGATGAGTGCATTATGGAAGTCATGAGTATGGATGAACCTCCTTGGGAAGACCTCCACCATCGATCGTCTTTCCTACCACCGCTATACTGAGTGGAGAATCACATTGAAACCCTCATTACGTCGGATGTCATTCCTTACCCCCAATCTCCTATCCTCACTTGTGATATAGTAACCGAGGGAAGCTTGGAAAACATCGAACCTACCGTATCGATCGACATCTTGGATACACCTCGATTCGTGGACCATATTCGTATAGGCCATAAGTGCTCTCCTAAAGAGCTTACATCATACATGACCTTATTCAAACAATTCCGCGACATATTTGCATGGAGACGAGGAAATGGCCGAGATTAATCCTTCCATTGTTGTTCATGAGATCAAAACATATCCCGACGCTAAACTCGTCCGAAAAAATTTACCTCCAGTGCACCCAAGAAAGGTTGCAGCTATAAAGGCTGAGATTGAAAAGCTATTGAAAGCTGGCTTCATCTACCCTTTCCCCTAGACAGACTAGGTCTCTAATGTCGTCCCTATTGCTAAAAAACATGGCACCATTAGGGTTTGTGTCGATTACATGGATCTTAATAAGGATTTTCCCAATGACAACTACTCTACCCGATTTATTGACCAAATTATCGAAAACTGTGCTGGGAGTGTCATCTTCTCATTTATGGATGGCTTTTTCGGCTAAAATCAGATTGAGATCCATCTAGTTGATCAACACAAAACTACTTTCATCTGCCCGTGGGGTACGTTTGCATACCGTAAACTACCTTTTAGCCTTAAAAATGTTGGTGCCACATTCCAGTGAGCTATGTCGTATGCCTTTCACGACGTGAAGGACTTTGTAGAACCATATTTTGATGACCTTCCTGCACATTCGCAACATCGAGAGTTACACATTGACCTTATGATGGCAGTATTCCTCAGATGCAGGAAGTATAACATCCATATAAACCATCACAAGTGCATATTCTGTGTCGAGTCTGGATGCCTCCTCAGATTGATTGTTTCTAAAGATGGGATCCGCATTGATCCCTTGAAGGTGGAAGCCATCGTTGCTCTTCCACCCCCCACTGATATACCAGAACTATAAAGTTTGCATGGGAAGGAAAACTACATAGGTGTTTTGTGTGTAACTTCTCTGAGAAAACACAGGGATACATGCGGTTGTTGAAGAAGGATGTACCATTCATTTGGGATGAGTCTACTTAGTGATCCTTCGACAAATTAAAACATGTTATCACCCATGCTCCGATACTCCAACCGCCTAACTACAACAAGGACTGCATCCTCTATCTTGCTGCTTCCACTTCCACCATTGCTATGGTCTTGGTTCAGGAAGACAGTAAATCCTAGGAACATGTGATCTATTACCTAAGTAAGGGTCTCATTGACTCCAAAACACGTTATACACATGTCAAGAAACTCGCTCTCGCAACAGTCATCGTTGTGCAAAAGTTTCGTCACTACATTCTCCTCTGCACTACCACCATAATTGTCGACTCTAACCCTATGTACCACATTCTCATGCGTCAGGTACTGGGGGGAAAGTATTCGCGTTGGATCATCATTCTCCAAGAGTTTAACCTCCAATTTGAGAAGGCTTAGTCTAAAGAATCTCTCGTATTTGTGGAGCTGATTTGTGATCTTCCCAGTACTAATACAGAATCTAAACCCGTGGACTCTTTGCCCGACGAGTCCTTGTTTATGATCAGTACTTCTAACACATGGTATGGGGATATTACTTTGTATCTCCAAACCCAATGGTTCAGTCCCCAAATATCTTGCGATGATCGTCGTCGTTTGTGTCACCACGCCAAGTACTACCTGATCATTGGTGATACCCTCTATTGCCGTGGTGTTGATTCAATCCTCCAATGATGTCTAACCCACGAGGTGGTTGAACACGTTTTGAATTACTGTCACTCTGGGGCTTGTGGAGGTCATCTTTCTGGGATGGCTATGGACCATAATATATTGCGCGCTGGATACTATTGGCCCTCGATCTTCCAAAATTGCATTGACGCGGTCAAGAAGTGTGCTCCCTGTCAAATTTTTCATCACAAAACGCGCTCACATCCAGCCCCACTACATCCCCGATTATTGTCGTCAGCCCTTTTGCAAAATGGGGCATAGATTTCATGCATTGTAATCCTACCTCGACTGGGGGGCATGGTTACGTCATCGTTGTCATTGACTATTTCACCAAGTGGGCCGAAGCAATGCCTACATACAATTAAGATGGAAAAACTACTGCATTCTTAATGTTTAACCATATTATTGCATGATTTGGAGTCCCACAAGCCATCATTACTAATCATGGATCCAATTTGCAGAACGAGATGGTAGATGAATTGAATACCAGATTGGGTTTTTTCCATGAGAAATCAACTCCATATTACCCACAGTCCAACGGACAAGTAGAGGCCATCAATAAGGTCTTGAAAACCATGATCCAACGGATGGTGGGGACAGAGAAGTCTAACTAGAATAATATGCTTTTCTCATCCTTTTAGGCATACCGAAATTCCATGAAAACTGCCACTGGTTTCACACCCTTTTAGTTGGTGTACGTACTAGAGGCAGTGCTACCGATAGAGTGAGAGATTCCATCGTTAAAACCCGTTGTCAAACTCCTTCCCAATACCACTGTCGAGGAAGAATGTTTCCTCCACCTAGCGAAACTCAACGACACCAGTCGTGATGTTTCCTTGGCTAACGAATCTCATAAGAAGCGTGTCGAGGCCCAATATGACAGATCCATCAAGCCTCATGCTTTCAACGAGGGTTATTTGGTCCTTAGATACGACCATAAACACGATAAGCTAGGGGTAGGCAAGCTCGAGTCCATGTGGCATGGTCCATATGTGGTGAAACGATTCTTGGAGAAAGGAGCATATGAACTCGAATATTATGATGGGATATCTTTAGGGGATCCTCGTAATGGGCTCTTCCTGAAGTGGTACTATGCTTAGATTTTTATGCATTAGTACTATGTATATATTGTACATGATGTGTGTCTTGTGTGGTGTGACGCTTTGATTGAGTGTGCTAGGATCTTGTTTCTATGCATCTATCATGTTCTGCCTGGATGTGACGATGGCATCATGTGCTCGATTTGCGAACGACGCCAGTCGGCATACCCATAACCTTGCTTTGACAGCTTGGGTGATTTACTCTCCTACCGGCGAGCTTATTAGTTCAAGAGGAATTTGTCTAGGGTGTGCAACCAATAACATTGCTGAATATCATGCGGTGACTAGAGTCCTAACTGAATCTCTTTCCCCAAGTATGAACCATGTTGCAATTCACCTTGATGCACAACTAGTGGTCTCCCACCCTAACCATATTTACGCTATCCGCGATCCTACACTGCTCCATCTATTCCGATGAGTACGTCTCCTGGAGAGGTCATTGGACTCGGTTCAATACCTGCATATTCTTAGAGAGATGAAAACTATTGCTGACTCATAGGCTAATTTTATTCTAGATTGGTACATTGCACATACGTAAAACATCCAAAAGATACAAAAACAGACATAACATGTAAACAATGTATAGGAAACACATGTACAAGATCCCATAATCATCCATAGAACACTATTTATAAATCCACAAATAGAGTTGTATATAGATATCATGTCGGTACAAATAAAAAAGTGGTACTGGTACAAAAATCCGAAGCTCATGATCTTTTAGTAAGAGTTATCTCTACAAAAATCTAAAGTCCATGAATTTCAGTGTAATACATATATGCATGAGCCTAATCCCTAGGATGCTCATGAAAGAAGACTATATCCCTAGACACCTTCCTGAGTGTTAACACCCAAAAAGTGCTCACTACCTCATCTACCCCATTGCATGACTCATTTGTCCATATTTCCTACCATATCTACCTTCAAAACCTTAAAATTCCATTAAAAAGCCTCCAAAAGGCCTAAAAACCATCAAAAAAGCCTCCAAATGCTAAAAAACTCCTTTCCCCCCCAAAATTATCCAAAATTCCTCCAAAATAGCAAAAACCATCTAAAAAGGGAATAAAAAATTAAAAAAAGGAGGAAAAAGAGGAAAAAACCCTATACAGTTGACCTAAACCATATGGCTCCCAAAACCATGGGCCAACACTCCACCACCAAAAACCTATAAATAGGTGATGGAGACCCCTCATTTCATATCCACAGTCAAATACACCCTTACTCTGCCAAAATCACTCTTGAAACCCTAGCTCACCCTTGAGCTACTTTCACCATTGAGTGCTTTTTTTGGCCCATTTCCAACCCTTTGGAGAAAGAGAAGGAGCAAAGCTGGAGTTTGGAGCAACCCTCTTGGACCATTGCAAGAACTTGACCAGCCTTTACACTTGAGGTAAAATTTTAATACAAAAAAGAAAAATCTTCACCATATTTCTATATATTGTTATGTTTATTAATGCTCATGCTAGTTTAGAATTCGTATTGTTTGCTTACTTTAATTAACTATTTATTGAACTGCTACTAAGGAGTCCATTCTCCTTAGTAGGTGCTCATTTGTACAAGCTAGGGTGAAAACCCTAGCTATAGTTTTGGCGACTCCACTTCTATTTCTTTTGAATTTTTGGTTATAGTTTTAATCGTTTTAAGCGTTTTCAATTTTCTGCAATATTTTTCTGTTTTTTCCTTTCGGTTGTCCCTTTCGGCTATCGTAAACCGCTTCTTTTACCCCCCGCAGTTGCTTTCTGACCGCATTTTTCAGGCCTTTACCTGCGATCTGATCACGGCTCTCAGACTATTTTCGGCGCCCTGCCGGTGGATTCAAGTCTGTTACCTGCGATCCGACCGTGGCTAGTAGCTTGTTTGGTGCGATCTAATGGCGGCTATTAACCAGTTTTATGCGTCCTACCTGCGACTTTCTGCCATCTTTCTACAATCCGCCGGCATCTTTAGGCCATTTTCCCGCGTCCTGCCTGCAGCTTTCAGCCATTTTTCTGCAACCTGCCAGTGTCTTTAAGCCATTTTCTCGTGTCCTGTCTGCGGCTTTCAGCCATTTTTCTGCAACCTGCCGGCTTCTTTAGGCAGTTTTCCTGCGTCCTGTTTGCAGCTTTCAGCCATTTTCCTGTAACCTGCCTGCGTCTTTCAACCTGTTTCTGGCATCTTGACTGCATCTTTCAGCCAAAATCCCGCAACCTGTCCGCGACTGTTGAGCTGTTTCCCGCGGTCCGACCGCCCCGATTTGCCACAGATCCACGGTCTGTTTTCTACATTTTTTCCTGTTTTGAACCTAGCACTTTGCTGCAATATTTTCTGCACTTGCACAGCCATCTTTCCTGCTTGCAACGATCCTTCCCTACAGCCTTTTCGACAGTATTATTTCTATTCCATTTACATAATATTTTGTTTTAAATTTCAGCATTTTAATTGAAAAAGAGAAAATTTTGCATTTCAAAGTTTAAATTCTGTATTGTTATTTTTAGTTAGAAAGTTGCCCACTCCGTGGAACTTTTACTTGGGTTCATCATCTCACACGCACACACTTTATCACCTAATTCAAGTGAGCCTTAAAAAACTACTTAACATAACCAACATTCTAACCCCACTTGGGGAACACATAAGAATTTTTGTAGTTAGGTAGGATCGAGGGGATAGGCATCCCAATAACACTCCTCGGTTGCTTACACTTGAGACATAGTTGTTGTCCATTAGGGAACCAAAATCCCCTAGTATTTTTTGGCATGGTCACAACTAGTTCATCAGAGGGCCTCTCCCCTAGGAGGGTTGAAGTCGCCAAACTGGTTCCGGAGGCCTGAGTGGAATACCGCAATCCATTCAGTAACTGAAGGCTACCTTTCGCAGTTATCGGGGTGTCCCTGTATGGGGATACCGTGGTGATTGAACCGAACGGTAGATTCCCCTTTTCTGGACGTGTCATGAACAGGGTATCTTAGTTTCCTTTCTTCTCGGATTAACTACCCAGTGTCCCTCTTGGTAGGGGGATATCTTTAGCCACTTGGCTCTACTATCCATATTGTCTGACTTGGATTTCATCACCTTGCAGAGGATATGTCTAGTTGAGTCAGAATACTATTTAGTTACGTGTTTGCATGCTCCCTTACCTCCTTTTGGTCCAGTGAGTCCACTATTTTTATTTTTTAGGAAACCTGTTGCTTGTTGGTATTCTGACCATTTTTTGATACTCCACTTATTGTAGCACAACTGTTACAGTAAGTGTTTTGAGTTGGTTGTTGGCCTGCGTGCCATATTTTTTGAGCTCTCCTTCTACACACTCGATTGCATTAGGGTTTTTGAGCTAGTTTTCACTCAACACAACCCCCATATATTTGAGACCATTTGTCACCATTGAGTCCCTGAGACATTCTCGGCGCCTCCAGGGCGAGCCCCCACAGAACGGTTCACTTGACACCACCCGTCATAGACATAGATCTTCATCACTTGATACCACTCATCATAGATCTCGAGCTTTGTCACTTGACTCCACTCATCAATGGCATAGAATTCTGTCACCCAAGCTAGACGCCCCTTATTTTACCTCTGATTCTGAGGCAGAGTCCGAGAACCCCATTTACACTGCACCAACCAGCCCCATGGCTGGCGTGACTTCCACCCCTTTCTTTGTAGGGACCATTGGTGGAGCATCCACTACCACACTATCTACCACACCTTCTTTGGGTATGCCCTCGATGGGGCCCACATATACCATTCTGATCACTGCACCCATTCTAGTAGCTGGAATACCTATTCCCACTCCATTAGTGGCTCACACTACCCTTGGCGGTGCAGGACCACCCCATACCACTTTCATCCCTACACTTGGGGGCAACCTCCCAAACCCTGCCCCTACACTTGGGGGCATTGGCCCCAACATGGTCCAACCCACTAGTATGTCACATCCTTCTACTAGTTTGCGATTCATGGCTATCCTCAACCTTCCTGATCTAGCTAGACTGACTAACGATCCCCTCAGACACGACCCTACGTGGCCTCACATGCCCACCAAGTTTCCCTCCGACATCCCTAAGTTTGAGGGCAAGGCAGGTGAGGACCCCCAGAACCATATTATGTCCTTCCATCTATGGTGTTCCTCCCACTCCATAGTGGACAACTTTATCTACCTCCGTCTATTATAGCGCACCTTCACTGGCTCTACAGCTAAGTGGTCAATTGAGCAACCCCATGGGACCCATGCCACCTTTACTTCCCTTGCCTCGACCTTCCTACAGTTCTTTCAGTTACCTGTCTGCTATGACACGGGAGTTGAGATCCTACTATATTGTAGACAGAACACGGCTACCCACATCATTGACCACATTCATGAGTGGTGTTGACGCCACAGCCTCTGCAAAATCAAGTTAGATGACCGTATCTTCTTAGATTGGTTTCTAAAATCCCTCCTTCCTGTCATTGCCAAGGATGTGGCATCCGAACGACCCCAGTTTGAAGAAGAGGCCATCCTCAAATCCTAGCAATTTGACCTCATTTACGCCCAGTCGGATTATCTATATACCATCATACCTGACACCCCTCGCGGCAATTCCTCCCCACACGATGCACCGGGGGCATCCCATGCTGGAGACGACATCATTGGCCGTATTGCCTCGCATCCCCGACCCTTTTCCATAGCACATCCTAGCCAGGGCCTCGACCTTTCGCGGGCTACATCACAGTATGGAGAAACCAATTTGTATGCTCCCATGGCACATCACCACCATTCCCACAGATCCTCATGTCCACCTCAGTGCTTTGGGCACGCATCCCTCGCTTACACCCGCCCGGTCGCACCTCAGCCATATTACCAGCCGCAGGCTGCACCAGCTCCTATGTCCTCTCAAGCTCAACCTGCTTATTAGACACCACAGGAAGCCCCTGCTGCAAACCCACAACCCGCTCCACAAACGTATCAGCAACCCCCACAAGGTTCAGCACCTGCGTAGCTTCCCCCTACTTATTATCCACCGCAGCCTACTCTCGCACCTGCACAACCCCAGAACCCACCTGCTGCCCAAGGGCAAGTCTACGCGCAACAGAATCCGCAGCATAACCAAAATAACCAGCGCCAATAGGGCCAACAAAACCATGCAAAAGGACATAACCATGGGAACAACCCCCCTCTAGACCAAGGTGGTCAACCTCCCAATCCCCCAAACAACAATAACGCAGCACCTGCCAACCAGAACCCTGATCGGTCGCCCAAGCAGGCCCAAAACCATAATTTGCGAACAAACCATCCTTGTTCTATTTGAGGGGTCTATGGCCACTACACAAATGCTTGCCCACATTTGGAGCAAGCTCGGCAACTCTGGACTGATGATGCCCATCGCCAAGGGCACGCAGCTCCTCAAGCACCACCCAACCCCCCACCCCCTCAAGCACCACCCAACCCCCCACCCCCTCAACAACAACCTTTGGTGCTGCAAAACCCCTTACCAACCCAAGGCGTAGTGAACAATAAACCATTGGATCCCCCTCAAGGCAACGTGCCCCCACAACAATATATCACTTATGCCGCTCCTGATCAACCCATGTTCGACTTAGGTACTCACCACTTGTTGATGATGTCATTCACTGATGTTAACCTCCAAACCCGTCAGAACCAATATGGCTCCACCCGTGAAGCCCCCTCCCGCCGATAAAAATACTAACGCTCATCCCACTGATCAGACGTTACGTATACCTCCGGCTCCACTCCATGGCGCACTTAAAGCACCTTGCTTCCCACTTCGTCACATCAATAATAATTCCAATGCTTGCGTTGCATCAAATTACAACATTGTAGATGACTTAGTCCAATTTCCCACAGCCATGTCTGCGTTAGAAGTCTTAAAAAATTGTCCTTCACAGTGCAAGACTTTGCTCTCCGCCGTTGGTGCTATTGACCCAAATGATTCACAATTGATGGCCTTCGATTTGGACCAATCCGAACCACGCCTGCCTTCCACTTTAGCATTCCAAGTTTTTGTTTCCATTCGGAATCTTGTCATCCATCGGTGCATTATCGATGAAGGTGCCTCTACATGCATTATGTCCACATTCATTTCACAGAAGTTGGGATCTCCTACCCTCCAGCAGTCCACCACTACGTTGTGAGCCTACGATGGCCGTTCTGCTCAACCCCAAGGTCGCTTAGCCAATGTCCCCATCCAGTTGGCTGGAAAAACCGTGCTCATTGACGTAGAGGTCATCAATGCCCAACTTGATTATAACCTCTTACTTGGCCGCAGCTACATGTATGCCATGCGGGTAGTTGACTCATCCGTTTTTTGTACCATGATGTTCCCCCACGAGGGATGTGTGTTCAAGGTCGACCAACTCACTTATTACGATCCCAATGCCCCTGCTGCACCCGAAAATGTTCTCCCCATGGTTGAACAACCTATTTGTGGTGCAACTACCTCATTTGTTTCCTCTGTGGAACCCAGACTTTACTCAGACACACCGATGACTTCCACATTCCAATCCATTCTACCCCCATCACCCACGACCAAAGTCTCTGACCTCTGTACTCTTTCCCATAATACACAAACACCCAACAATCAACCGCCCTTGTTACCCAAACCACCATTGGTACCTAGTCACATTGGTGTTACACGCACCCACACAATCCCCTTCCTATTCCCTCCTTCGGGAATTGTAAGCGCCCCGGTTATGGCTACTCTCAGCCTTCCCGGGTTAACCTTAGGATTACCCGTGTGGTATATTTCACCTCCCGTTCCCCCGCCGACACCAAATGTCATCCTACAACCGGTGCAACCCATTGTCACTACTAGTCAACCACCTCCCGGAGTCGCTACCCCTTCGTCATCTACGAATCCCCCTCCTCTTATCCATCCCACTGGGGGCAGAGGCCCACAACCATACACTACTGTACCCCCTCCCAAGGCAGTTAAACCCCCTCCCGCGTTTCATGCTCCCCCCAAATGCTCGTTGTGTGATGAGTTAGGCCATCCGACTCATCAATGTCCACAATTATCTGCATTATAGGAACACATGCAAATGCTTGACGATGACCCCAACATCCTGGTTGTCGAACTAGATCCAACCCCTAATCCTCGTGATAAATCACTGCATACCAACCACCCTTGTTCCATATGCGGTATTTATGACCACTACTCACATCACTGTCCTGATCTCCCAGATTATAGAGCATCTCTCTACGAGATGAATAATTTGGACCTTGAGACGACACCCCCCACAATTGAGGAGATCCACCCCCCGGTATCATCCCCATCCGGAGAGATTAACACCATTTATATGATCTCTTCGACTACCACTCCCTCATCAACCAATTTGACAACTCAAACTTTCCACAATGATGAGGAGATCCTCGAGGCTCTCACTGCCCTAGATTATCCCTGGGACGACATGCACCATCGTTCCTATTTCCTGCCAGAAGAATCCTCCTCTACCACAGCTATCCAATTCGCGGTTGAGTCCAAAGATTTCCTTCCCACCAAAGTCGACTGGTTTAAGGATCCTATTCCTGCTCCTTATGCTTTTGAGGAAGGTAACATGGCCAACATCTCACCCGTCATCCACATAGATATCTTTGACCTACCTGGTGCTCTTGAAATCATTACCTTAGGAGCCTCCTACAATGAGTATGAGATTGAAGCGTACAAAAAACTTTTTCAAGAGTTTCGTGATGTCTTTGCCTGGACCTATACCGAAATGCCTGGTCTCGACCCCACTATTACAGATCACCACATTGACACATGGCCCGATGTACCCCCCGTTTGCCAGAAATAGCACCCCATTCATCCTTCAAAGATTTCCGCTGTTAAAGCAGAAGTTGAGAAACTTCGCAAAGCAGGATTCATTTATCCTATTGCATATACCACTTGGGTTTCAAACCCCATTCCTATTAACAAAAAACAAGGCACCATTGGAGTATGTACTAACTTCCGTGATTTAAACCGCACATGCCCCAAAGACAACTTCCCCACGCCATTAATTGACCAACTCATCGATGCGTGTGCGAGACATGAAGTCCTATCTTTCATGGACAGTTTTTCCGGATACAACCAGATTCAGATCCGTAAGGAGGATCAGTACAAGACTTCCTTTACCACCCCATGGGGCACATTTTCCTATCGTGTCATGCCTTTTGGCCTCAAAAATGTTGGTGCCACCTTCCAGCGGGCCATGACCTATTTCTTTCACGACTTGGTCCATATCTTGCTCGTCTATCTTGATGACCTTACAGATCGTTCCCAGAAACGATCAGACCACCTTAGAGACCTCTGGCAAGTTTTCCTGTGTTGTCACAAATATAAAATTCGCTTGAACCCACACAAGTGTGTCTTTTGCGTTCCATTAGGCCGGTTGTTGGGTTTCATTGTTTCCCAAAAAGGAATTGTTGTCGATCCCCTGAAGGTCCAAGCCATCCTAGACCTCCCCTCTCCTCGCACGCTTCGGCAGCTCTAGAGTCTGCAGGGGCGATCTAATTTCCTTCATCGCTTCGTTCCTGATTATGCCACTACCATTCATGGTTTCTTACGCCTGCTTCGTACCCATATAACCTTTGCTTGGGATGAGCAAGTAGAAGCTGCATTTGAAGCCCTCAAGACATCTCTCACACAAGCCCATTTGATTTCCCCTTCGGATTTCTCTCAGGACTTCATCCTTTACGTCTCGGCATTCGAACATGCCGTGTCCGGAGTCCTGGTTCAAGAAGACACCTCTCACCAGGAACATGTCATTTATTACGTCAGCCAGACCTTGTCTGGACCACCCCTACGTTACCCATACGAGGAGAGACTAGCCCTAGCTGTGGTCTTTTCTATCCAAAAATTGCGACACTACATTTTACTTAGTCATACCACAGTCGTCCCCGACTCCAACCCCATGGTCTATCTCTTAAACCAGCGGCTACTGCAAGGTCGTGTTGCTAAATGGGTCATTATCCTCCAGGAATATGACCTCACTTTCCGAACCCCTAAAAGCACTAAAGCCCTCGCACTTTCCCATCTCATCACTGATCTCCCGTCCCTTCTGCCGTCCCCACAAATCTCCGATGAGTTACGCGACAATCACTTGTTCATCATCTCGTCTGATGACCCATCGTACGATGTTATTTTGTTATACCTGCGCACGCAGAAGTTCAGACCCAACATCAATCGTGATGGATGCCGTCGTATCTGTCACCAGGCCTCTCGATATCTCCTCTTAGGCGATGTCCTTTACCGGCGAGGGGTTGACATGATCCTCCATCGTTGCCTTACACACGAGGAAGCCAAACACGTCCTCAATGACTGTCATAGCGGTGCCTGCAGTGGACATTTCTCTGGAATGGCCACCACCCAAAAGGTCATCCGCACCGGATACTTCTGGCCCACACTCTTTACCGACTGCATCACAGAAGTCAAACATTGTAATAATTGCCAAATTTGTGTCCCCAAGGCCCGGACACCACCCGCTCCGTTACACCCAGTCGTCACCGTTGGTCCCTTTTGTAAGTGGGCCATCGACTTCGTGGAATGTAAACCCCCATCTGCCAACAGCCATAAGTACATCATTGTCACCGTCAATTACTTCACCAAATGAGCGGAAGCCATGCCCACCTTCAATTGTACAGCTGACACCACTGCCCGTTTCTTTTTTAACCACGTTATCACTCAATTCGGGGTTCCCAAACAGTTGGTCTCAGACCATGGTTCCCACTTCGAAGATTCCATTTGGCGCAAGTTATCCACCCTCCTCAAGTTCAAACATCAGTATTCCTCTGCTTACTACCCCCACGGGAACGGTCAAGTAGAGGCTATTAACAAAATTCTAAAAACCATCCTCCAATGCACTGTTGATCGGCATAAGTCCAATTGGAACCACATGTTGTTCCCTGCCTTATGGGCTTACCATAAATCCATAAATACTGCCACCGGTTTTACCCCGTTTCATCTAGTTCACGGTGTAGAGTCTATCCTCCCCATCCTCCCAGACACCTCCCCACTCGAGCAACGTCTGCTATCACTAGAACAAGCTGATGAAGACCGTCATGCCACTCTCCAGACCATTGAAGCCACCAAGAACTACTCCAAAGCTGTTTACGACAAACATGTACACCCTCGAACTTTCCATGAAGGGGACCTCGTCCTTTCCTATGACCAAGCCCATGACAAAACTGGTAAAGGAAAGTTTGAATCCATGTGCCAAGGCCCTTACATCGTGCAGACCTGCCTCGGCAATGGGGCATATATTTTGACTGACTCAGAATGTCACCCTTTGTGCAACCCTTGTAATGGCTTGTATCTTAAATGCTTTTATCCCTAAATAAACGCACAGCCCCATTGGTTTGCATTGTACAATTTGCTCTCTTTTTTGTTTTTCACCTTTTTTACCACAATCTTACATTCATCATTTTTTGCATGACCACAGATGGACCATCTTCCACCTCATTACATTGGCTTCGCTGATGGAGCAAGCTGTTGGTCTCCCAACCTGGGTTCTATAGCATGGGTCTTATATTCCCCTTCACATGAATTGATTCACCTTTACGGCATCTGTATAGGCGCTGCTACCAATAACCAGGTGGAGTATGATGTTGTGACCGGTCTCCTGACTGCTACCCTCTAGATGGGCATATGTCACCTTCATGTGTTCCTTGACTCCTAGCTACTTGTCTCCCAGCTCAACAAATGCTACCGAGTACGTGATCCATGCCTCTTTAGAAAATTCCTGCGCACAAAACAACTCAGCCGACAGTTTGAATCCATAACATTCACCCATGTCCCAAGAGCTCAAAATAGTGTCACGGATCAAATGGATAACAAAATCCTAGATTGTCATATCAATCACACCATGTAAAACATCCATCATGCATCATCATCCCCTAACATCTCATCAAAAATATATAAAAACCCAAAAAGATTGCAAGGGGCATCCACGTGCCTATCACCACATAAACATTTGCATCCATGTGCAATCAAAATAAAAACACCTTCATATACAGGGGCATCCATGTGCCTAATCCTACATACATCATGTTGCATCCATGTGCAATACATAAAATACACAAGGGGCATCCATGTGCCTAACATCCTACACTACTTGCATCCACGTGCAGTACAAACATATAACAAACCATAAGCGCATCCACATGCGTACACTAAATCATCATCACAAAAAGATGCATCCATGTGCATATATATATATCAAAAAATGAATGTCAATATGCTACACATGTCCTAAGTACCCCCATACTCAGCTATACAAAAAATAGCTATACATCCCTACGCCTCATAGAATACATGCCGTAGATACAAAATCAGGGGGAATCCCCTGTCCTCCCTAATGAGAGTCATACCCTGCGTCACTGCCTGCATCAGCTGCCTCTGATTCCTCCCCTCGCTCCTCCTCCGGTAGCTCCTCATCCCCTGCAAGCCCATGTGCACGACCCCTATCTGCCAACATAGCCACCGGGATCGCGATCGACCTGAACTCCCATGGCACCCTCATGCAATTCTGAATCACCTCTGGATCCACGTCACGCCACCCGTCATCGGTCACTCCCACCAGCAACCGATCCAAAAGCATCCGTACGGTCTCCGGAGTCCCCTCAGCATCCCGTTGATGCACCTCCCCTTGGCCTGGCAGGGCTGGTACTGCCACATGCCCCCTGCGCGCTATATGTCCTAGTGGTGGTCTCGGGCCAACATCTGTAGATCACACATCAGTCAGTAACAGTATATCAAAAAAATATCATACATAAGACTTGACATCCATAACATGCAATAGAATCAATACATACCATCTGGTCCCCACGCTTGTCCTAGCATCCATGGTGCCTCTGAATCCCCGGTGTAGTCCATATCCCTGTATGGAAAGTCATCCAATGTCAGCAGCATCTGCAGCCACTGCAGGTACAGCTCCTGAGTGAAGGATCTACCCACCTCACCGCCACCCCGGTGGTGCATCATCTCTCCCCACCGCACCATGCGCGACTCCCTCAGTCCTCCTGCCCTGACCGGCACCCGCGGCCGCAGTGTAGGTACTCTCTCCATGAAAAAAGCACATAGAAAGTATCCATAACAGAATCCCTTGCCAGATTCCTTCACCAGTGTCAGCTGCTGCTGCACACAAGTGAGGAACATCTGGCCCCACGCATAATAGACACCATCCAGTACCCGCTCCACTAGTTGCATCTGGCCCCCAGACACCTTCTCAGGTGACTGGGACCCCAAAACCCGAACCATGCACTCTGCAATAGCCTGTACTGTCGGCTCCTGAAGGTCCACCACCCGGAGTGCATTACTCTGCACCCTCACCTCTAGAACATAGTACCGCTCTAGCATATCCTCCATATCTACATCCGCGGATACTCGTGGCTGCGTATCCTCCACCCTACCCAGACAGGGCAACCCCGTCAGAAAATAGACATCTACAAGGGTGAGATCCACCCTCTCCCCCTGCACCCTGAATGCCTGAATGTCCAGCTCCCAAAAGCTCACTAGTCGGTTCAGCAGCAGCGCTGCTGAACGCATCATCGATACATGTGCGAACTTTAGAAGTCTGCACAATCCTAGCGTCGACTGCACATGGCGTTCCCTCCAGATAACCTCTACTATCTCATCCGGGACCTCCCGCTCTCGCCACAGCACCAACGACATCCTGTCAATCACACAAGGCAAACTCATCAAACTCATGTCAACGAAGTAAACCTGCCCCCCCCTCCCCCAGGGAATCTAATAGCTCGATCCCAATTGCAGCTTTAGGACCCCCTACCGTGGTTTCCAACCATGGTTATTAGGGCTATAGTCGCAGTCCCAAACCACGCCTGTAGGAGCCGAACTCGCAGTTTCAAACCACGTGTTCAGCCTGAGAATGCGCAGTACCAAACCATATATTTCCACCCTAGAACCTACGGTCCCCGACCATGGTTCCACCCCACAAACTCGCGGTCCACCCATGTGGACCGTACAATAAAATCCCCTAGGACCCACCACCTTACCCCGCACCCAATGAAAATGAAGATATGGGTTTGTCGGAATACCTGTAACTCCCGGATCTGAAAACAGCCGGTCAGATCGTCCAGAAATGCCACCTCAGCTCTGGTCCACTCTGATCACTAGTTAAAGTCAACAAGTCCAAACGACACTTGTCATGTTGGACCTACTCACTATTTATAGTCCGTTGACGTTTTCTTGTTTTGGCTATTCTGAACCCATACGGAGTCCATTTTTCAAACTATTTGCACCACTGGAATCAACACGATGCGACCGTCATGATGGTCAACTTGTTCTCTTAGTTTTTCCACTTCATTTTTTGAGCATTTTTTTTAGACACCACTCTTCGCCTCGGTTTGCATGCCACTTCAGCTTCTCTCCATTTTTTTTATAATTTATATCATTGGATTCATTTTTCCGAGCCCGTGATGATGCTTGAGATCATTTCTTGCTCTCACCCCCAGATTTTTTGGGTATTTTTCCAAAACGCCCCCCGTCACCTTAGTTTGCGTGCCACATCAACCGTTATCCATTTTTGACACTTTTTATATCGTCGGATTCATTTTTCCGAGCTCGTGATGATGCTTGAGATCATTTCTCGCTCTCACTTGGTACAGTTTCAACCTTGTGTCCTGAAACTTTGTTGCCTCGATTTGCGTGCCACATCGGCCGCCATCGGACTGTTCCACATTTTTACATGAGCCATTCACTCCTGTCATACTGCAATTATTTCATTATTTTGACACCATTCATTATCCCGCAAGGAGGCCCACAAATGTTCCCCCCTACCCTTGTTCTTGGTCATCATCAATGTTCCTTGATTGAGCACTTCCTCGTTGCCTGGCCATTCCTTTTGTTCTGTATAATTTTATCCCTTTTTTGGGCCGGACAAGTCCTTTACGAAAAAGGCACTTAGGGAGTTTTTGTTAAGCTCTTTTCTAACTCCTAAAACAATGAAAAGATCACCGAGCAATATTGATTCCTTTCATGCTCGTTAAAGTATCTGAAAGGGCGTCTATCTGGTATAAGTTTAACCCTTTTCCGGACCTAGTAGACTAATTACGAAAAAGGAATACTCTAGTCAGACTGGCTAGAAGAGTTCTTCATTGCATCCTTTTATGCTTCTTCAGGCCTTGAAGAGTAACACACGAAAAAGAAACCCCCTAGAGTCTTCTTATCGCTTTCAAACTCTCTAAATTTGAATGCAACCACGAGCATGAACTGTCCTGGGCTCGTACAAATCCACACGACAATACCATTCCATTATTTTAGAGTCTTCTTATCACTTTCAGACTCCTTAAAATTGAAAGCAATCATGAGCATGAACTGTCCTGGGCTCGTATAAATCCACACAACAGTACCATTTTACACACACTTCTTCTAGTTCCTTAACCCATTAAGAAGTTCCCCCGTGCCTCTCGGTATTATGATCGATCATCTCAACAACACCCCCAATCAGGTCGCCTTTGTTCAGAGTAGTCTGCAGTCTCCTGCCATTTTTACACCAGCTTGAGTATCACTCATCCCAGTCACTATCCTTGATCCATTAGAGCTATGACCCCTTTCCCATCAGTCAGTTTCATATGCTTCCCGCTCGTCCCTGCCATCATACTTTGAACAAAGGAAGTTTGAGTCCACCCACTCTACTTGCCCAGTTATCCCCCACAGTATGTCAGTCATACCATCAGTACTCTCACACTTTGGTTCTCCACCTCATGCTCCTATCAAGGAAACATCATTGCCTTGCTAGTTGCAGGTCTCCCTCTGTCGACAACAACCCCTTTGTTCCAGAGGATAGACCCAGAGGTCCCTGTGCCTTGGACCCATCACCATCTGTGGTGAGTTCCTACGGACCATTTTGAGAGGAGTCATCATTGCCTCTCCGAGTGGTTGTTTCCCACATGCTCGACTTCAACACCTTGATCGCATCATTGAGAATCGCGCAGGGTTTATATCCTTTCCATTATTGGTTGAAGACCCTGGATCTCCCCCGACTCTAACACATTGGTGAGTCACTTTGGAACACCCAGTTATATGTTCCCGTGGATGTTTAGGTTGCATTGGCGATTGTATTCGGAAGCCATCTAGTTATATGCTTCCTTGAGTACCCAGTTCAGTTCTAGTTCAGTGTACCCTTGAGGACATGACTCCCCATCACTATGCTCCAGTAGCTCATCAGTTCCTCTCGTACCACATTAAGCAGCACTGTGGTTATTCCAGTGTATCATTTCTTCAGTTCAGACATGGTTAGCCCCGCAGTATGTCCTAGATTTGTGTCCCCTCTGGACCCTTATGATGTACACAGTGGTTCTCTATGTATCCTACAGGTCCCCCTTTTCGGACCTCCCAGTTATTTTTTATGTATCTTGATACGAGCATGGGTATGCTGGTGGAATTGCCCTAGGTGATCCCTATTCATCACTTGGGAGGCATACATACCCTTTGGAGGCTTGCCTTGGATTGTTGAAGGTTACAACATTAAGGCTTGGGTTGTAATTATCACTCTTCTATTTATTTCCCATTTATTTACAGTAATATAATCTCTTTCCATAAATGTCTTTGTGTTAATGATATTTTAGATCTTTCTTGCTTAACTTTTGGCTTAGATCAGTTAGTGTTTAGATGTGCTTTTACTGTTTGTTTGTCTCTATATGCTTGACAGGGTTTTGCAGCTTTAGATATGAAGACTACGAAGCTTGGAGCGACAAATAGGAGAAGGATTCGTGAATTTGAAGGTAAGGCATACATCTACTTTAATCTCTGATTGATATAGGAAAGTAGACCTATATTTTGTATACATTTGTTCTAGATCCACCTGGACTAGGGAGATCACGATCGCGTCCACTCGATTAGAGTATCCATACAAAAATATGGCGACCATACTGGGGAAAGAACATAGTTTTGATTTCAATTTGATTTGTTTTCATTGATTTCTTCTGGTTCATTTTCTAGCCTCCGGAGCCCCTCCCACTTTTGAAATTTTTCCATTTCAGAGTCTGTTGGCTTGCCCTGACTTTGGCTAGGATAAATATTGGACCTTTCACTTTATAGTTTTGGACATCTTTGCTTTCTTGCTACCTACTATTCGCCCTGCGCACCTGGGGTATACATACCCTGCGCTACTGGGACTATGGAGTTCGCTGTCCATGAGCATCCTGTGCCTTTGGCACCGATAGCTTGAGTACAGTCTACTCCATCGGCTCCTTTAACCTTCAAAGAGCTTGTGCTCGATGCTCTGGTGTTCAAGAACAGATTGCGCCAGCATCTGTTGCTTGGTGATTAGCACATTTTCTCCACTTTTTGTGATTTGGTCTGATTGTTTGAGCTCTGCATACTATATGATTCAGTCACAGAACCCCTAGGTTCTACTTGTTTGCATCTGAGTTTGATTTGGTTGATTTTGGGTCTTAATCTAGTCAAGTAAGCAATTTGGTATTGGCGGGAAATTTCAATCCCCCACCTATCCACTTGGTCTTGTGATCCCTGAGCCCCTTTTTAGATCTATTCAGTTTGTTAGGTCTGATTCCTAACTCCTTCCTACATCCAGTAATTGAGTTTTGTTTGTGATTTTGTTGTTTGATTTTGCATGTGTTTTAGTGTTTTTGAGTTATGGGTGATCTCTTCTCTTTGGGAATTTCCAGTTTACCATAGTTGGTCGAGACACTGTCTTTGATTTTCTGAATGGTAGATCTAAAGAGCATTATAATTATCAGATCCATTGTGGACATTTGAGTTGGGAAAACAAAATTTTATCATCTTCATTTCAAGTCTTATCCTTGGAATTGTCGGGAATAATTTTCATTATTTTGGGATAAAAATCTTTGGAAAGATTGAATACTCAATCTTGTAGTTTCTTGGTTATGACATCTTCTCCATTTCTCAAAAATATATAAGCATATTTGAGTTTTTGCAAAGCATCTATAAATATTGAAAATTCTCATTCTTTGATTTCCATTCATCTTTTAGGTCATTATTTCGAAAGTTAGAGATTGTTACATTTGAGAGCGAAATTCTTCTTTCCATATTTCGTAGATTGGATTAAATTGAAAAGAGAAAAACGGAAAGCGTTTACATTTTGGTGTTCGTTTGTTATTTAGTGATTTTTGTTGGCATAGTGAAATGAGTACTTCGCTTGTCTTTTTCATTCATTTTCAATTATAGGGGTACTTTTTTATTTTTCTCATAACAGCAATGAAGGAATTTCTCCCTACCTTAGATAGATTTAATCGAATTGAAAAAGACATTTTTTTGCATTTTTCATGTAGATTAAGTTGCATTTGTTTAAATTCCTGTCTACACTCCATGCATTCACTTAACCGCTCAAGATAAAATTAACGGTAGTGTTAGGTTAAATCCTGCTAGTAACTTGTTTGATAAGTTAGTGATGTGTTCCGGAGTCATTAAGCATGGCAATTGTCGTTGTCTGCCTGCACTGCATCCTGAGGACTTGCAGTTCTTCCACGTACCAATTGGTATATCGAATTTTCTTTCACATACCCTTGGGTATATCGAAAGGAACTTCACATACTCGATAGTATATTGGAAGGCTCTTGTCATACGGTTGTGCATTAGACAGCACCACTACAGATTTGAGCTCCCACGTACCTTGCATATATTGGGAGACCATTATATGATTCCTATACCAACTAAGTTAACCTATTGGTCATATTGGCGTGGAAATACACCAAGAATAGCACTCGAGGAGCTACTACACATGTGCTTCAAGTAGTTGGGTTATACGGTCAGGGGTACGGTCCTAATCCTCCCTGGTTAGTAGTCTGAAATATTGGGCCGAGTATAACGATTGGAACCTGTGGTATATCGCGAGTTGCACCGCCTTGACAATTCTGCAAGGTTCCATACTTTTGAATCCCCACCTTTCATGTAAGTTTGCTTGCGGCTTTAGCTTGTGTAGATTTTGGTTTAATTTTTTTATTTTTTATAGGTTACACTGAGGAGAAATTTTGATCTGGTCATCTTAGCCAATCAACCTTTGAGAATATCCAGAAGGATTCTCAATTTACCACCTGAATATCGCCTTAATCAGGAGGAGAAATCAGGATTAATAATGGATCAACTGATCACATCTGTGCCACACGAGGAAGATGCCTCTACCCTAGAGTCGGGAACGAACTATTCTTCTCCCTTAAATACTCCTATCTCTGATCCAACAAGACCTTTGATAGGAGCACCGCCTACATCCTATGAAACATCCTTCCATTCTTCGATGGAGGGACATCCTGGAGATGCAGGTTGGATTTTCAATTAGCCCCGGGCTAAATCAATATTGACAGCATTTGGTCCGTTCGCATCCTTTTGGGACACATCTATAGGACATCATGTCGCCGATTTTGGGTCAATTCCCATGGAAGAAGCCATGCGTCGTCGTTGGATTCTTTACCATTAACTCCTTGAACCGCTTTATGAACAAATGCACCATTTGTGCATGTCTAGCGAACAACATAGGTGCCAGAGTCTCACATGACGAGAAAACATTTTGGATAAACCCATATTTCAATATTCCCTTGTATGCTTTTTATCATTCACTTCACTGGAAACAACTATACCCAGCATGACCACTTATGAACCAGGTCAACCCTCGTTTTCAATGAGCACACCTCTACTTCAATTGACTGGTTCTATACCTACTGAGACTCTCACCATGATACCCCCCGGAGGGAAACCTTCAAAGTATGTTAACTTTGGGACACTACCTCCACCTCCCCCACCTCGAAACTCGAGGGGAGGATATAATTTCCCTATTAGTCTATTATCAGGAAGAAGTAATCCTTTTGTTAGCACTCAACCCTTGGTCATGAGTCAACCTAGCATTAGTGGTCATCATTCAGTCACCGGGCATATTCCAATTTGTGGACAACTTTCAACTAGGGGGCAGGACCTAGTTGGTGGACCTAACCTGACTAGGGGAAATAACCAAGCTAGTTGTCATATCATGAGTGGAGGATACATTTCTCATCCGATTCTTAGTATGGCTGGTAGTCCTCTCCCAACCATCGGACAACCCACGTGGACACATAATGTGAGGTGTCCATCCATTTGGACCCAACCCCCATGGGGACACATTATTCCAGGACATTGTAACATCAATATTGGACAAAACTATCCAGGAAACCTTTTTCCTGGATTACCTTACCTTAGAAACTCTAACAATAATGTCCCACCAACCGGACCCCCAGCCGGCATGGCACCCCCACCACCTCCACCCCATTTAGGAGGATGAGGAACCCCACCTTCTGGTGATGAACCTCCCCATTCCATAGGAGGAGGACCCCCACCTTACGGCGGAGGACCACCTTACTCCGGAGGAGGAGTACCCCCACCTTTCGGTGGGGGACCGCCGCATTCTAGCGGAGGAGGACCCCCACCTTTCGGTTGGGGACCACCACATTCTTGTCGAGGCGGACCCCCACCTTATTGTGGAGGACTACCTTACCCTAGAGGGCCCCCACCTCATTCTGGCGAAGGTGGAACTCCTTCCCGCCCCCCTCCTAACCCTAATGGACCACCTCCATATGATCAATTTCCTATGGGAAGAGCCCACAGTCAATCCGTTCCTGGTACTACCATTACATCGATGCCATACCAATAATACCAGTATCCATAGTCTAACCAACAATTAACCTTTCTGGATACTCTCGATTTTCTAGATCTATCACGGTTGAATAACGATCCCATCTATCATGGAACCAATTGGTCAGCTATCCCGGTGAAACTTCCATCAGACATCCTGAATTTTTACTGCAAACCGGGTGAGGATCCCAAAAACCATGTAATGACATATCATTTATGGTGTTCGTCTAATTCCCTAATGGATGATTCCATCCATTTACGGTTATTCCAGCAAATCCTCACCGGCCCTGCCGCCAAGTGGTATATCAAACTACCACCACACTCTTTTCATCATTTTCGATCCTTGGCCATGTCCTTTTTGACAAATTTCCAGTTACCAATCCGTTACGAGACCGATATAAATCTTTTGACCTCTATTTGAAAAACTACCGCCACCCATATTTCTGATCATATTCACGAGTGGAGGTGGAGACGACATTTGATTAAGGCTCTCATTCTTGACCAACTCCTTGTAGATTGGTTTACCAAGTCACTCCTACCCGTCGTGGCCAGAGATGTTGCTATGGGTGGGTCCGTCACTGAAGAGAAAGCTATAGCACATGCCCAGTACTTAGACTTAGTCTATGCTCAATATTACACACTATATGATATTGTCCCTGACGCACCCCGCCCTACCTACGACCCAACAAAACCACCCCAGGGAATTCATGTCGATGACATCATAGGTTCCGTTTAGAACCAGACTGCCCCTCAATCCAGTACCCATGCTGGTTCCACTTCATCCCCATCACAATATGGGAACAACACCAATAGATCACCCATCCCTGTGGCCACCGAATAAGTGAATTCAATCAAGTATACTTCACCTCAGAAATCTGGTTGTAAAAAGAAGAACAAGGGGAAAAACAAAAAACCTTCTAATCAGTAGGAACCAAAACAGAACAATCCTGATACCACCAAACCCAAGCGAAAGGATAAGTTTCCATGTCTACTGTGCGGTGGAAACCACTTTACCAAAGAGTGCCCACATCGAAATGAGGTCCAAAAGTTCTTGAAAGGGAACCCAACACCCGTAGTTTTAACTGATACCTTCCCCACACAATAGCAACAAATGGTTGCACAACTACCCTCTCCTGCTTACAGACAGACATCCTCTACCGCTCATGTTCTCATGAGGCATAGTGAAACTGTCAACTTGAACACACGATCTTGTTCTTATGACTCGGTCCAACTGAAGGAACCTACTGGCAGTAATCCTGAAAAATATTTTGTTTCTACACCAGATATTCCTACGCCGCAAGGTTCTCTCACTATTAAGAACCCTGGCTTTGATTTAGTGCTATGTCTGCCTAAGAGAACGATTATAAAAGTTGTTTTCAATCCTAATGCTCGAGCTGCTCAGAATGACAACATTGTAGAGGACTTAGCGCAAGTCACTTGTGTTATGTTGACATTGGAATTCTTGCGAAACCGTCCCAATCAATGCAAGACTCTGCTCACTACTATTGGCGCTGTAGACCCCGATTCCTTGAACACCATCATGTTATGACTTGAGTACTTTAAGCCGATACTTTCACACCAGCTTGCATTCCAAATTGTTACAAATGTTGCTGGGAAGAGAATCCATCGTTCCATGTTGGACGAAAGAGCATCTGCCTCGATTATGTCATTGTCCTATTGGAGAACCATCGACTTTCTTGAGTTGAACATTTCCCCTACCACGTTGAAAGCATTTGAGGGTCGTGGATTCGAACCACACAGACTGTTACAAGCTTTGGCTATTGATATGGGGGGCAAGACTGTTTCCATCAATGTGGAAGTTTTCGCTGCCCCCATTGGATTATGAACTACTCCTTGTTCGTAATTAGTTTTATGCCATGACTGTGGTTTCTTCATCCATCTTCCACAATGTACAATTTCCCCACCAAGGGAAAATTTTTACTATCGATCAACTGGATTTTTGTACACCAGACACCACTACTCATCCCGGTGACAATCTACCCCTCTTAGTTCATTCTTCCCATATATATGAGAGTGTGGGGGTTGGATTCCTCAAGGACTCATCCCTTATGGGAGTCTTTCCATCACCAAATCCCCCTTCCCATGTTGCTACAGTGAACATGATCTCCTCCATGATCCCATCATCATCTAGCTCTAATGACCAATGGCTCGTGCCTACGCTTGATACAATAGACTCGATAAGAGATGTCATGCCTCTTACACCTGCAGAAGATACATATGAGGATATCCAATCGGCATCTGATGACCACTCTTCAGTGGCATCTACATCATATTCTCCACCACTACAGCGGTCTTCACCCCTACCAAATCATGTCCTCCAAAATTTCCACTTGGATGAGTGCATTATGGAAGTCATGAGTATGGATGAACCTCCTTGGGAAGACCTCCACCATCGATCATCTTTCCTACCACCGCTATACTGAGTGGAGAATCACATTGAAACCCTCATTACGCCGGATGTCGTTCCTTGCCCCCAATCTCCTATCCTCACATATGATACAGTAACCGAGGGAAACTTGGAAAACATCGAACCTATCATATCGATCGACATCTTGGATACACCTCGATTCGTGGACCATATTCGTATAGGCCACAAGTGCTCTCCTGAAGAGCTTACATCATACACGACCTTATTCAAACAATTCCACGAGATATTTGCATGGAGACGAGGAAATGTCTGAGATTAATCCTTCCATTGTTGTTCATGAGATCAAAACATATCCCAAGGCTAAACCCATCTGAAAAATTTACCTCCAGTGCACCCAAGAAAGGCTGCGGCTATAAAGGCTGATATTGAAAAGCTATTGAAAGCTGGCTTCATCTATCCTTTTCCCTTGATAGACTAGGTATCTAATGTCGTCCCTATTGCTAAAAAATAGGGCACCATTTGGGTTTGTGTCGATTACAGGGATCTTAATAAGGATTTTCCCAAGGACAACTACTCTACGCCATTTATCGACCAAATTTTCGACAACTGTGCCAGGAGTGTCATCTTCTCATTTATGGATGGATTTTCCGGCTAAAATCAAATTGAGATCCATCCAGTCGATCAACACAAAACTGCTTTCATCTACCCGTGGGGTACGTTTGCATACCGTAAACTACCTTTTGGCCTTAAAAATGTTGGTGCCACATTCCAGTGGGCTATTTCATATTCCTTTCACGATGTGAAGGACACTGTAGAACCATATCTCAATGACCTTCCTGCACATTCGCAACATCGAGAGTTCCACATTGACCATCTGATGGCAGTATTCCTTAGATGCAGGCAGTATAACATCCATCTAAACCCTCACAAGTGCATATTCTGTGTCGAGTCTGGATGCCTCCTCGGATTCATTGTTTCTAAAGATGGGATCCGCATTGATCCCTTGAAGGTGGAAGCCATCGTTGCTCTTCCACCCCCCACTAATATACCAGAACTACAAAGTTTGCATGGGATGGAAAACTACATAGGTGTTTTGTGTGTAACTTCTCTGAGAAAACACAGGGATACATGCGGTTGTTGAAGAAGGATGTACCATTCATTTCGGATGAGTCTACTTAGTGATCCTTCGACAAATTAAAACATGCTATCACCCATGCCCCGATACTCCAACAGCCTAACTACCACAAGGACTACATCCTCTATCTTGCTGCTTCCACTGCCACCATTGCTATGGTCTTGGTTCAGGAAGACAGTAAATCCTAGGAACATGTGATCTATTAACTAAGTAAGGGTCTCATTGACTCCAAAACACGCTATACACATGTCGAGAAACTCGCTCTTGTAGTAGTCATCGCTGTCCAAAATTTTCGTCACTACATTCTCCTCTGCACTACCACCATAATTGCCGACTCTAACCTTATGTACCACATTCTCACGCGTCAGGTACTGGGGGGAAATTATTCGCATTGGATCATCATTCTCCAAGAGTTTAACCTTCAATTTGAGAAGGCTAAGTCTAAAGAATCTCTGGTATTTGTGGAGCTGATTTGTGATCTTCCTAGTACTGATACAGAATCTGATCCCATGGACTCTTTCCCCAACGAGTCCTTGTTTATGATCAGTACTTCTAACACATGGTATGGGGATATTACTTTGTATCTCCAAACCAAATGGTTCAATCCTCAAATATCTCGCGATGATCATCGTCGTCTGCATCACCACGCCAAGTACTACCTGATCATTGGTGATACCCTCTATCGCCGTGGTGTTGATTCAATCCTCCGATGATGTCTAACCCACGAGGTGGTTGAACACGTTTTGAATTACTGTCACTCTAGGGCTTGTGGAGGTCATCTTTCTGGGATGGCTATGGACCATAAGATATTGCGCGTTGGATACTATTGGCCCTCGATCTTCCAAGATTGCATTGAAGCGGTCAAGAAGTGTGCTCCCTGTCAAATTTTTCATCACAAAACGCACTCACATCTAGCCCCACTACATCCCATTATTGTCGTCAGCCCTTTTGCAAAATGGGGCATAGATTTCATGCATTGTAATCCTACCTCAGCCAGGGGGCATGGTTATGTCATCGTTGTCATTGACTATTTCAGCAAGTGGGCCGAAGCAATGCCTACATACAATGAAGACGAAAAAACTACTGCACTCTTCATGTTTAACCATATTATTGCATGATTTGGAGTCCCACAAGCCATCATTACTAATCATGGATCCCATTTGCGGAACAAGATGGTAGATGAATTGAATGCCAGATTGGGTTTTTGCCATGAGAAATCAACTCCATATTACCCACAGTCCAACGGACAAGTAGAGGCCATCAATAAGGTCTTTCAAACCATGATCCAAAGGATGGTGGGGACAGAGAAGTCTAACTGGAATAATATGATTTTCTCATCCTTTTGGGCATACCAAAATTCCATGAAAACTACCACTAGTTTCACACCCTTTTAGTTGGTCTACGTACTAGAGGCAGTGATACCGATAGAGTGCGAGATTCCATCGTTAAAACTCGTTGTCGAACTCCTTCCCAATACCACTTTCGTGGAAGAACGTTTCCTCCACCTAGCGAAACTCAACGACACCCGTCGTGATGCTTCCTTGGCTAACGAATCTCATAAGAAGCGCGTCGAGGCCCAATATGACAGATCCGTCAAGCCTCATGCTTTCAACGATGATGATCTAGTCCTCACATAGGACCAGAAACACGATAAGCTAGGGGTAGGCAAGCTCGAGTCCATGTGACATGGTCCATATGTGGTGAAACGATTCTTGGAGAAAGGAGCATATGAACTCGAATATTATGATGGGATATCTTTAGGGAATCCTCATAATGGGCTCTTCCTGAAGTGGTACTATGCTTAGATTTTTATGCATTAGTACTATGTATATTTTGTACATGATTTGTGTCTTGTGTGGTGTGACGCTTTGATTGAGTGTGCTAGGATCTTGTTTCTATGCTTCTATCATGTTCTGCCTGGATGTGCAGATGGAATCATGTGCTAGATTTGCAGACGATGCCAATCGACATACCCGTAACCTTGCTTCAAAAGCTTGGGTGCTTTACTCTCCTACCGTCGAGCTTATTAGTTCAGGAGGAATTTGTCTAGGGTACGCAACCAATAACGTCGTTGAATATCATGCAGTGACTAGAGTCTTAACCGACTCTCTTTCCCTAGGTATGAACCATGTTGCAATTCACCTTGATTCACAACTAGTGGTCTCCCACCCTAACCATATTTACGCTATCCGCGATCCTACACTGCTCCGTCTATTCTGATGAGTACGTCTCCTAGAGAGGTCATTGGACTCGGTTCAATACCTGCATATTCTTAGAGAGATGAAAACTATTGCTGACTCATAGGCTAATTTTATTCTAGATTGGTACATTGCACATACGTAAAACATCCAAAAGATATGAAAACAGACATAACATGTAAACAATGTATAGGAAACACATGTACAAGATCCCATAATCATCCATAGAACACTATTTATAAATCCACAAATAGAGTTGTATTTATATCATGTCGGTACAAATAAAAAAGTGGTACTGGTACAAAAATCTGAAGCTCATGATCTTTCAGTAAGAGTTATCTCTACAAAAATCTGAATTCCATGACTTTCAGTGTAATACATATATGCATGAGCCTAATCCCTAGGACGCTCATGAAAGAAGACTATATCCCTAGCCACCTTCCTGAGTAACATGCCAAAATGCTCAGATACGCCCAATGTCTGTCGCTGGTAGTGACGAGGTAGCTCATAGACGCATGGATCTGGAATGTCAAGAGTCAACCATTGGAGTTTATCCTCTAGCTCATCCAGCTCCTCCATGGCATCACGGTGTGCAGCCTCCATCTCCCGTACTACTCCTCTCTGAGCAATCAGAGAGCGCCCACTGGACGGGATGGACCAACGTCTGTGTAAACATATACAAATCATAAGTACTACACCAAAAACATAAAAAAAATCATAAAATGAAAACACAACAGAGTTGTTGTTCTTACCTATGTCTCCCCACTACGCACCCTCAAGAAGCACCAAGTCTAGGTCTCCTATGAAATCGACACCCTCATAGGGGTAGTCCTCCACCATGAGGAGTCGTCCTTTCAACCAGCTGAAGAAAGATGTACCATAACTAATGTTGGGTCCCCCACCATCGTGACGGGGCATCACCTCAGACCATCATACCATATGTGGATCCCTCAGATCCAACTAATCCAGCTCAAGCTGTGGGTGCATATGTGGAACCCACTCTAGGAAGAACGAGACTACAACTAATCCATATCCGAACTTCTTCATCTCACCATGCCGACATTTGGTCAGATGGTCTCTGATAGATACGAGGAGCCCCTCGCACTAGTTAAAAACCGTGGGAGCCATGCACTCCTCTACGTATAGCATATGGGCCTTGTTGGCCAAGTTAGTTTCTCTACTACCTGCTACCCTCTCGATGGTGAAGAAGACTGTACACAGGGGACGATCCCTCACAACTTTGATGGGGATCTTACCACCAACTTTCTGTGTTCTAGGATGGCACCATTGGGCCGCTACATCCTCAGTGGTGCGATCACTCCCGCGTGATCCTATCAGAGACACTAGATCCCCCCGCCGGGACAATCCCATTAGACAATATATATCCTTGATATCTATAGTCAATGTATGCACACAAACCTGGAAGTAATGCTACTCAGGATCCCAACATCGGATCAAGTATTCTAGTAATGGCACTTAGGCCCTCATGCCCTGGATGTGGAAGTATTTCAGTAGCCCGCAATTCCTCAATGCATTCATGCATTGAGGGTCGTTTGCCGCTTGTGAATCATCTAGTTCATGCTCTCTTTCATGCCACTGGACCATCTCTTCCACCTAAACCTGTCCAAACATAAAAAAGACACTCATTGGAAGTGGGTCCAACTAACCAACTCCTCATTTTTTCTTGTGCATGAGTTCATGGAGGTATTCGGCGTCGACGCACCCCATCCATACGGACAGGGTGCCATCAGCGCACAACGTCCTCACGGGTTTGACACCAAGAGGCCCTCGGTGAATGTCCCAAAACGGAGAAGTGTGTCGGGCGAAGGGAGTAATTTCCCCCATTCACACAAGCCAAAAAATGGGAAATTGGAAGTAAAAATCAAATCTACTCCGATGAAATTGTAAAGGGAAAACTTTAGGATTACCTCACACCGACGACAATGAAAATGGTTGATAGAAGCTCCTACAATCAGCACTTGAAAAACGGCTTTAGAATGGTATTTTCACCTCCCAACTAGGTAAAAAAAAAATAGTAATTAGTTTTTACTATTTACCCCTATTTTATATATTTGGAAAGGAATATTCCTTTTTTATTTATTCTTTGCGGGTTATTTTGCTATAGTTAGGATTATTTTTGTGTCTATATTCCTGGTTGATCATTTTGACCTAGTTTTTTAATGTCCACAGGTGAAGTAAAGTGTTGTGTTTAAATTTCGATCGTGATTGCGGTTATTCTACGCCTGTTACCAGGTGTGAACACCTCTTTGGGCGTTTTTATGTTGTTATTCTGCTCGTGAAAACTAAACATTAATGACACCGAGAATACTCTGTTTTCCTTCTCATGCTTGTAAAATGATAAGAATAAGTTACTGAGTTATCTTTTATCACTTTTTCAGGCTTGTAAAAATCCTATGAAAAAGCGACCCCATAGGAGTCTTCCTTTAAGCTCTTTTTAGGATCCCTTAATATGAAAAGATCGCCAAGCAAGCTTGATGCTTTCACGCTTGTAAAAGTATCCGAATGATCATCTTTCTGGTGATAGTTTACCCCTTTTTTGGACCAAGATGTATTATATACGAAAAAGGAGCACTCCATCCAATCATGACTAGAAGAGTTCTCTCTCACATTGTTTTATCCATTTTCGGGTGGGGAGAATAACTTTTGTGAAAACGAATCTTTTGGAGTCTTCTTTAGTTCTTTTCAGACTCTCTAAACATGAAATGACATCAAGTTTTCCTTCTTTGGACTCGTTAATAGCTAACATAGAAGGGCCTTTTTTTGGATGAACCCCTCCTATCCTAGGTTCGTAAAACATTTGGGATTGGACTCATTCGAAAGATGAGTTATACCAAGCATCTTTTTACCCTCCTTAAGCTCGTTAAAAAACAAAAGAGTCATTCGTCAATCATGATGAGGAAAAGGAAATATTTTGTGTTACACTATGATTTACGACAGTACATAATCACTCTTGAACATGTCACTCATTTGCATATGCATTCAGTACTTGGGTAATCCATTTGTCTTCGAGTCACGTTGATTTTGTGAGTCTTGTTACTCCTTTGGGTCATCCAAAGAATGTTTCCATCACCAGTTACATTAGTGGGTTGGTATCATTCTCATTATGTCAATAATGCCAAGTAATGCCATGCACATGTTCAAGAGACAGTTTTCATTCACTATCTGCAGTCATATTTACCTTCCATTCACTGTTTGATTCACTTCAAACATCTATGATCACGTTTCATGTTGATGATATGGGATTCATCATGGCCCTCCTTTGACGGATTCATCCTTGTCGACTTCAACACATCACCCGAGGATTGAATTTAGAAACCAATCAAGTACCTTGGGACTGCATGCCTCACTGGCAGGTTACCTCGCTTTCGACAAGAGTTTACATCATTGAATCTTGATTGAAATATCCCACCGAGTGTTCGACCCCAACTCATTGATTCACATTCGATGGTATGTACTGTGATACCTTGGGGATCATTGACATCAATGGTGATTTCCCTCGTGCTTGTTAATAGTATACATCAATAACCGGTAATCAAGTGGTTTCTACCATGTTCGACTCCAAGACATTTGTAATCAAATGGTTAAATTCGTATCATTGCGAGTTTAGCTTGAAGACCTTGGGGGAATCATATCTTACCCAGGTTGCGATGGATATTGTTTGAGTCATAATACATGGATCCACATTTGTATTGGTTGTGGATGTGTTATCATCTCATCATGGATATACGATTGTGTCCAGTAGCGATAATTGTGTTCATTTGGTCCCTACTACCATGGATCTGCATTGTATTGGTCGATAGCCATGTTATGAATCATGTGAGACTAGTATCTCAGAGTCGGTTGTACTGCAGTAGCTTCTTCCGTCCAAAAAGTCCTTGTCATTAATTCTTACAAATTATTTCACATGTTTTATTTTACCAGCTTCACGCTTTGGGGGGCATTCTGTTATACCAAAATCTCGTCATCATGATCCATGTATCAACTCAGGGCCTTAATCTTTGAAGTTTCCCTAGCTAGAACATCATTGAGGAAGTTGTTGACCTGATTCTCCACCTTTTCTAGTGAAGCTGGCGCATGCTACTTTCTAGCAAGGGGCGCCAAACATTGGCTGGCGCCTGATGTATACTGGCAACCTGGGTCAATGGCTCTTGTTGTCCTTTTGCAGCTTGCACCTGACCCTTCCCGGTGCCTGTTGTCATCATGCAAAGTGTGCTAGGGTTGGTTAGAGTGGATAACAAGGGGATTCGAGCAAATTCTCAAAGCTAGGTGACATGGATACCTATCCCTAATTGGTAGGAACAACTGGTATTCAGCTCCTAACCTATTGGGAAGATCCCTTAGACCTCTCCCTGTTACAACGTAATTTTCCACCTTGTGAGCATCAGCATTCTTTGGCCTACAGGATCCATTTCACTGGCTTAGATCCACTTTATATCCTTCAGACACTATTTTCCCCTATTTTTTCCCTTGTACGTTTGCTGCATCATTATAGTGGGCATACCCACAAGTTGCATCACTATAGCTCGTGGGTAGCATGTCAAATGGTAAAAATCACTAGTTTATACTTTTTACTCACAAAAAGCAGTCATTGAGTGACCTTTGACCCTCCATCTGCCCAAGAAATGCCTCGATGTGTCCTTTCATTTACCTTTGAGAGTACTATATATTGAGGACATATGGCTTATTGATGGGAGGAGAAAAAAGAGAAAGAGAACTCTAGTGTATTTTTTCCCTATCTTGAGTCTACACTCATTGATCCTTGTAGTTGTGAACCCTCTATGTTCACCTTCCAAACTCCTATCATAGTTTGACTTTGTCGTTCCATGGAGGATTGAAGTGGTGGAGTCGCAAGTGGATTGAACCAGATCTTGGTTCAGATTGGTTGCCGGTAAGAGGTCGTATCACATTGTACTACTTCTTGTTTATTAATAGAAATACTCATATTCTCGTCCATTAAGGTTGTAAATGTTTTCTATAATACATTGGGTTGCATTTACTTGTAATATCATGGGCCATTTATATTGATGATTTTAATGCCGTTTATATATTATATGTACTTGTTGTATATTGGATGTCAAGACTAATTTGCAGATTCAAGTGCACGGATTGAAAAGCTCCAACAGGGATCTACACCAAACTTTTGGATCGAGGTTGGTTATATTCTTCATTATCTTAGCATTGTCATTTATATAGCATAATACTGAGAATTAAGTTGATTTCTGGTAGTCAGCTTTCTGTTGTGGTCTACCCCAAGCCATAGTGAGTTTTCTCCAATATAGAAATGGTGACTTGGCTGGGGAAAACATCCATTTTTGGGGATTTTGGAGCATTAGTCCTTAATTAGAGTTGTTGTTTGTCGAAGCTCTGTGTCACTAATTGGTCATTGAGATACACTATAGAAAACTGATTTTTTCTGAGCCATTGGACTCTTTATTTTCCCATTTTCCTTTCCTTACCCACGGGTGAGATTGGCTCTGCCCGCGTATAGTCGCCTCTGTTTACTCTACTGCTCGCGGGTACCCGCAGTTTTTCCTTCAACAACAGTGTACAACTCCGACTTTGGTTGATTTATAACTTTTGGTTGTTGCTGGGTTGGCTTTGGATGATCCTGAGTCTTTGTTGGCCTGTTTCTTGACTGTTCCATGCCTTGGTTGTGACCATAACTCTTCTTTTCTCTTGGTTGAGCCTTGTTGGTTTTTTATCCATCTTTGGATTTAGCCTTGTTGGTTTTTTCCTTTTGAGCTCATTCTGTTGGCTGAGTCTTACTGTTTGGCATCTCCTGGGTTGTCTTAGTGATCTCCTTGGCATATCAGTGACTAGATAGTAGGATTTTGCTTGCATTTTTCATTTCCTTATATTGAAAAATACAAAAAATATACATATAGTTTTGCATTTTCCTTTTGTTTATAAGAGAAAATACAAAAAAAAATTCTGCTTTTATGTACTACATCTTCCATTGAGTGCTTTCTTCCTTCATTTAGATTCTGATTGTGCATTGAAAATATTAAAGGATTGTAGTTTTATTTTGAAACCATTGGATTGATTTCGCATGCTAGTGACAGTGTTTTCATTGGATAGATGAGTCTAGGATTTGACGATTTTGCATACTATTGAATCATAAACATCACTAGTTTCACGACCATATCCCTCGAGTAACCACAGCCATTAAAATTAATGCTTAATCTTAAAATTGATTAGACCAATTTTATTTATAGGGCACACCAAATAGCATAGGTTTAGAGTCTTGGAATAGATCATTGTGAGTTAACAATCCATGACTACTAGACGAAACATTAGGTGTCTGACTAGGGAATGGAGGAATCCAAGGTATACATCGGTGTTCTCAGGAAACTCTACTCAAACCAGAGTTAAGCACGAGGTCATGGGAGGTTGGTTGAAGAGATATCCCTCTGATACTGGCTAAACGTGGGAGATATTTCCAGGATTTGTTCGTATCTGGGGACTCTTGGGGGATTTGACCCTCATTGAGTTTCGGGCTCAACTACCCTGCCCATACGACGGATCCCACCTACGACTGTCCCCTTGAGCATTGGTTATATTGCGATGACCATAGTTTCCTTACCCAGGTATCGCATAGGGTACTTGCAGTGGTTATGTTGTTTGTGTCTTGAGTCAGATAGGGATTGGACAGCACAATTGTTTGTTGCTGACGGTTACGACCCTTTGCACGCAGTGAATCATGGGTGTCTCTATAACTAATTCTGTTATCCAACATTCCTCCATAGTTTTTGTTGGAATGGTTCCTCAAGTCTCTACTCCCATACATTGCTAAGGATGTTTCCATGTCCGGCATTGTGACTGAGGAACAAGCCATCTTGAAATTCCAGCAGTTAGACTTATTATACTCTCAGTCTAGCATTTTGTATGACATTATTCCTGACACACCGCGAACATGCCATGAGCCTCAGTTAGTTCCTGGACCACATGCCGATGGCATTGTAGGATCCGCAAGCACTCGCCCTGTAGATCTGGTGGCTAATCAAATGCAAAATTTGTCGTTAAACCAGTCTACTGCTGGACAGGTTCACACCTTTCCCACTTCCACCCCGTCGTTCGATGTACACAGTGTGCAATCGACAAACCAATTAGGTAACCAGCAACCTGGTGGTAAGAAAATGGGGAGAAACAACCATAAGGGTGGAAACAATGGGAACAACAATAGCAATCACAATACCCCTCATAAGGATAGCCAACCCTCCTCAGGAAGGCAGAAATGCTGGTGAGGACCTTAAACCTAGGTGTAAGGTGAAGTTTCCTTGTAAGCTTTGCCGGGAAGATCATCTTACTCACTTATGTCTTCGAATCGAAGAAGCATCGAAGCATTTGGCACAGAGCCCAGCTGTGTTAAAGGATCCCCTTCCTCATCATCAAAACATGGCTTCACATGCTCCCACCACTGGTTATGGACCTACTGGGATGGCAACGTCTTCTTCCAATACTGGTGGTTATGGATGTGTGAATATGGTTCAATCGAAGGTTAGTGTTGCCACTCGTCAATGCGATTATGGTGCACCACAACCTAATCTAGGGAGTGAGCCTCCCCCTCCTCCTAATAATTCCTTGCATATCGAGAAGCCCTCTAATATGCTGCAGATACCGAAAGGTGTTCTTAAGCACTCTATGCATAATCCTAATACTCGAGCCACCCATAACTACTCCATCATGGAAGATTTGGGCCAAAATCCGTGTGCCATGTCGGCTCTTGAATTTTTGCAAGCCTGTCCTTCTCAAAAGCATGACCTTTTGAGTGCGTTAGGAGTTCAGGATGGGGGAAGGCCCAGTCTTATCAAGTTTGGCACTGCTGATGTTCAACCGCGCTTACCTTACCACGTGGATTTTCAAATCCAGGTGGCATGCCTTCAGAATTTTGTCAAACGTACGATGGTTGACGAAGGTGCTTCTGCATCAGTAATGTCGTTAACTTGTTGGAAAGCTCTTGCCTCTCCTCCTCTACTTGCGTCTAGAACCACGCTCACTGCATTCGTCGGTCGATCATTTAAGCCGCATGGAATTATCCCTTCCCTTGTTGTCTGCTTGGGAGGCAAATTTGTTCCTATTAAAGTCGAGGTGGTTGATGCGCCCATCGACTACAACCTTTTACTAGGTCGGAATTGGATGTATGCTATGAAGGCTGTCGCGTCTACGATATTTAGAGTTATCTGTTTTCCTCACGAAGGCAAGATTGTGACCATCGATCAGCTGGATTTCGTTAATTCCCCTTCCACAGCATCCATGGGATCCATAGTCCCGTAGGTTACTCATTCTCAGCCGGCAACTGGGAACATGGGTGTTGGTATGTACCCTTCATTAATGGGAACTTATGATTTTTCTACACCTGTGAATTTTATTGGAACCATTTCCAACGATGCGTATCCTCCTTTGCATAATATACCATTCCAGACTTCCTATTTTAATGATCCATGGACTTTACCGTCCATGAGTTCCACGTCTAGAAGCATTACACACATCAGGATGTCTATGCCACTAACTGTAGTTGAGCTTGCTTACCAGCATATTCAACAAGCCACTACAGAATCGGATCTCTCTTCTCAGACAGTCGAGGAAGATCCCGTTACGCTGCTAGTTTGGGAAGCCAACTCGTCTTGTTCACATGACTACCTTGATGATACTTTGCTTTCAGAAAAAGCTATTATGGAGGCCATGTGTGGTAGTGAGAGGCCTTGGGAGGATATGCACCACCACTCTTATTTCCTTCCCAACCTCGAGCTCGCTGAACAAGAAGAGTTTAGGATGACTCTAGCAGAGATGGTTGATCACCCTGTGACTCTTTTAGGGTTGCATGATGTTTTTGCGGAGGGGAATATGGCTAATATTTCCCTGACTACATCGATCAACATCTCTCGTACTCCTAGAAAGGTCGAAAATGTTTACATCGGTGATGATTGCACTCCTGAGGAGGTTGTTATTTACACTGAATTGTTTACGGAACTCCGGGAAGCTTTCGACTGGTATTATGAGGAGATGCCAGGAATAGATCCCCTCATTGTTGAACATGAGATTGGAACTTATCCCAATGATAAACCGGTTCGACAATGATTACGTGCTATGAAACCTAGGAAAGCAACCGCTATCAAGGCAGAGGTGGAGAAACTGCTCAAAGTTGGTTTCATCTACCCTGTTCCCCTGACCGAATGAGTGTCAAACTCCCTTCGTCTGGATAAGAAGTAGAGAACAATCCGTGTATGCACTGATTTTAGAGATTTGAACAGTGCATGTCCGAAAGACAACTTACCCACGCCATTCATCGATCAGATCTTGGATGCTTGTGCAGGAAGTGAGATTTTTTCATTCATGGATGGCTTTTCAGGGTATAATCATATTCAAATCAAACCTGAGGACCAACACAAGATAGCTTTTCCTTGGGGAACGTTTGCATATCGGAAAATGCCCTTCGGCCTTAAAAACGCCAAAGCTACATTTCAGCGTGCCATGACCTACGCCTCTCATGATCTTAAAAAGATTATGGAGGTTTTCTTGGATGATCTTGCTGGCCATTCTCGCAAGAGAATAGACCACCCCAAGCACCTCCGCATGATTCTAGAACGATGTATACGATACAAGATTCGATTGAATCCTAACAAATGCATCTTTGTTGTAAGGACTGGTCGCCTTCTGGGCTTCATAGTTTCAAAAGAGGGTATTAGAGTCGATCCTCTTAAAGTTGAGCCAATACTTCGGTTTCCTCCTCCGCGCAACTTGTTACAACTTCAGAGCCTCCAAGGGATAGCCACTTTTCTACGCCATTTCGTAGTCAATTATGCTAATCTTACCAAAGGTTTCGCGCGCTTATTGAAGAAAGACACACCCTTTATCTGGGATGAGCGAGCCCAGCAGTCTTTCCATGCCCTTAAGAAAGCTTTGGTATCAGCCCCTATGCTTAGTCCACCAGACTCCGCGTGAGATTTTATCCTTTATGTGGCCGCGTCTCAAGAGACGATTGGCATGGTCTTGGTTCAGGTTGATGATGCACTTGTCGAGCATGTCATCTATTACCTCAGTCGAAATCTAGTAGATGCTAAGCTAAGATATACTCATGTGGAAAAGTTTGCACTTGCGACTGTTCATTCAGTCCAGCGGTTACGACATTACATTTTTCTTAGAACAACCACAGTTTTTGCGCATATCAATCCGTTTTAGTTCGTGCTATCACGATGCCTTATAGAGGGGAAGTACAATAAATGGATTGTGATCCTTTAGGAGTTCGATCTCGATTTTGCTTCGACGAAATCGGTGAAATCGTTAGTGTTTGCTGAGCTTATGTCGGACCTTCCAAGACTTGATGAGGATGTCATTCATGAAGATTCCTTTGTGGATGAGCACTTGTTTTTTATCTTGTCTGAAGACCCTTGGTATGGGGATGTCATTGTATATCTCCAAACTTTGAAGTTTCCTCTGCATTATTCACGAGACGAGTGACAACGTTTGAAACATCACGCTAAATATTATACTATCGTCGGTGACACTTTGTATCGCCGAGGAAAGGATTCTATTCTCTGTCATTTCTTAACTCAAGAAGAAGCAGAGCAGGTACATAATGATTGCCATGCAGGGGCGTGTGGCGGTCACTTCTTGCTATAGCCCAATGTATCATGCGAGCTAGTTATTTTTGGCCTTCAATATTTAAAGATTGTATTAACACTGTGAAGAGATGCCACCCTTGCCAGGTGTTTTCTCGGAATATATGCTCGCATCCAGTGCCCCTTCATCCGGTCGTCATCGTCGGTCCTTTCACCAAGTGGGGGGTGGATTTCATGGATTGCAAACCCGCTTCGGCTGGGGGGCATCACCATATTATAGTGGCCGTGGACTACTTTTCCAAATGGGCTGAGGCCATGCCTACCATAAAATCCGACGGTGCTACAACAGCCCATTTCGTGTTCAATCAAATTATCACTCGGTTCGGTATTCCGAATGAGATTGTCACTGAGCATGGCAGTCACTTTCAGAACAAGATGATGGAGGATTTGTCTCTCAAGCTTGGGTTTCGTCAAGAACACTCATCTTCTTATTATCCCCAAGCGAATGGTCAAGTTGAAGCAGTTAATAAGTCTTTGAAGACCATTCTCCAGCGTACCATCCAACAAAGCAAGAACAACTGGCACATCATGTTATATCCTGCTTTGTGGGCTTATCAAACTGCAGTCAAGACTGCCACCGGGTTCTCACCATTTCGGTTAGTTCACGGTGTGGAGTCACTTTTACTGATTGAATGCAAAATCCCTTCGCTTAAACTGGCCATAGAGCTCCTCCCTGATACGACAGGTCTTGAGCAACATTTAATCCACCTTGACCAGCTTGATGAGCAATGTCGAGATGCCGCCGTGGCTATAGATGCCAACAAACATTGTGTTAAGGTTCAGTATGATAGGTCTGTCCGTCCCCGACAATATGCTAAAGGTGGCTTGGTCCTCTTATATGACCAAGCTAAAGAACCCCTGGGGACAGGCAAGTTCAACCCCATGTAGCACGATCCTTATATCATGAGGCGTGTCCTGGAAAAAGGAGCCTATGAATTAGAAGACTATGAGGGGACTGTCTTGAAGGAGCCTAGAAATGGGCTCTACCTCAAGCGGTATTACGCTTAAACCTCTGGTTTAGGCTAATACTTTTGTATACTACTGTATAGTTACTTCTGTACATAGTTTAGCTTTCTTTTGGTTTTCGGGTCTGTTGATTAGCTTCTGTTTGATTGGAAGATGTCAACACAGTTTCCTATGTTCTTAGGATTTACGAATGGTGCTAGCCATCATATGCAGTAGCTTGCTTCTGCTGTCTGGGTTATTTTCTCACCTGCCCACCTAGTTGTGTCTTCAGGAAGTGCTTGTCTCGGTCCTACGTCTAACAATGTGGCTGAGTATAGTGCCATCATTGAGCTACTTTGGGATGTTATTTCACATGGTATCCATTCTTTAGAAGTCCGCCTGGATTCACAACTAGTTGTGTCTCAGCTAAATGGGCAGTACTGTGTGCTAGATCCTATGCTACTACGGAAATTCCTAAGGGTAAGACTCTTGGAACGACATTTTGTTTCAATTACATAAATTCATGTTCCAAGAAGTGTTAATCATATATCTAATGCATATGCTAACTATGTATTAGATTGGCATTTGTCACATTCACAATGAAGCACACACATAAAAGAAGACATTCACACATTTGTACATACACACATATAGTAGAATCGGAGAACCAAAGTTTTTTGTAAATAATATGTCCAAAAATGGTAGTGTCATGATACAAAACTGGAGCCCGTAGCCCTAAAAAATATACATATCGATACAAAAATGAGATCCTGTGATATGTACTCTCTACGAGGAGGCATAGCTGCCACCCCGATAGGATGGGTCTGATAAAAATAATGCACTGCATTCGCGACACACTGCAGTAGTCGCACCTAGTTGCTTGACACCCCCACTACTGGTGCTACATATCCTCTGGTAGATGCACCACCTCTACCTATGGTACCCTGGAAGTCATCCATGATATGTTGGACCGCAGAGTCTGTAGTGTCCTATTTGCTGCAGCACCTACCATCTTATCACCCCTGCCCCGACGACGATGTCTCAGGAAGCCATCGGGTCTCACTGGGACCTTATCTGCGAGCAAACAGTCAAACAATAATACATGATACTACCCCCAAAATGATTTTTGCATTTACATCTATAATAAAAAATCCATAAAAATTTAATATGCCAAAAATCTAAAAATAGTACTCACTAATGTCTCCAAACGCTGCATCTAGTGGGAGCGGCATGTATTGATCTTGCTGGAAGTCTATCCTTGCATAGGGGTAGTCATCTATCGCTATGATCTGACGATCCCACCAGTAAAAGAAATCCTCTGTATATGGTGATGCCTGACAACCACCACCCTATCGCGTCAGGACCTCGGCCCACTGGGTCATGCCCGGGTTGTGGAGACTATGAGGAGGGACCTCAACCCTCTGACTAAGCCCCGGAACCCACTCGAAGAAGAAGCTGCACAAAATACTTCCATGCCCGAAGTTTTTCGCATCCCCCTGCTTGCACTCTGTCAGCTGGGTCTTCATGGAAACCAGTAGTGTAGTACACTAGTCAAATATCATAGGCTGCATGCACTATGATGCATAGAACATAACTAACCCCGATGCCTGGTGAAGAGCTTTGTATCCAGCCATCCGCACCAAAGTTTCCACGACAACCTTCATGCTCAGGTTGACTATGGCTCGGATGGGCACCTGACTTCCCACTGCCCGAGTATTTGGAACATAATACCTCTCTATGTAGTCGGAGATGGTGATCCCACCACCCACAGGTCGAGACCGAAGGATTGCCACCTCACCTCGGCAGAACAAATCTGTGACGAAATAGATATCTTCCACCTCCAGTGAAAGTATTTGCCTGTCTAGGTTGAAGTTATGTGCATCAACATCCCAATAGTCTATCAAACGCCGGAGCAATAGATTTTGGGCCCTCAAACCCCCTATCCTCCAAAATTTGTATAAACCACATGCTTGCAGCACTTGTTGTGCATGCACATCGTTACGAATGACCTCATCTACTAGGTCATGTTCTCTCTCTCTCTCCACTCTAGAACCATCCTAGAAAGAGAAAAACCCAAATATTTGGTCAGTTTTGCTTTAAAAACTCACTTCACGGTTGTACTCGCGGGCAGTTGTGCTCACAGAGGCGGGTATGTGCAGTCAACGGGTGCGTTGACAGTGCGTACCCATCCCTACCCATGACCCGCATAGTTATAGCCCACAGGTAGCACCGTGACCATGTAGGGCATGTCCAAACAAAATGTTTAACCAATGAAATTTGAAATAAAAACATTGAAATGGAAGGTGGGGATGAGATTACCAACCTGCTCCTAATGGTTCGATGATTGGACACCTATAGCTCCTAGAATCAACAGCTGAACTTTGAGGTGAAAACTAACCACAAAATTCCAAATGGGTGAATAGTAAAAATGAATTGTAAATTGTAAATTTTTGTTACTATTTATAATTTTCAAGACCCACTTGTCTATAGTTTTTGCCATTTAATGCTGTTGTGGACTAATACAATGTCATGGAGTAGTGTTTTTAACCATATTTCTTTGGCGAAAGTTGTTTCCTAACGTTTCACACCTGGCATATAGGTTAGATGTCATTTTCACATGCATTATACATTTGACCTTTTGACCACTTTCATAAACCCTAGGTGCGATCCCGCTTCTTAACTGACACGGAACCTTCACACTGTTATAGAAGTGTTGTTATGTGGCGGTAGGGCCTTTCCAAACATGGGTACCCTAGATAGAACCCCTTGTTGCATTGTGGTGCCCATGCCGTTGTTTGTCCTTGGGATTGGGAGTCCTTTGTAGTTATGCCATGACGTTGCGATAAAGACTCATACTCTACTTTGTCTTATGTTGTCCATCTCCCATAAGGACTCTCCCATTTATGTCAAGTTGTGATTGCATTGCATCATCCTACTTGCTGTTTGAGCCTTGTGCCAGCTCCCGTTTACTCTGTTATTAGCTTGGTTCCTGAGCACTTTTCCCTGTCAAGCCCTGCAAAACTTACATTTGTCCTTCACAATTTGATGACCTTTTGACTCTGAGGGAACACACCCCTGAGTGTCCACATCCTGCATGCACTTCCTTGCACTGATTGTAGGTATGTTCCACTGCTTGGGACTAGTCTGCTCGCTATTTGACACTCGTTCCCTCACTTGTTGTACTATAAGCAATTTTATTATTTTTCAAGCTTTCCCCAAATATGAAAAAGACCAAAAAAATCAAATATTCCAAAAAGCCGGACGGGATTACGGTTACTACTTCTAGTTGGTAGCTATTGTGTCACCTTTGAACAGAGTATTCATTCCACTCCATACATTATGAGTCGGGACTATAGTTGGACCTTAGGAGCTGTACTTGTTTCTCAGTTTACTCCACCGATTGGTTAAGCTTCCAGTCATTATGGAGCCCTTTGTAGTGCCTCCTGTATTGCACAGTTTATATTGAGTCTATGCTGCCTAATTCTATCCATCTTCTCATTCTCTTGTTCAAAGGAAGCCCTCAAACCTAAGTCAGCCACTCCTCTGATCTCTTGACTATTGCATGTCGGCCATCCTTATTGAGTCAGTCCGTTTCACCCGAGATCTTCCAAATCTTTCAGCATAGCTGGTACCTCGTGCTAGTTGATGGGGGATTCCTTAATGCCCTCCTTCCAACGAGTCTCATTCAATCGACTTCAACCCATTGATTCCGAAACTTGAGTCTTAGAGTTTGGTTGAGTACCTTGAGGCTTGCAATCATTAGTGGCAGGTTATCTCGCCATCGACAGTTTTTAGAATGTTAAATTTTGAGTATTAATTCACAATACTATAGGATCTTTGCTGAGAGAATAACATCTACAGTATATCAATGCATGACAATCACAATATGACAAGCATCACAAGAATCAAAAGCATAAAAGACAAGAGACACAGAGTTTCCGTGGGGAAAACCCTAAGGTGAAAAACCCCACAACTTCCTCAGAGATAGAGAGAGCAATGGCTCAACCAAAGTACAACCAAATTACATTGAGATAGTCTCCTGATAGCAAATGATCCTCCTCCTCACTAGTGCACCACTTTCCAAGTGAGAGTGAGTTACTTTTCCGAGTCTCTAAAATAGAGATCTCCGATCTCTATTTATACTAACCTTTTTTCCCAGTGACCTTATGGGGTCGACTTGTCTATCTAGATACATCCACATTATATTATATATAATTCAGGGCCGACCCCACATGGTGGTCTAATAACCCATCGGCAAGTACCCACACTTGCGACACTTGTCAATCCTCATGACGACACTTCCTTATAGAGGAATAATACATCTCTTATAAGGGTACAATAAATATATATAAAATATATAGATGAAATACATTCCGAAGTTACATATACGTCAACACTACCTCTTAAATAGGAAGGTATTTCTCGACATAGATCTGCTAGACAAGTATTCTTCTCGGGATCATCGTCATCGATGCATCGTCATCATCATCATCACTGGTGCTGCTATCTCAACCAATCTCTGACTCTACTCGTCATAGGAAGTTCTACAGAGCCAGTCCTTTTTCATACTGGATGTAGGCCCACCACCTGCAGGTCTTCATCATCACTGGCCATACTGTGGAATCCTCAGGACTGATTACGTGCGTCACAAAACCTTAAAAGAGTCTCTTGACTAGCAAGAACTCTAAAAAGCATCTGAGGCCTTTTTCATCCTGTCCAAATCTCCAGGGCTTATTACATGTGACCCCTACCACAAAACCTCGCAAGAGCATCCCAGGCTGTTACGAGCACGCAGCTCAACCTATAGGATCTCCCAGGGCACTAAATTACATATGGTTATGGCAAAACCTCGCAAGAGCACCCCAGGACTGATTACGGGCACACAGCCCAACCTATCGGATCTCCCAGGGAACCGAATTACATGTCGTAGGACAAAACCTCGAAAGAGCACCTGCCAGATATCCCAGGGAACCGAATTACATGCCATAAGCAAAACCTTGAAAGACTATCTACAGATCTCCCAGGGCACCGAATTACATTTCCTCCCAGAGCAAAACCTCGAAAGAGCATTTGCCAGATATCCCAGGGAACCGAATTACATGCCATAGGCAAAACCTCGAAAGACTATCTGCAAATCTCCCAGGGCACCGAATTACATGCTCATCTGCACAACCTGATCCACGGCCATAGAGTATCAACCTGATACTCACCATACATCATCCTGGTGTATACATGATCATCCTGATCATCATCACTGCAACATCTTGCTGCATGTCATCTGGAGCAACATCCTGAAGCTCGTCATCCATGATCATCCTGATCATATAATGCATCTACCTGATGCATACCAAGTATATACCTGATACATATCATCATACATGATCCACCTGATCATACAATGTATCCACCTGATACAAATACAAATACATGATACATATCATCATACATGATCCACCTGATCATACAATGTATCCACCTGATACATATATAGATACATGTTCCATATCATCATACATGATCCACCTGATCATACAATGTATCCACCTGATACATATATAGATACATGGTCCAAGCATCCAACATGATGCATATACAAAAATCCATACACATGATCCAACCGATCATATCCAGCATCCAACATGATGCGTACATACATATAAATGATCCAACTGATCATATCAAGAATCCAACATGATGCATACATACATACATAAATGATCCAACTGATCATATCCAGCATCCAACATGATGCGTACATACATACATAAATGATCCAACTGATCATGTCCAGCATCCAACATGATGCATACATTCATACATAAATGATCCAACTGATCATATCAAGCAGAAACCAGAACATCATCCTCATGCTCATCATTCAGTGCTTACATCCACAACCATGTGAAGGATCCTCATTCCAATATGCTTGGAATGGCTTCAGGAAATGTGTCCATCACTTCTTCCTCAAAGTGTCCTCAATCTGAAGAACGCCAAGCCTCTCTCTGAAGTACTCGAACTTCACCCTGGCTAGTGGCTTCATTAGCACATCTACAATCTGCTCATCCGTCACAACATACAGGAGCTTCAAAGCTCCTCTCTGCACCATATCCTTGATATAGTGATATTTGATCTCTATGTGTTTTGACCTGTCATGAAACACTGGATTCTCGGACAGCTTCACACAACTCTGGTTATCACAGAAGATACCAGTAGCATCCAACGGGAGATCAAATAACTCGGACAGTAGCTTCCGTAGCCATACTACCTCACAACTAGCTGAACAGGCTGCAACATACTCTGCCTCAGCTGTACTCAGTGCTACGCAGGACTGCTTCCTGCTAACCCAAGAGATCACACCTGATCCCATACTGAAGCAGCACCCAGATGTGCTCTTCCTATCTACAGCACTGCCAGCCCAATCTGAATCAACATAACCCTGCAGGTTAAACTTTTGATTCGCCTCATACTTGAGCCCATAATCCATTGTACCCTTCAAGTACCTCAGAACATGCTTTACAGCAACCAGGTGAACATTCCTCGGATCCATCAAGAACTGGCTCAATGTGTTCACAGCAAAGCAAATGTTCGGTCTCGTGTTCGTCAGGTACATCAAGGATCCAATCATCTGACGATACATAGAGACATCAACCGGCTCAGATGAAGCATCACATAGCAGCTTCAGATTTGATGCCATAGGTGTGGCCATGGCCTTTCAATCCATCATCCCAAATCTCTTAAGGATATCTTACTACATTCTTCCCTTGTCCAAGGAATATTCCATCTACACTATGCCACACCTCCATACCTATGAAATAGTGCATCATTCCCAAATCTTTCATATCGAATTCTGCAGCAAGATTCCTCTTAGTATCTATAATCAACCTGTCATCTCCTGTTACAAATAAATCATCCACATACAGGAGTAGAATCATAGGATTCCCTTCCTCAACCTTGTAATAAAGGTTGGAATCCGCTTTACTCTTGGTAAAGCCCAAACTAGATAGGAAATTGTCCATCCTACCATACCAGGTTTTGGGAGCTTGCTTCAAGCCATACAAGGCTTTCTTCAATCTGCACACATAAGACTCCCTGTCATGTATTTCAAAACCAAGTGGTTGTTCCACATATACTTCCTCTTCAACTACACCATTCAAGAAAGCAGTCTTGACATCCATTTGGTGTACTTTCCATTTCATTGCTGTAGCCGGGGCAAGTACTGTTCTGATGGAAGTATATTTGGATACAGGTGCAAAAGTTTCTTCATAATCTATTCCCTCTTTCTGAGAGAAGCCACGAGCTACGAATCTTGCCTTGTATTTCTCCACACTGCCATCTGGAGCATGCTTGATTTTGTAGATCCATTTTGAAGTCACAACAGAATTATCTTTAGGTCTTGGGACAACATCCCAAACATCATTCTTCATTATTGATTGATATTCCTCAACCATGGCATCCTTCCATTCTTTCTTTTCTGCCGCTTCTTCATAACTGGAAGGCTCTTTGTTCATAATGTCACAGAGTAAAGCAACATAGCTGGTATGTGATCTGGTCCTCTTCTTTGCTCTATGTTCCTCTTCTGGAATGCCAAATATTTCTGCATATTGAATGAGCTCTCTAGCCCATGCAGGTTTCCTCTTGTGAGAGTTATCTTCATGGGGTGTATCTACAGGTTCTTGTGGATCTTCAAACTCATGAACAACTTCTGGAACTGCTTCAGTGATGGTAGTGTCTTGAAATCTTGTTTCCTTAGGTTCTTCATAAACTTTGATAGGTGCCTTCCTTGATTTGATGAATGCTGAGTTTTCATCAAATGTTACATCCTTGCTGACATCAATCTTCTTGAACCCTGGAAATTATATTCTGTAAGCCTTCGAGCTTTCACTGTAACCCACAAAGATACCCTTCTTTCCTTAAGGATCTAGTTTAGTCCTCTTTTCCTTTGGGACATGAGTGTATACTGGACAACCAAATATTCTTAGATGACTTACTTTAGGTTTCTTACCAGAAAAGACCTCTTCTGAAGTCTTGTTGTCCATTATCTTGTGGGGTGTTCTGTTTTGCACATACACAGTTGTTCTAGCTGCTTATGCCCATAGATGCATAGGTAGATCCTGGTCATGCAGCATTGCCCTTGCTGCTTCCATGATAGTTCTGTTCTTTCTTTCTGCAACTCCATTCTGTTGAGGATTATAAGGAGCAGTCAACTCCCTCTTAATCCCTGAATCACTACAAAGCTTCTTGAAGTCACTTGAGGTGAATTCTCCACCATTGTCGGATCTGAATGTTTTGATCTTCTTGTCAGTTTGATTCTCCATCAAGGTTTTGAATTCCTTGAATTTATCAAGCACCTCATCTTTGCTCTTCAAGAAGTATACCCAAGTCTTCCTGGAGAAGTCATCGATAAATGAGACATAGTAAACATACTCACTCAAGGAACTGGATGACATAGGGCCACATACATCTGAGTGGATGATTTCTAGGATGTCTTTTGCCTTGCTTTCACTGCTTGGGAAAGCCTTCTTAATGTTCTTACCTTTTGCACATCCTTTGCAAACACCTTCATGTTTGGTTTTGATTTCAGGAAGACCCTCTACTGCCTTGCTTGCAATTGGAAGTGCTCTATAGTGCATATGAGCAAGTCTTCTATGCCAAAGTTCACTTGGCTCCATGGATTCATGCACCATGGCATGTTCAGGTTGTCCCTTCAATTTATACAAACCTCCCTCTTGCTCTCCAATCACTACTGCATCATATATGGTCTTTCCCTTTGGCCACATTAGGACTTGACCATCCACAAATGCAACCCTCATACCTTTTGCATCCAATGCAGAGATTGAGAGTAAGTTCTTCTTGAGCCCAGGTACATAAATGACTTCTTTCATCTTCAAGGATTTTCCAGAATCTAGGTTGTAGGAGGCTTCACCACTTCCTTTGATTGGGTATTGATAATCATCCCCAAGTTTCACCTTGTGGGGTGATTCATGTTCAGATAGGTTCAAAAAAGATTCCTTAAACCCAGTCATGTGTTTGGAAGCCCCACTATCAATCAACCAATCATTACAACCATGAGAGATAGTACCTGTAAGAGCAGAGATCAGAAGATATTCTTCTTCACTTGATGAGTCATCATCACTATCACTTTCTGCCCTAGCTTTCTTCTTTGGGGGTTCATCATCTTCGGCAGTATGAGCATGAAACCTTCTTTTGCTGCCCTTCTTCTTCTTATTGTTGTTATTATCCCTTTTGTTCTTGGGACAATCTGAGGCAAAATGACCCTTCTCATTGCATGTGAAGCATCTTAGGTCCTTCTTGCTCTTTTGATAGGATCTATTGTGGCAAGGGTGCTCCTTCTTGGTTTTGCTTCTTTTGGTGTGGGCTGCAAGAGCTTGATCTTCACCTCCCATCTTTTCCTCACGAGCTATAAGTCTAGCTTCTTCTTGAGAGCATTCTTCCCGCAATCTGTTGAATGAGATCAACTTCTTCCTTGCACAAATTCCTTGAATGAAGGAATCCCATGACCTGGGTAGGCCATTTAGAGTGGTCATCACCACTTCACCATTCTCCACCATTTCATCCACTGCTTCTAGTTGTTCCTTGATCTGGGAGACTCTTGAGAAATAAGATTGAATGGTTTTTCCATTCTGAAACTTTACTCCTTTCAATTGGTTCCGCAGGGTCATCTTCCGATTTATGTTCTTCCCTTCAAATCGCTTGGTCAAAGATTCACACATCTCCTTAGGTGTCTTAAGAGAATACACATGGGGTATGAGATGGTCTTTGATGGAATCAACAATGATTCTCTTTGCCTTGACCAAGTTCTTCTTATACAATGCCTTGGCCTCTTCATCCTCTGGGATAGGGATGTCTTCTTTCACATATGAGTCCAACTCATTCTCTTCCAGGATTAACCCAATCCTATACTTCCAGGCTCGAAAGTTATCATCCCCTTCAAGCTTATCCTCAAGCTTGGTGTGGCGATACATCTTAAAGAGTACTTCAAATGGAAATAGAAAAAGATTTAGATCTTACCACTTGAAATGCTGAAAACTGGATCTGGTCCCGGATTAGGGTTTGTCAGAGAAACCCTAAAAAATTCAAAATGTGAATTTCAAATTTCTGAAAGGATAGAAAGATGCGTCTTGCTGAACTGATCATCCTGGTGCATTCAGAATTTGAGATTAGCAAATTCTTGCCCTTCAGAATTTCCTTTTTGTCCTCCCGGGTTCACTAGGGAGAGCCCTGAATTAGGGTTTGAGTTTCCCGGAGATCTACCCAGCTAAAAATCTCGATCCAAAGCTCTGAACTTCGATTTTTGCAAGGAGCTTCCAGTTGTGCCTCCAGATTCCAGAAATTCCTATTTTTGTGGAAACACTAATTTTTAGGGCCAAATCTGAAAATGCTCGGAATTGAGTTCGGATTGGACAGATAGATGCACCTTGACGAGTAGAGTTAATCTACTATACTGATTTTCAAAAATCTGTGGAGAGAAACTAAATCAACAAGGAACTCAAGCTTCCGTCAATGCAAAATGTCTTCTTCTCAGGTTAGCTCTGATACCATGTTAAATTTTGAGTATTAATTCACAATACTATAGGATCTTTGCTGAGAGAATAACATCTACAGTATATCAATGCATGACAATCACAATATGACAAGCATCACAAGAATCAAAAGCATAAAAGACAAGAGACACAGAGTTTCCGTGGGGAAAACCCTAAGGTGAAAAACCCCACAACTACCTCAGAGATACAGAGAGCAATGGCTCAACCAAAGTATAACCAAATAATACTGAGATAGCCTCTTGATAGCAAATGATCCTCCTCCTCACTAGTGCGCCACTTTCCAAGTGAGAGTGAGTTACTTTTTCAAGTGTTTAAAATAGAGATCTCCGATCTCTATTTATACTAACCTTTTTTCCAAGTGACCTTATGGGGCCGACTTGTCTATCTAGATACATCAACATTATATTATATATAATTCAGGGCCGACCCCACATGGTGGTCTAATAACCCATCGGCAAGTACCCACACTTGCGACACTTGTCAATCCTCATGACGACACTTCCTTATAGAGGAATAACACATCTCTTATAAGGGTACAATAAATATATATAAAATATACAGATGAAATACATTCCAAAGTTACATATACATCAACATAGAATACATCAATGTCCCTTGATCAATGGATCCATCCTAGTGTTCGACTACAACTAATCTATTCACACTCCGATGATTGTGCTCTGTGCCTTGATGCCCATTTTCATTATTGGTGGTTTATCTCGCATCTGTTAACAGTATACATCATTGACCGGTAATCAGATGATGTCACATCAGGTTTGACCCCAACTCCTTTATTCACTTGATGGGACTTGTACTATCGAAGACTTGTGTAGAAGACCCTAGGAGATAGTGGCATTCAGTATGCTACTTATGACAATGACTTTACATCTGAGATATCACCTCTTAGATATCAGCAGTTTGTACCTCCAGTTTGCACCAATTGTTTCCTTTTCAGCAGGAGACCATATCTTACTGCAGAGGGATCATGGCTATGATCACTTATGACATTTATTCACTATGTACTGCCTATTCATGGCCATTGTATCAGATTGTTGTACTACCGACATGTATTCAGGGATACTATTATACTATGACGAGTGAGCTGCTCATTCCACTTGTGTCTCCATCACTCCACTTTTGAGATCTTTTTATAATGTATTTCGGCCATCATAGCATCAGTCTCTGACCTCACACATTAGGGGGCATCTATTACAATGTAATTTTCCACCTTGTGAGCATCAGCATTCTTTGGCCTGCAAGATCCATTTCACTGGCTTAGATCCATTTTATATCCTTCAGACACTATTTTTCCCTATTTTTTCCCTTGTACGTTTGCTGCATCATTACAGTGGGAATACTCGCGAGTTGCATCACTATAGCCCGTGGGTAGCATGTAAAATGGTAAAAATCACTAGTTTATTACTTTTTACTCCCAAAAAGCAGTCATTGGGTGACCTTTGACCCTCCATCTGCCCAAGAAACACCTCGATGTGTCCTTTCAATTACCTTTGAGAGGACTATATATTGAGATAAAATACAAAAACAAATTCTGCTTTTATGTACTGCATCTTGCATTGAGTGCTTTCTTCCTTCATTTATATTCTGATTGTGCATCGAAAATATAAAAGGATTGCATTTTTATTTTGAAACCATTGGATTGATTTTGCATGCTCGTGACAGTGTTTTCATTGGATAGATGAGTCTAGGATTTGATGATTTTGCATACTATTGAGTCATACACATCACTATTTTCATGACCATATCCCTTCAGTAACCGCAACCATTAAAATTAATGCTTAGTCTTAAAATTGATTAGACCGCTTTTATTTATAGGGTACACCAACTAGCATAGGTTTAGAGTCTTGGAATAGATCATTGTGAGTTAACAATCCAAGACTACTAGACGAAACATTAGGTGTCTGACCAGGGAGTGGAGGAATCCATGGTATACATCGGTGTTCTCATGAAACTCTACTCAAACTAGAGTTAAGCACGAGGTCATGTGAGGTTGGTTGAATAGATATCCCTCTAATACCGGTTAAACATGGGAGATATTTCCAGTATTTCTTCGTATCTGGGGACTCTTGGGGGATTTGACCCTCATTGAGTTTCGGGCTCATATACCCTGCCCATATGACGGATCCCACCTACGACTGTCCCCCTGAGCATTGGTTATATTGCAGTGACCATAGTTTCCTTATGTAGGTATCGCATAGGGTACTTGCAGTGGTTATGCTGTTTGTGTCCTGAGTTAGATAGGGATTGGACAGCACAGTTGTTTGTTGCCGAGGGTTACGTCCCTTTGCATGCAGTGAATCATGGGTGTCTCTATAACTAATTCTGTTAGCCAACATTCCTCCAAAGTTTTTGTTGGAATGGTTCCTCAAGTCTCTACTCCCATACATTGCTAAGAATGTTTCCATGTCCAGCATTATGACTGAGGAACAAGCCATCTTGAAAGTCCAGTAGTTAGACTTATTATACTCTCAGTCTAGCATTTTGTATGACATTATTCATGACACATCGTGAACACGCCATGAGCCTCAGTTAGTTCCTGGACCGCATGCCTATGGCATTGTAGGATCCGCAAGCACTCACCTTATAGATTTGGTGGCTAATCAAATGCAAAATTTGTCGTTAAACCAGTCTACTCTCGGACAGGTTCACACCTTGTCCACTTCCACCTCGTCGTTTGATGTACACAGTGTGCAATCGACGAACCAATCAGGTAACCAGCAACTTGGTGGTAAGAAAAAGGGGAGAAACAACCATAAGGGTGGAAACAATGGGAACAATAATAGCAATCACAATACCCCTCGTAAGGATAATGCCAACCCTCCTCGGGAAGGCGGAAATGCTGGTGAGGACTGTAAACCTAGGCGTAAGGTGGAGTTTCCTTGTAAGCTTGGCGGGGAAGATCATCTTACTCACTTATGTCCTCAAATCGAAGAAGCATCGAAGCATTTGGCACAGAGCCAAGCTGTGTTGAAGGATCCCCTTCCTCATCATCAAAACATGGCTTCACATGCTCCCACCACTGGTTATGGACCTACTGGGATGGCAACGTCTTCTTTCAATACTGGTCATTATGGATGTGTGAATATGGTTCAATCGAAGGTTAGTGTTGCCACTCGTCAACGCGATTATGGTGCACCACAACCTAATTTGGGGAGTGAGCCTCCCCCTCCTCCTGATAATTCCTTGCATATCGAGAAGCCCTCTAATATAACGCGGATACCGAAAGGTGTTCTTAAGCGCTCTACGCATAATCCTAATACTCAAGCCGCCCATAACTACTCCATCGTGGAATATTTGGGCCAAACTTCGTGTGCCATGTCGGCTCTTGAATTTTCACAAGCCTGTTCTTCTCAAAAGCATGCCCTTTTGAGTGCGTTAGGAGTTCAGGATGCGGGAAGTCCCAATGTTATAAATTTTGACACTACTGATGTTCAACCTCGCTTACCTTACCACGTGGCTTTTCAAATCTAGGTGGTGTGCCTTCAGAATTTTGTCAAACGTACGATGGTTGACGAAGGTGCTTCCACGTCAGTAATGTCGTTAACTTGTTGGAAATCTCTTGGCTCTCCTCCTCTACTTGCATCTAGAACCATGCTCACTGCATTCGTCGGTCGGTCATTTAAGTCGCATGGAATTATCCCTTCCCTTGTTGTCTGCTTGGGAGGTAAATTTGTGCCTATTAAAGTTGAGGTGGTTGATGCACCCATCGACTACAACCTTTTACTAGGTCGAAATTGGATGTACGTTATGAAGGCTGTCACGTGTACTATATTCAGAGTTATCTGCTTTCCTCACGAAGGCAAGATTGTGACCATCGATCAGCTGGATTTTGTTAATTGCCCTTCCACAGCATCCACGGGATCCATAGTCCCGTAGGTTACTCATTCTCAGCTGGAAACTGGGAACATGGGTGTTGGTATGTACCCTTCATTGATGGGAACTTATGATTTTCCTACACCTGTGAATTTTCTTGGAACCATTTCCAATGATGCGTCGCCTCCTTCGCATAATATACCGTTCGAGACTTCCTATTTTAATGATCCATGGACTTTATCATCCACGAGTTCCACGTCTAGAAACATTACGCACGTCGGGATGTCTATGCCACCAACTGTAGCTAAGCTTGCTTACCAGCATATTCAATAAGCCACTGTAGAACCGGATCTCTCTTCTTCTCAAACAGTCGAGGAAGATCCCATTACGCTGCCAGTTTGGGAAGCCAACTCATCTTGTTCACATGACTACCTTGATGATAATTTGCTTTCATACGAAGCTATTATGGAGGCCATGTGTGGTAGTGAGAGGCCTTGGGAGGATATGCACCATCGCTCTTATTTCCTTCCCAACCTAGAGCTCGCCAAACAAGAAGAGTTTAGGATGACTCTAGCAGAGATGGTTGATCACCCTGTGACTCTCTTAGGGTCGCATGATGTTTTTGCGGAGGTGAATATGGATAATATTTCCCTGACTATGTCTATCAACATCTCTCGTACTCCTAGAAAGGTCGAAAATGTTTACATCGGTGGCGATTGCACTCCTGAGGAGGTTTCTATTTACACTGAATTGTTTACAGAACTCCGGGAAGCTTTCGACTGATCATATGAGGAGATGCCAGGAATAGACCCCCGCATTGTTGAACATGAGATTGGAATGTATCCCAATGCTAAGCCGGTTCGACAATGATTATGTGCTGTGAAACCTAGGAAAGCAGCCGTTATCAAGGCAGAGGTGGAGAAACTGCTCAAAGCTAGTTTCATCTACCCCATTCCACTGACCGAATGGGTGTCAAACCCCGTTCCTATGGATAAGAAGTAGAGAACGATCCATGTATGCACTGATTTTAGAGATTTGAACCGTGCATGTCTGAAAGACAACTTCCGCATGCCATTCATCAATCAGATCTTGGATGCTTGTGCGAGAAGTGAGATTTTTTCATTCATGGACGGCTTTTCACGGTATAATCAGATTCAAATCAAACCCGAGGACCAACATAAGACAACTTTTATTTTTCCTTGGGGAACGTTTGCATATCAGAAAATGCCCTTCAGCCTTAAAAACGCCAGAACTACGTTTTGGGGTGCCATGACCTACACCTTTCATGATCTTAAAAAGATTATGGAGGTTTTCTTGGATGATCTTGCCGGCCATTCTCACAAGAGAATGGACCACCCCAAGCACCTCCGCATGATTCTCGAATGATGTACACGATACAAGATTTGATTGAATCCTAACAAATGCATCTTTGTTGTAAGGAATGGTCACCTTCTGGGCTTCATAGTTTCGAAAGAGGGTATTAGAGCCGATCGTCTGAAAGTTGAGCCAATACTTCAGTTGCCTCCTCCGCGCAACTTGTTACAACTTCAGAGCCTCCAAGGGAGAGACACTTTTCTACGCCGTTTCGTAATCAATTATGCTAATATTACCAAAGGTTTCACATGTTTATTTAAGAAAGACACACCCTTTATCTGGTATGAGCGAGCCCAACAGTCTTTTGACGCCCTTAAGAAAGTTTTGGTATCGGCCCCTGTGCTTAGTCCACCAGACTTCGCACGAGATTTTATCCTTTATGTGGCCGCGTCTCAAGAGATGATTGGCATGGTCTTGGTTCAAGTTGATGATGCGCTTGTCGAGCATGTCATCTATTACCTCAGTCGAAATCTAGTAGACGCTGAGCTAAGATATACTCATGTGGAAAAGTTGGCACTTGCGACTGTTCATTCAGTCCAGCGGTTACGACATTAAATTTTTCTTAGAACAACCACAGTTGTCGCACATATCAATCCGTTTCAGTTCGTGCTATCATGATGCCTTATAGAGGGGAAGTAGAATAAATGGATTTTGATCCTTCAGGAGTTCGGTCTCTATTTTGCTTCGGTGAAATCGATGAAATCGTTGGTGTTTGCTGAGCTTATGTCGGACCTTCTGAGACTTGATGAGAATGTCATTCATGAAGATTCCTTTGTGGATGAGCACTTGTTTCTTATCTCATCCGAAGACCCTTGGTATGGGGATGTCATTGTATATCTCCAAACTTTGAAGTTTCCTCTGCATTATTCATGAGACGAGCGATGGTGAGTGAAACATCACGCTAAATATTATACTATCATCGGTGACACTTTGTATTGCCAAGGAAAGGATTCTATTCTCCGTCATTGCTTAACTCACGAAGAAGCAGAGCGGGTACTTAATGATTGCCATGCAGGGGCGTGTGGCGGTCACTTCTTGCTATAGCCCAACGTATCATGTGAGCTGGTTATTTTTGGCCTTAAATATTTAAAGATTGTATTAACACTGTGAAGAGATGTCACCCTTGCCAGGTGTTTTCTCGAAATATACGCTCGCATCCAGCGCCCCTTCATCTGGTCGTCATCGTTGTTCCCTTCACCAAGTGGGGGGTGGATTTCATGGATTGCAAACTAGCTTCGGCTGGGGGGCATCACCATATTATAGTGGTCGTGGACTACTTTTCCAAATGGACTGAGGCCATGCCTACCGTAAAAGCCGACGATGCTACAGCAGCCCATTTCATGTTCAATCAAATTATCACTCGGTTTGGTATTCCGAAAGACATTTTCACTAACCATGGCAATCACTTTTAGAACAAGATGATGGAGGAATTGTCTCTCAAGCTTGGGTTTCGTCAAGAACACTCATCTTCTTATTATCCCCAAGCGAATGGTCAAGTTGAAGCAGTTAATAAGTCTTTGAAGACCATTCTCCAGCGTACCATCCAACAAAGCAAGAACCACTGGCACATCATGTTATATCCTACTTTGTGGGCGTATCGAACCGCAGTCAAGACTACCATCGGGTTCTCACCATTTCAACTAGTTCACAGTGTAGAGTCACTTTTATCAATTGAATGCGAAATCCCTTCGCTTAAACTAGCCATAGAACTCCTCCCTGATACGATGGGTCTTGAGCAACATTTAATCCACCTTAAGCAGCGTCGAGATGCCGCCGTGGCTATAGATGCCAATAAACGTCATGTTAAGGTTCAGTACGATAGGTCTATCCATCCCCAAAAATATGCTGAAAGTGACTTGGTCCTCTTATATGACCAAGCTAAAGAACCCCTGGGGATAGGCAAGTTCAACCTAATGTGGCACGGTCCTTGCATCGTGAGGCGTGTCCTGGAAAAAGAATCCTATGAATTAGAAGACTATGAGGGGACTGTCTTGAAGGAGCCTAGAAATGGGCTCTACCTCAAGCGGTATTACGCTTAAACCTCTGGTTCAAGCTAATACTTTTGTATACTACTATATAGTTACTTCTCTACATAGTTTAGCTTTCTTTTGGTTTTTGGGTCTGTTGATTAGCTTCTGTTTGATTGGCAGATGTCAATAGAGTTTCCTACATTCTTAGGATTCACGGATGGTGCTAGCCATCATATGCAGCAGCTTGCTTCTGCTGCCTGGGTTATTTTCTCACCTGACCACCTAGTTGTGTCCTCAGGAGGTGCTTGTCTCGATCCTACATCTAACAATGTGGCTGAGTATAGTGCCATCATTGAGCTACTTTGGGATGATATTTCGTATGGTATCCAGTATTTAGAAGTCCACCTGGATTCACAACTAGTTGTGTCTCAGCTGAATGGGCAGTACCGTGTGCGAGATCCTATGCTACTAGGGAAATTCCTAAGGATAAGACTCTTGGAACGACATTTTGTTTCAATTACATACATTAATGTTCCAAGAAGTGTTAATCATATATCTGATGCATACGCTAACTATGTATTAGATTGGAAATTGTCACATTCACAATGAAGCACACAAATAAAAGAAGACATTCACACATTTGTACATACACACATATAGTAGAACCAGAGAACCAAAGTTTTTTATAAATAATATGTCCAAAAATGGTAGTGTCATGATACAAAACTGGAGCTCGTAACCCTCAAAAATATACATATCGATACAAAAATGAGATCCTGTGATATCTACTCCCTACGAGGAGGCCTAGCTATTGCCCCGACAGGATGGGTCTGATAAAAATAATGCACTGCATTCGCGACATGCTGCAGTAGTTGCACCGAGTTGCTCGGCACCCCCACTACCTGGCACTGCATATCCTCTGGTAAATGCACCACCTCTACCTATGGTAACCTGGAAGTCATCCGTGATATGTTGGACTGTAGAGTCTGTAGTGTCCTCTCTGCTGCAGCACCTACCATCTCATCACCCCTGCCCCGACGACGATGTCTCGGGAAGCCATCAGGTCTCACTGGGACCTTATCTGTAAGCAAACAGTCAAACATTAATACATGATACTACCCCCAAAATGATTTTTGCATTTACATCTATAATAAAAAATCCATAAAAATTTAATATACTAAAAACCTAAAAAGAGTACTGACCAATGTCTCCAAACGCTGGATCTAGTGGGAGTGGCATGTCTCGATCCTGCCGGAAGTCTATCCCTGCATAGGGGTAGTCATTTATCGCTATGATCTGTCGATCCCGCCAGTAAAAGAAATCCTCTGTATATGGTGATGCCTGATGGCCACCACCCTGTCACGTCAAGACCTCATCCCACCGGGTCATGGCTGGGTCGCGGAGACTATGAGGAGGGACCTCAACCCTCGGACTAAGCCCTGGAACCCGCTCGAACAAGAAGCTGCACAAAATACTGCCATACCCGAAGTTTTTTGCATCCCCCTGCTTGCACTCTATCAGCTGGGTCTTCATGGACACCAATAGTGTAGTACACCAGTCAAATATCATAGGCTACATGCACTGTGATGCATAGAACATAACTGGCCTTGATGCATGGTGAAGAGCTTTGGATCCAGCGATCCGCACTAAAGTTGCCACGACAACCTTCATGCTCAAGTTGACTATGGCTCAGATGGGAACTTGACTTCCCACTGCTCGAGCATTTGGAACACAATACCTCTCTATGTAGTCGGGGATGGTGATCCCACCACCCACAGGTCGAAACCGAATGATTGCCACCTCACCTCAACGGAACAAACTTGTGACAAAATAGATATCTTCCACCTCTAGTTAAAGTATTTTCCCATCTACATCAACATCCCAATAGTCTATCAAACGCCCAAGCAATAGGTTTTGGGCCCTCAAACCCCCTATGCTCCAAAATTTGTATAAACCACATGCTTCTAGCGTTTGTTGTGCACGCACATCGTTACGAATAGCCTCATCTACTAGGTCATGTTTTCTCTCTCTCCACTCTAGAACCATCCTGGAAAGAGAAAAACCCAAAGATTTGGTCAGTTTTGCTTAAAAAACTCACTTCATGATCGTACCCGCAGGTAGTTGTGCTCATAGAGGCAGGTCCCCACGGTCAACGGGTGCGTTGACTGCGTGTACCCAGCCCTACCCATGACCCACATAGTTATAGCCTCTGGGTAGCGTCGTGACCATGTAGGGCATGGCCAAACAAAATGTTTAACCAATGAAATTTGAAATAAAAACATTGAAATGGAAAGTGGGGATGAGATTACCAACCTGCTCCTGACGATTCAATGATCGGACGCCTGTAGCTCCCGGAATCAGCAGTTGAACTTTGAGGTGAAAACTAACCACAAAATTCCAAATGGGTGAATAGTAAAAATGAATTGTAAATTGTAAATTTTTGTTACTATTTATAATTTTCAAGACCCACTTGTCTATAGTTTTTACCATTTAATGCTGTTGTGGACTAATACAATGTCATGGAGTAGCATTTTTAACCAGATTTCTTTGGCAAAAGTTGTTTCCGAACGCTTCACACCTGGCATATAGGTTAGATGTCATTTTCACATGCATTATGCATTTGACCTTTTGACCACTTTCATAAACCCTAGGTGCGACCCTACTTCTTAACTGACACGGAACCTTCACACTGTTATAGAAGTGTCGTTATGTGGTGGTAGGGCCTTTCCGAACATGGGTACCCTAGATAGAACCCCTTGTTGCATTGTGGTGCCCATGCCGCTGTTTGTCCTTAGGATTGGGAGTCCTTTGTAGTTACACCATGACGTTGCGATAAAGACTCATACTCTACTTTGTTTTATGCTGTCCATCTCCCATAAGGATTCCTCCATTTCTATCAAGTTGTGATTGCATTGCATCATCCTGCTTGCTGCTTCAGCCTTGTGTCGGCTCCCGCTTACTCTGTTATTAGCTTGGTGCCTGAGCACTTTTACCTGTCGAGCCCTAAAGAGCTTACATTTGTCCTTCACAATTTGATGACCTTTTGACCCTGAGGGAACACCCCCCCCTAGTGTCCACATCCTACATGCACTTCCTTGCATTGATCGTAGGTATGTTCCACTGCTTGGGACTAGTCTGCTTGCTATTTGACACTCATTCCCTCACTTGTTGTACTATAAGCAATTTTATTATTTTTCAAGCTTTCCCCAAATATGAAAAAGACCAAAAAAATCAAATATTCCAAAAAGCTCGATGGGATTATGGTTACTACTTCTAGTTGGCAGCTGTTGTGTCACCTTTGAACAGAGCATTCATTCCACTCCATACATTATGAGATGGGGCTATAGTTGGACCTTAGGAGCTGTACTTGTTTCTCAGTTTACTCCACCAATTGGTTAAGCTTCCAGTCATTATGGAGCCCTTTGTGGTGCCTCCTGCATCGCACCGTTTATATTGAATCTATGCTGCCTGAGTCTATCCATCTTCTCATGCTCTTATTCAAAGGAAGCCCTAAAACCAGAGTCAGCCACTCCTCAGATCTCTTGACTATTGCATTTCGACCATCCTTATTGAGTCAGTCTGTTTCACCTGAGATCTTCCAAATCCTTCAGCATAGCTGGTACCTCGTGCTGGTTGATGGGGGATGCCTTAATGCCCTCCTTCCAGCGAGTCTCGTTCCGTTGACTTCAACCCATTGATTCCAAAACTTGAGGCTTAGAGTTCAGTTGAGTACCTTGAGGCTTGCAGTCATTAGTGGCAGGTTTTCTCACCATCGACAGTTTTTAGAATACATCAATGTCCCCTGATCGATGGATTCATCCTAGTGTTCGACTTCAACTCATCTATTCACACTCCGATGATTGTGCTCTGTGCCTTGATTCCCATTCTCATTATTGGTGGGTTATCTCACGTCTGTTAATGGTATACATCATTGACCGGTAATCAGACGATGTCACATCAGGTTCGACCCCAACTCCTTTATTCACTTGATGGGACTTGCACCATCGAAGACTTGTGTAGAAGACCCCAGGCGATATTGGCATTTAGTATGCGACTTATGACGATGACTTTACATCTGAGATATCACCTCTCAGATATCAGCAGTTTGTACCTCCAGTTTGCACCATTTGTTTCCTTTTCAGCAGGAGACCATATCTTACTGCAGAGGGATCATGGCTATGATCACTTATGACATGCATTCACTATGTACTACCTATTCATGGCCATTGTATCAGATTGTTGTACTACCGACATGTATTCAGGGATACTATTATACTATGACGAGTGAGCTGCTCATTCCACTTGTGTCTCCATCACTCCACTTTTGAGATCTTTTTATAATGTATTTCGGCCATCATAGCATCAGTCTCTGACCTCACACATTAGGGGGCATCTATTACAACGTAATTTTCCACCTTGTGAGCATCAGCATTCTTTGGCCTGCAAGATCCATTTCACTGGCTTAGATCCATTTTATATCCTTCAGACACTATTTTTCCCTATTTTTTCCCTTGTACGTTTGCTGCATCATTACAGTGGGAATACTCGCGAGTTGCATCACTATAGCCCGTGGGTAGCATGTAAAATGGTAAAAATCACTAGTTTATTACTTTTTACTCCCAAAAAGCAGTCATTGGGTGACCTTTGACCCTCCATCTGCCCAAGAAACACCTCGATGTGTCCTTTCAATTACCTTTGAGAGGACTATATATTGAGCACATATGGATTATGGATGGGAGGAGAAAGGAGAGCAAGAGAACTCTAGTGGATTTTTGCCCTATCTTGAGTCTACACTCATTGATCCTTGTAGTTGTGAACCCTCTATGTTCACCTTCCAAATTCCTATCATAGTTTGAGTTTGCCATTCCATGGAGGATTGAAGTGGTGGAGGCGCAAGTGGATTGACCCAAATCTTGGTTCAGATTGGTTGTCGGCAAGAGGTCGTATCACATTGTACTACTTCTTGTTTATTAATAGAAATACTCATATTCTCATCCATTAATGTTGTAAATGTTTTTTATAATACATTGGGTTGCATTTACTTGTAATATCATGGGCCATTGCTATTGATGATGTTAATGCCATTTATATATTGTATGTACTTGTTGTATATTGGCTGTCAAGACAAATTTGCAGATTCAAGTGCACGGATTGAAAAGCTCCAACAGGGATCTACACCAAACTTTTGGATCGAGGTTGGTTATATTCTTCATTATCTTAGCATTGCCATTTATATAGCATAGTACTGAGAATTGAGTTAATTTCTGGTAGTTAGCTATCTGTTGTGGTCTACCCCAATCCATAGTGAGTTTTATCCAATACACTCCCCCTAATCCTCAACCTACTTTATCCTCCTTGCCTTATAAATAATACCTCTCTCTCCATTGAGAAGAGAGGAAGGACTATAACACTTACATGCTGGTGGAATTTCCCTAGGTGATCCCTATTCATCTCTTGGGAGGCATACATACCCTTTCGAGGCTTGGCCTGGATTGTTGGAGGAAGGTTACAGCGTTAAGGCTTGGGTTGTAATCATCACTCTTCTATATATTTCCCATTTATTTACAGTAATATAATCTCTTTCCATAAATGTATTTTTGTTAATGATATTTTAGAGATTTCTTCCTTAACTGTTGGCTTAGATCAGATAGTGTTTAGATGTGCTTTTACTATTTGTTTGTCTCTATATGCTTAACAGGGTTTTGCAACTTTAGATCTGAAGACTAGGAATCTTGGAGCGACAAATAGGAGAAGGATTCATGAATATGAAGGTAAGGCATCCATCTACTTTAATATCTGATTGATCTAGGAAAATAGACCTATATTCTGTATTCATTTGTTCTAGACCCACCTGGACTAGGGAGATCACACTCATGTCCGCTCGAGTAGATTATCGATAAACAGAAATCATGGCTTATGAACAATAAAATGTGGTCTTCCTTGATTGATGTATGGTTTATTGTTTCACATGATCAAATGAGTCAGCTGTGCGATGTGTTGACAACAAACCCTAAAGCTTGTTTTTTCTCAACAATGTGAATCAATTTTGAGACAAATGCTAACAAGCTTTTATCTGATGTCTTGACTTATGGCAGCGATAGGATATCCCTGTTTTGTTGCCTCCTTCCACTGCTATTTGCGCTGACAGGTGCTCTACAGCCCGGATGTTGTGAGTCGAGTGTTTGTCGATATTGTGTGTTAGTATGAGAGAGATGTTGTGAGTAGATTGTTTGTCGATATTGTCGGTCTTAAAATATTAATAATAATTATGTCGACGAATAATTAAAAATAATGAAAAGACGTGTAGTTTTGTAAACAAAAGCTACATAATACACCAAACCAAAGAGAGGGCAACCAACACAAACAAACTGCAAAAAAGCAATAATATGGAGCGCAAAGAAAAGAGAATCAACATAGAGAGAGTCACAACAAGCAATTTATATGGTAAATTTCGTAATCCCCTATCAAATTCAAAATGATTTGGCAGGCAAGAATGGGTGGAAAAATGGTTGCCACGAAGTAATCCCCTTGCACGTAGCTCCTCTCGTCCTACACGCAGCTCCTCCCTCCCTTCTCTCTCACTCCTGCACGTAGCTCCTCCCCTCTCCTCCTCCACGCAACTCCTCCCCTTTCCTCCTCCACTCACCACTTCCTCCATGCACCACCTCCCCTCTCCTCCTGCACGCAGCTCCTCCCTCGCTCCCAGCTCCTCCCTTCCTCACCTCCCAGCTGTGTCATGTTTCTCCACCTCCCACTTCCACCCAACGCCATCAGTTAGCCGCTCCACCACCACGCCCTCCAACTCCACCTCCTGCTACGCCTCCGAGATCTCCGCAGCTCCCCATCTCCCTCCCTCTCCCATGCCCAGAATCCTCCCTCTCTCACGCGTCGAATCCTTCCCTCCTGCACATGCCTCTACCATCACAGCTGCCACCACCTACGTCTTCCCTCGGCTCCACGCCCTCCCCCTTCATCCAGCCACCCACCCCCACGCTCTTCCCTCCTCGAAAACTCCTCGCATTCCTATAGCAACCCTCAACACTCCCCTCCTAACTCCTTCCCTCCCCCGCGATCATCCCTCCCAGCTCCTCCCAGTTGCGCCGCCTTTGCTACTATATACAAAAAGAAATACAAATTAACATAATTTTAAATAAAATTTGTAATAAACATTTAAATTTAGTATTAATATTTAAAAAAATTTAATATACATTTTTGTTATAATTTATGTATAAATATGAATAATGTTAAACATATTAAATTTATACATATGTTATAACAAAATTATATATTAAATTTTAAAATAAAAATTAAAAAACAATTAATATAAATTTAAATTTAATATTAGTTATATTAAATTTATATTAAATTATATTTATAATATGAGTCAAGCCCCTCAACTAACTATTTATGTGAATATTGAGAACTAAAAAAGTTCAAATACATTTTGGAAAAGCATAATATTATAGTTTTATGAAGCATTGTGTTATTATAGTTTTATGAAGCATTGTGTTAAGTGTCCACATGGAATCCATGAACACGCATGATGTCATTTTATGATATTAAATTTAAAATATAATTTAGTTTTTTTTTAAAATTAAACATGTAGAGAACAACTAAAAAGAAAAAGATTGAATAAATAAACATATCAAGTATCCCATTGGTAACACATTGTGGTGGTTGTAGGTAGGTCATGGGGTCAAACCCTTTCCCCATTTTTTCCAAATGCAATAGTATTCATGTTTATATATAAGTTTCTTAATATGTAGAATAAGAACTACCTTTGGTATAGTGGTAAGGGTGTTGGGATAATGAGTGTGAGGTCCAAGGTTCAATTCTCCTAGATCAGTTATTTTTGTGGAAAATATATTGAAATTTTTTTAAAATATATTCAATTTCATGTACTATGAGTTTTATACTTGCGTAGAATTCAGTGTCTTGAGTTTTATCCTAGCATAGATTTCAATGTATATGTTAATGCTTGACATTTTTTATATGGAGTCTGAACTAGAAATGGAAGATGTGCATGCGAAAGATGCTAGGACAGAAATAGGAGAAGAACAAAAAATACATAACGTTGAAAGTCAGAGACCATACCAAGGCAAAAAATCTAGCGAAATGACAGCCAAAGAACGGGATGAAGACTTGAAATGAAAAGCAGAACAACAAAGAGAATATCGAAAAACAAAGATGGATGAAATGACAACAGAAGAACGAGAAGAACTAAGAAAATGAAATGCAGATCGACAAAGAGCATATCGAGAGAGAAAGTTGAAGTAGTTGGTAGAACAAAAAAAACAAAATGTAGATCAACAAAAAAATCAAAATGTAGAGCAACAAAGACAATATTTGACCGATATACCTATAGAACCAACTGTGGGAGATGCTCAACGAAAAAAATCTAACGAAATTACACCCAAAGAACGAGAAGAAGACTTGAAAGGAAAAGCAGAACAACAAAGAGAATATCGAAAACGAAAGTGGGATGAAATGACAGCAGAAGAATGAAGAAAACGACATGCAGAACAACAAAAGGAATATCGAAAACGAAAGTTAGACGAATTGAAAGCCAAAGCAGAAGAAGAACAAACAAAACAAAATATATCGTTACCATCTGAAGAAATGAATACGAGACATCGCAAATTTCGTGAACGAATCGATCATTTAGCAGAATTTCAAATGTGTCATGTCTGCCAGGAGTCATATGCTGGAATATAGGTACGTAATACAATTACAGTTCCAATGTGCCTGCGATGTCTAAGAGAGCGATCTAATCACAGATTCTCAGCTACAAACCACATGGATCCAGGAACCCAACCTCATGTCCTTCAGGATCTCACACAAGTTGAAGAGATGTTGATAGCACGTGCAAGTCCAATTTTGCAGGCGATGCATTCTATAGGTGGGCAATACAAATATCGAGGACACACCATTAGTTTTCCACAAGAGATTAAAGATGTTGCCAAGAAATTGCCACAACATATTAACAACTTGGACTTAATGGTCATTGTGCGGAAAAAAGGATGACAAGGATCTAGTTATGATTTCACTGTTAGAAAACAAAAATTTATAGATGCATTATTATATAAGATTCAGAATGATCCATATTATCAAGATGTTCGAGTTGATTATGACGTAGTAGAAGAGTTACCATAAAATGCAATAGATATCTCACATATGCTTAATTCTATTACTCTTCCCGATATTGACGACGACACAGAATTCACAATGTTGGAAGGGATACCAGGAGTTGATGACATGCTAGATGGTTTACAAACAACTTCTTTCGCATCAAGGCTTCCAAGTGCACCACGAAAGATAGAAATTATTAGAGCATGGGCAAACAATCCGAATCCAGAGGAAAATAATGCAAATGATGAATCCACTGATGTGCTTAACTGGCCTGGCATTGGCTCATCTCTGATTAACGAGTATAACACTATTGGACTATTTGATATGGAATTTCCAACATTGTTCCCTACAAGAGAGGCAGATTGGTTACAACCGCGAATGCGAAATGTCCATCTACATCAGTACGCAAAACATCTTCTCAGATATCGTGATAATAGATTTGGAAGGCACCCTTGCTTCAGATATTTTTTACTAAATATCATAATGAGACATCATGCTCAGGCTTCATCTTCAGTTTTTGTCAAAAAAAAATATTAGTGAACTACACACGATAATGGAAGAGTTACGACAACATTTACAACATCTTCCAGATTCAAGATTGGGAGAAAGATTAATGAGATTTGGAATGGTATTAAGAGGCACGCGTGCATATTGGAGCAAGTGTCGTCAAGAGTTATTTGACTTGATTCAATAGATAGGTTGTTCGACAATATTCTTCACACTAAGTGCAACGGATATGTAGTGGCCTGATTTGCATAAATTAATGCCAGGCACAAGTCCTACAGATCCACATGAAGTGAAAAAATGGCGACGTCAAAATGTAATTGATAATCCTCACATCGTGTCACATTATATGCACTTGAGACATACAATGTTTTGAGAAGAGGTTTTCAAACATTTTCATCAGGTTGCGGATTTTTGGAGTCGCTACGAATGGCAACATCATGGATCTCCTCATGTCCATGGGTTTCTTTGGTTAAAAAATGCTCCCAACATGGACACTTTAAATTGGGATGATCCTACAGAACTTATATTTGCAAAAAATTATTTCGACAACTGTGTGCATGTAGTAAATCCATGTGAGGGACATCAACGAAATATTCAAATCGGAGATAATGTAAATGATCAACCTTGTGTAAAAGACACAGAACAAATATTTCAATCGGATCCAATGACTGATTATGAAGAACTTCTTAACTATGTTGAGCGCCATATTACCTGCAATGAGAGAAGTTGTCTTCGAAAGAAGAGAGGAAAATTGGTATGTGGGTACCACGCACCGTGGGATTTATGTGACCAGTCAAAACTTTACATTGTTGAACAAGGAGAAAAAAAGTATGAACCTAGACGAAATGATGATAGAGTCAATACACACAATCGGGAAACAATGATGATGTGGAGGGATAACATAGATTGGCAGCCTATACTTTCCAAGCATGTCGTTACTAATTACATAGCTAAATACACTGCTAAATCAGAAAAGGGATTTGAAACTTTCCACAATATGTTGATGCGGGTCTCTTCTATCCAGAATCCGAACGAACCAGCAGAACATGCATATAAAACTTTGTTGTGTGAATCCATTGTTGATAGGGACATTGGTGCACAGGAGACATGCCATATGCTTCTAGAGCTTCCTCTTTTAGAATGTAGCCGTCATTTTGTGGTTCTAAATGTCGGTATGAAAGTTTTCAAACAAGTACAAGTTGAAACATATAATGCCGACAATGATAATTCTATGATTGATGCATATACTAAGCGACCGGATAATATGGAGCAACTTACTTTGATAGATGTTGCAAAACATTGGTCATATGACAAACGTCGACTGGGGGGAAAATGGTTACCACGAAGTAATGCATCTATTGTACGTGTGTTTCCGAGATTTAATTCTATTCCTGATCGAAATGATGAGAAGTTTGTCGAATTCTATTGGTCCAAGTTGGTTTTGTAAAAGACATTTCGTGACTTTCAAAGAGATATTGGGCACACATCTGCTGAAACAGTACAGAATTGGCAAAATTTGCAATATGTACCTTGGCATGTTGATCGCCAACCTGTGCCTACAGATGGTCGAGTTGAATCCAATGAGGAAGAAGAACATCCAATTCCACAGAGAGATTCTAGGCAACATGAATGGGAGATCATATGTGGATTGTATAAAAATCAATTTATAAATTATAATGAGTTTGAGATGCTTGGACATAGGGATCTTGATCATATGAATGATTGGAACACTGCTTTTGTAGATGAAGAGACCTCCAGTCATGCAATTCATTTCATCTCTGATATGCGAAAATTGAAAACGATTTCTACTAATCAACATGCAAAGTCTTACTCAATTGATAGTTTGGGTGATAAGCAAAGAATAGCATATGATGTTATCCTTGAGCATAATAGAACGGGTGTTGGTCCACTACGCATGATAATCCAAGGAATTGCAGGAACCGGAAAGTCATATTTGATTGGAGCCATTAAAAATACACTTGATAATCTCTCTCATCCAAGGAAAAGTCCATTACTTCTTCTAGCTCCTACGAGGGTGGCAGCTTTCAACATATCTACAAGAAAAGTTCATTCTACACTTCATATACTGATCAAAGAAATTAATCCTTTACAAGGATCGACTTTAATTAACTTACAGGAAGAGTTGAGGAATGTTAAATATATTTTGATCGATGAAATGAGTTTTATTGGAAAAATTCTATTAATCAAAATAGTTCAATACTTCACGAAGCCTTCCCAGAAAATGCAAATATACCTTTCGGTGGAAGATCAATTATATTGGTCGGTGATTTGGGACAATTGTCGCCTATCACGGATAAGCCTGTATATGCATCAGAAGGTATTGCAAAAGAATTGTGGAACACATTCACAATAGTTGTGACCCTTGATACTGTGTTTCGGCAGAATGGACAAAGCAATGAACAAATATCTTTTTGTAATGTGTTAATGAATATTAGAGATGCAAATCCAACAATAGAGGATTGGAAATTACTGATGACTCGTACAGATACTTCCTTACATGCTACAATGAAAAAGTCCTTCAATAGGGCGATACATTTGTTTGCGACAAATGATGATATGAACTATCATAACAAGCATTTAATAAGAGGCCTAAACTATCCCATTGCGACCAGTATTGCTACATCTATAAGAAGCAACTATTCTATGGAAGGAGATGAAGAAGGCTTGGAACTTGAGTTACTTATAGCCATAGGAGCAAGGGTAATGCTCACATCAAATTTCTGGATTGATGCAGGACTCGTCAATGGTGCTCTTGGAGTTATACAACAAATTGTATATAACCCTAGAAGTTCACCTCCAGAACCACCCACGTATGTTTTAATAAAATTTGACAATTATGTGGGAGGACCATGGGATGAATCGTTTCCTCAAGTTGTTCCTATTACACCTATCAAAAGAGGTAATAAAAAGAAACTTCCATTGAAACTCGCTTGGGGTTTAACAATCCATAAGTCACAAGGATTGACATTTGAGAAAGCTACTATTAGTATTGGAAAGCAAGAGAGGCAGGGTATGACATTTACAGCAATATCTCGAGTTAAAGATTTGGCAGGTCTATGATTTCACCCTCCGTTCTCATATGATCGATATGAGAAGATGTCAAAACTACCAGGTGTGAAGATAAGAAAAGATGAAGAAGATAGATTGAAAATGATCACGATGTGAAACATATTTTCATTTATTTAATCCTTACAAAATTATTGTCGGTATTTTCCAGTTTAACAATTTACTCAATCCTTAATACTTATTACTTACATTATGATAATCCTTGTAAATGTATCTGTGTTTTCAATTTTACCTATTCCTTCCAATGCTGATCAAACTCCAGTTTTGTGTCACTGCCCATGATTGAAACCAGCCTAGATCCAAATCCTAGGCTCTATCAAGCGCCAAGAGGGATCAAATCTCCCGAGGTGCAAACCTCTTCTCCGGTATTGCACTCAAGGAGAGGTTTGCACCAAGGGAGATTTGATCCCTCTCGGCGCTTGATAAAGCCTAGGCTTTGGATCTTTGCTAACGTAGTTTGAACAATTTCAGTGATACTCTCCTCAACAAACTCGGGGTAGGTTGAAAACTTACTCTAATGGCACGAATGATCGGCTATATTAACCGTCATTATAATATTATTGTGATTTGGTTGCAAGGCAGTTTGGTCTGCTCATAGCTGACGAATCAATGAAGTTGTTGAAATATTAAATCATTTTGAGATTAATATATCTCTTTTCATGAAGGCTTATGTAATTCCTATAGCATAATATGAGCATTCAAATGTGTGGTCTTTTTAAAATGACGTTGTAAAGGACTCGTGTCAAATTGCATGAAGACACAGTAATGACAAGTCTTTAAATAAATCTACCATGTTCCTTCATAGCGATGGCAAGTTTTTCCTGCATAAAAGGATAGCTCTTTAAAGCATTTAACGATAATGGATTGCAATTGATCCCGACCTCATATATATATAAACCACTTTTAGCCTTGATCCCGAACTCATATATATATAAACCACTTTTAGCTGTATGAGATGATGTCGACCTCATATATATATAAACCACTTTTAGCCTTGATCCCTCACCAATACACAACATAGCATATTAAATATATTTAAAGAAGTGAGAGCCAAAGCTAATTCAATGCGATATGCGTGTCACTTTCAATTTTTAGAGGGTTATGGAAAAGAGTTTTAAATAAGGAATGTATAAAATAATTTTCACTCTATCCAATATTACATATTATTTATAAAGCAATTTATGAAGAGTTCCTTTATTCAAAGGTAAACGAAACGAATAAATTGCTTTATTTTATATCAAATCCTCTCTTTTATTTTATTTTAATCATGAGTATTACATTAAGGGTTAGCATAATGCCAAGAGTCTTAATGTGAAAACATATTTTCCATATAAAACATTTTGGATAATAATTATAAATTAATTAGCTTAGAGTCAATATTAATCAACATGAGAGTGGGAGGAGGACATGCTCGTCTACTATGGCACTTATGTTTCTTTTTTCTCTAAACTATATTAATTTTAGTTAATGATCTATCAAATTATGTTTTTGTAGTTCATTGTCATAGCTTTTGGTTAAGCTTGTGATCTTTGGAGGTATGTTTTAGTCTTATGTTTTGTCTGATAGGTGGCTTGTATATCGATTGTAATGTCTAGAGTAGTTGTTGTTGAGATGTTGTAAGACTTGTTCAAGAAATGGATAGTTTTGATATGTACTTTTTTATTTCAAGGAAATAACAAAGGTACGTTTTTTTTCTTAAAAAAAATCAACATGTTATTGAGACACTTTATTTTCATATACTTGATAAAGAATTAAAAAAAAAACATTGTAATGGCCAGGTAAAGTATATTTAAATTAAAATATTAATTCGACATACTTTAAATATATTATAAAAGATGTGGTCATTGTATAATTTTTCTCAACTCTAATGAATTTAATAAAAAAAATACTTTATGGGAAAATAATTAAATTAAAAAATGCATGTTTATTTTAATAAATAAAAAGAAAATAAGAGTCTCAGAAACAATGCTGTCATGTTCAATTAGAAGATAATCAACTTATTTTCAGTGTTTGATATGTGTCTTTTTTTGGACGCATGCTAAGTTGTCCATAAGCAATCTCAAATCAAATTATTTAAATTCTTGAAAATGCCTGAAATTAATTCATGTATTGAAAATCAAGACTACGTGAGACTTGTCGAGATCAGATTGAAGTCCGATTTGTATAAACAAAAATAAATAATCGTGTTGGACAACCTCAAATAAAAGAACACTAGTGTTATTCGACAAACATGAATTCAATAAACCATATCGACAAAGATGAATGATATCACTGAATCCTCAAGAAATGAAACACCAATCCAAAAGAAGCAAGAGTGAAAGTTGAAAGAAAGAAAGGTATGAAATCACCTACCAAGCCAAACAAGATAATATGAAAGAAAACAAAAGCTAAATATTTACAAAATTTACATGGGGTGCCCTTTATTTGTGTAAAATCAAGGGGAACTTGTTGGGGGGGCAACAGAAGCCTAGTGCGGAACTCAGTACCATAATAAGTGCTGGAATGCAAGCCCAAGGTTGAAAACTCCACAATCACCATAAATAATACATTATAAATTAATAAATTAAATGTCTTTTAACTTTATTGTTTTTAATTGATAGATTGAAGTGAAAGCCAATGATTCTCTATAATGGTAATGCATCAAATTATGATGAATTGTGTTGCCAAGAAACTATAATATAATCAGGAAAGGGGCAATTTTGGGGGCCCATGTAATTATAATTGGGTGAAATGGCCAATGTTGCCAGTCCTCCTCCCAAAAGTCTAAGGGAGTTCTCCCTCTCTTCCTTACTGGGGTGAGGAAAGGCTAGTGTAAATAGAATAGGGTTAGAAATGGTCCTCATTTTGTTCTTCCCAAATATGAGTAGAGTTTGAGAAGGGCTAGTTCTCCTTCTATTCCTCCTAAAAACAACTAGTATGTCTGAAGGGACAACTGCCCCTTCTCCTACGAATCACTAAAATTACAAAATTCAAAGAAAGGGCGATGGAGCAAGAGAAAGTGCTAGTGCTCCTTCTAGAAATTACTAAAGCCAGAGAAAGGGCTAGTGCTCATTCTCTTCCTCCCATAAATTACTAGGGAAAGGGCTAGTGCTCCTTCTCTATCTCACTCGGATTACAAAAGTGTCAGGAAGGGCCCATGCTCCTTCTCCTCCTCTTATTAAAAATGAAAGAAGTGTGAGGAAGGATCCCGGTCTCTCTTGAAGTTACTAACAAGAAGAAACTATTTAGGGAAAAACTGGACTAATCCAACCAAATTTGGACTACTTCAGTAAATCTAGACTAGCTCAACAAATTTGGACTAAACATTTCCCAAATTAGCCTTAATATAATAATAATTAATTAATTTGAAAACTGAAAAATGTATTTGTAATTTAATCACAACCAGTTTTCTTTATTCTGAAGAAGAGTGCAATAATTGTTCTCTCTAGAAAACCTAATTTTGAGCTTAGTTTCTGGAATTAAATATGGAGTTAAATAATTAATCTCTATGGGAAAAGGAAACTTTTCTAGGATCGCACCCTTAGAGTTTAAAGAAACTTAAGGATGTCATTGTTGTCATTGAGGAAAGACTTATAACTATGGGCCAGATAACGCCCCAAAAGTTAGTGCCCATTTTAGTAAATATGAACTAATTCAAGTCCATATTTATTTGCAGAATAAATTTAATAATAATATAATGTTGAATTAGTCCATATTTTGGAACCAAGCGCTCAAGCCTAAAGGTGATAAGCCCCAACGAGCATAATAATCGACCCACTTCGAGCCCCGTTGGCCCGAAAACTCCTTTATATGTGAATTTTGATTGTTGATGGTTATAAAAATGAAATTTCGAAACCACTTTTGTCTTGAGCTGCTACCACCTAGGCCAACCAACACCTTATTACACCCATTCCCACGCAAATAGACATGACCAACTACATGGCGTAAAGTGGAAGCAGAGGTGGAACCAACGTGTGCCAATTGGAGACCGAGACATGTTAGGTGGCCCAAATTATGTCATATTACATCATACTTAAAATCACTTTTTTCATTCGCGCCATTTGATGTATTGAAATTTTCCAAGCCTGAAGGTGGCACATATTCAAAATTACTTCTCATTCCACTTTGAAACACCTGAAAAAACCAATGTATATGAAACACCTATGAGGAAATTCTCAAGAAAGAGCATAGACGCCCCAGTACAGAGGATCAACTACTCATCATTGTTCTAAGCCTCCAGGTAATTCTCCAATTTACCACTATGTACTTAAATTTTACCATAAACAATTAAAACCCTATGGCATCCTCTTCTAGAGTCAAACCTCCAAAACCCAAAAGATCCAGCAGCGAGCATCTATATCACCACGAAGCTGATTTTTTTGACACGACTATGTCAATCTATGAACTTTTCCCTACCCTCGCTGCAACAGAACAAAATCACCTATCCGGACAAGACCCCTGGCGCTTGTGGGAGACCAAACTAGCTCGTGCAGTCTGTATGCAAACAGTTTCCTTTCCCGAATTCATCCCCTGGTGTGCATTCCATTATTCGGTAGATAAAAGAATGATATTATCCCCTGACCAGTCAACCCTACTATGCATAGTATCAAAGAAAGCCATTTCCAAAGTTTCCCAAACCTTCCAACCCTACCATTCCCGGAAGATGAAACTTTAAACAAAACATATCAAACCCTAAAAATTGTTGAGAAGAGACACTTCCTAGCCCAACACTTGAAGGAATGAATTACAGTCCCAATTGGCCCTCCACCTTCTTACTCTGCTTCATTCTCAAAAATTTCAAAAGGGGCAGTTACCCTAATATTCATTTTGCTAGGATACGACCACGACAGAGCAATAGATGATTCTAACCTTGGATTTCTATCCTTTATAACCCTAGCAGAAAAGGGCATGCCACCTAAATTCGACCTATGCCAATACCTGGATGATAAAATTCATGGTTGAGTACGAGGCTTTTGAACATTTTAGGTATCCCTCGTACATCCTTTTCATTTTCCTGTACCAAAATGTTGCACACTTCAAGGATTTGGGATTAAAAGCTAATGCTCAAGCAGGAAACTAACTGAGATATTCTTTATCTTAGACACAGACAAAAGAACTTCAAGATGAATATCAGAAAGCTATTTCTTTAAAGCTTCAACCTTCTCAAGACATAGAGGTAGAACTATAACAATATTGGGAAGCTGACATCCATAAATTTCTTCGAGTTGTGTTTTGCATGGCCTATCTTCTATCCATTTAGGAATAATATATCCAATCCTAACATCAGGGACGGTTCATTCAATCTGATCCTATATCCGTTTTTGAAAATGTAAGGTTGGCTTGTGACTAAGAAAATGCTCTTAAATCCAATACCTGCAATGAAAAAAATAATTTTCCATTCAAAACAGGAAATAAATCCAAAGGGTTATATATTTTCACTAATATCTAATTTAGAAAAAAATGCCGACACACATATTATTCTAGTTGTATTTTAAAATTTGTTTCCCAACCTTATCTTATTTCGTAGATTTGTGTAAACGACATTGTTTATAGGGAGTTATCCCACCCTTTTGGTGATAAATTCTGCATCCATTTCCGTTGGATTGTGTGCACTGAATTATAAAAATTATAGCATTTAATGCCTCGTGGTTATCCCCTTGAATCCCTAGATTTGTGATATTTGAATCCCTAGGTTGGTTATATTTGGAATCCATGGATTCCCTAGATGCTACTTGTGTCAGCAGTGGTATGGCATGATAGAAAATCTCCCATACAACTCTCTCTATATATATCTATCCTATTCCCCCTACCCCTAACCTCCTAACACCCCCCCTCTCTATATATCTCATACTCCCCCTCTCTCAGACACACACACTCTGTCTCTCTCTATCACCTCCACCTATAGCTTACCCCCACCCATCTCTCACTCCCCCAACCTCCTAAAACCCCCCTCTAGTAATTTCCTGGAGCAAGTGCTATAGCTTGTTCCCAATACTCAGCAGGCTGATCGAACCAAGCCTCTGCAGTTTCAGGATCTCCCTGTTGAATGGCCTGTTCTCCTCGGTCGGGATAGGTCCACTTGGAAAATTTTTCTTCCCTAATCACTTTTGATCAGACTCGTAGGAAATGTGTATCAGAAAACATTCCTATCAACACATGTCTATATCATTTTGAAAGAATAGGATTCGTACGAATAATAACCTTCTGCTACTCCAGAAGACGTTCGTTAGACATGATAGATATTTCGCTTGGATTTCCAAGGTTTATATGGAATCTTTAACCTATCCAGTCTGGTGATGATATAGAAATATCCCATATAAAATTTGTATACCTCTAACCCCTTAACACCCCTGTATCTCTCTACCTATAACCCCTTACCACCCCCAAATGTCTCTCTCTCTCTCTCTCTCTCTCTCTCTCTCTCTCTCTCTCCCCTTAACACCTCCCCTCTCTCTACATCTAACCCCTTAACACCCCCCTATCTCTTTGCCTCTAATCCCTTACCAACCGCTAATCTCTCTCTCTCTCTCTCTAAACCCTCAACACCCCCCTCTCACTCTACATCTAACCCCTTACCACCCCCCAATGTCTTTCCCTTCACCTCTATCTCTCTATGCTTCTCTTTATACCATTAACAACACCCCCCCACCTGCTAAAACCCCCCTCTATCTCTACCTCTAACCCCTTAACAACTTTGCATCTATCTACCTCTAATCCCTTACCACGCCCCAATGTCTCTCACTTTACCTCTCTCTCACTCCCTCTCTCTCTCTACCTATATCCCCTTAACACCCCCCCTACTCTCTACCTATAACCCCTTAACACCCCCTATCTCTCTACCTCTAACCCCTTACCAACTACTAATCTCTCTCTCTCTCTCTCTCTCCCTCTCTCCCTCTCTCTCTCTCTCTCTCTCTAACCCCTCAACACCCCCCTCTCACTCTACATCTAACCCCTTAACACTCCCCAATGTCTCTCCCTTCACCCCTCTCTCTCTACATTTCTCTCTAACCCATTAACATCCCCCCCCCTTCTCTACCTCTAACCACTTACCACCCCCATTTTTCTACCTATAACACCTTACCACTCCCCTCCTTCCCTTTTCTACCTCTAACCCCTTACCACCAAGAGAAACAATAAAAATAATTCTTAATGTTATAAATGACAGACAATAAAATTATAGGGTTACAAATAACCCCCCACCCCTCTCTACCTCTAACTCCTTACCACCAACAAATATTTTTAATGTTATAATCGACAAACAATAAAATTATAGTGTTACACAATGCGCACACATTTTGTTTTGGTGGGATTTAAAATTTAAATTTAAACAAAACACGTACTCACTACTTAGCACTATGCCCGAACCTCCACACGAGCTGGTGTGGCATTCCTATGCCCTTGTGTCTGCTTCAAACTTTGCTTCGAACTTACCATGCCTATGCCTTGGAGTATGATATACCATGGCTAATTGAGCATTGTATCCAATTTTTTATGTATGTTTATGTTTATCCACTAGTTACATTATGCTACGCACCAACATTTTTGATCAAATTTTAGACACATAGCATTTTTTTGGCAGATTCCAAATATGCAATTTTTAAAAAGAATATATATATTTTCCTATTTTCTTCTTATTTTTCTTGTGTCATGACTCCTTAACTCAAAAAGCACATTGTTAGTGTTTCGTCCATAACTCTTCTGTTTCTCAACCATTTTGAAAAAACATTGTATGGTGCACTAAAGGACATCGACCTTTATGTGCTATAAAGAAACCATTTTGAAATAATTGCATTAAGACCCTCGAAGGCTGCACCTACAATGGGCATACTATTTTCAAGGTTTGATCACTTAGATAATTACAAATTTTAAAAAATTATTTATTTTTTGGGGAAAAATAGCGGTGCACTATTACTAGTTGTTCTTTATATGTCTACCAGTTTTCATAAGTTCATTCCATCATTTAGGCACTAAAAGGCTACACCCACAAAAACATATACCTTATAATTTGTCCAAAAAATAAAATGTGCCTCCTAAAAAAGATCAAACTTCAGATAGTTAAGAACATTTTCGATAGAAAAAAATTATATATTTGGAAACGTCATTCAATTTCCTATGTTCATGTTTTTTACTCATAGCAAGATTCATTGTGTATGTGTCTCAAAAAATCATGTAAGTTGAGGGATGACTATTTTTTTATTTTTCTATTGCATCTAACGTGTCAAAATAGACCCTCATTAGCATGCACACACCCTCTTGAGCTTTGGGATTTGGGAAGTTAGTCTTGTTAACCCCCAAGTTAGTTGTGTTTCTTTTACAGATTAATTCTTAATGTATATGGAATCTTTTGCGCTGTATTGAGTGGAGGATTTAGGCCATGATGCTTTTGAGTCTGTTGAATTTTTTATTTCACAAAAAGATGAAGGTTTTATTTTCAAACCAATTATAGATATGTTTTGGGATGTATGCAATTGAAAATAAACAATGGTTATAAAAGGATTGAGAAAAAATAAGAAAGGTTTTAACCACAATGTGTATGTTATAATATTAGATTTTGGGCATAAATAAAGCAATGGTCTTTTACAACAATTTTTTTTTTTTTTTTTTTTTTAAAGGAAGTTAAAGTTTTGAAAATTCTGAATTTCGTATTTGCAGGTCATGAGAGTTGCAACAATGGTGTCCATTTCCTTGGACAATGAAAAATGAACAAGTAAATGTTCTGTTTTTTTACCAGGGGAATCAACAATGTAGGTTGGGATGGTACTTGTGTGACACAGGGTCCAGGGGTCCAATATCGCTACCACTATAACCCTAGGTGCAACCACAACGCCCGAGTCATGGCACACAATGCAAGTTGGGGGGAATCGAACACATGACCTGCTATTCACAACCAATTTCACAACTTCCACATAACCACTTGAGCTACCCCCATGGGCATGTAAATGCTATTTTTATTAAATAGGAGGCATTATTATTATTTGAGTAGGCAAATATAATGATTATTTTGGTGATAAAATAATTGTTGATTTTATATGTTTGAGAGTTCTATCTATCTGTAATTTATTTTCACTAAGTTTTTCAGGCATATTTAATGTACTAGTTTTTTTTTGTCTATAACCTATTTATTTTTTCCTTCATTTAATTGCACGAAGTGAAACGAGGTGCTCTACATCCCAGTATGGGGGAGATATTGTAACGTTTGTGACGTAACAAAATAATTAAAAAAATTCATGTCGGCTCATAAAATAAAAAATTATGGAAAGTATTAAAAAAATTCCATGTTGGTTCATAAAATAAAATATTATGAAAAGTAATTAAAAAATAGATGTTCATTTATAAAATAAAAAATTAAAACTTAAACCTGGATCTATCAATCAAGAGAGATCAAATTTCTTGAGTTTAAATTTAAAAAAATAAATACACCTCAAGAAATTGGATCCCTCTTAGTGCTTGATAGATGCGGGTTTAAGATGGATCTATACTAATTTTATAAACAAATAAATTTAATTATGATTGTTGATGTTATGTTTTAGCGATTCCATTTGACTCTAATTTATTTTCACTAAATTTTTATGCATATTTAATATGAATAATTATTATTTGTCTATATTTTTTTTTGTTTTTTCATTCATTTAATTTTGTAAACAAATAAATCTAATTGCATTACATGCTATGACATGTTGACATTTTAGCAGTACACTATTGTTGTTACATGGTCACATTTAGGAGTACACTATTGTTGTTATGTTGTTGCATTTCAAGAGGGATTCTTTGATATTCCATGTTATTTGATCTTATTAACTCATTCTAGGATGTCATAGTTAGAAATATTTTCAATTTTGTATTTCTCGAAGGGATATACACAGTGTATTTGAGATGTCTGTTTATATAAAATCCCACCTTGTTTATACTTCTCAAAACTTTATAATGGTTCCATTAGTATTGTAGAATACTTTGTTTGATGATGCAGTTACACTTAAGTTGACATGTTTATTATTATCAAAGATTTTGTTACATATTCAGTTTTATTATTTTTCTATATTAAAATTTTAGAAAATGAAAAATTGTAATGATGAGACCATTTTCATAAATTTAGAAAATGAAAAATTGTAATGGTGAGACCATTTTCATAAATTTTTTAAAACAGTATGACAAAATTAAAACGATCAAAAATTAAAAATGGTAATAGTGAAATATCATATAAATTTTTTAAAAATTGATATTCATGAATTTGCTTAAAACATAAAAGGTATGAAAAAAATATACGATCGAACCAAATTCTTATTTACCCATTAGATATGAAAAATATAAGACCATGCCAAATTCTCATTTCCACACTAATTCACATGAAAGGAAATTGCGGCTCCCGATGTATTTAGGCTGGGTTTGGATATGATTGTGTATATATCAGATCAATGATAAGCATTATGCAAAAAACTGACCCGAAACTTATATAGCAAGGTCCTTATTGAAAACTTTCTAGATGTACAAGCCCTACTTTTCACATCAGAGTTTTGTTATTTGTCTCTTTCTTTCATCAAACTGCTGTGTAAACTTGTCCTTGCAAAGCAACATTGTGAGGGTTGCTCAAAACTATGTCTGTTCTCGTCGTCCACTAACATTTTCCACATCACCATCTGTGTTCCTCCTATGTGACGGCTACGCACTAAGCGTCCTCTACTGATGTTGCATCGGTGTCTCTCGTATCCCCTACATTGCAATTTGCAATCATTTTTTTCTCTTCGCAAGGCCTCTACATTACATTACCTACTCATTTGTGCCCTCTATGCCTATCATTATCTTCAGATATATATATTCATTCCTTCCTAATGGAAGCTACAAGCTGGAATAATAGAACTTCCAATATTTTATTTCATTTTATATATATGTCGAGGATTGGAATTTGTATTCATCCTTACCATCTTTGTCACATCCTTATTAGTCAAATAATGTTTTTTGGAATTTTAATGAAGTTTTAATTTAAAACTACCATTTGAATTGGATTTTATTATATGCTCCATCACCTTAGTATCCTAGCAACCAACATCCTCTGAGGGAACCATAATTGGATTCCTTACCTACATCTAATCTTATTGCCTTGCCTATAAACCCAACCAGTCTACAACCGAGTTATTGCTAGGAAAGAAGAGTAAGATGAAAGAAATTGTTCTATAACATTGTTATGTTTTAGATGAACCAAAAAAAACCTCCATTCTAATCAATAAAGGAGGGTTCACATCATTTTTGTAACAAATCATACCACCACCAAAGGGGATGAATGAGGCTTTGTAGCAAGGAACCTTAGCCAATAACCACTATGATAATTTCAAGGAATCCTTGACTGACATATAGATGTTGAATATGGCAATTCTCACCATTATTCTTTATGCTTGCTTCACTCCCTTGTTCTCACTTCCTCCCTTCTTCAAAAATTCTTTTGAAACGTTTAAGAGAGGATAGTGGGGATCAAGGGCTATAACAATACCAATACTAAAGGGGTTTTGCTTCATTAAATTCTTGCATGGAAGGGTTTAGTTACTCTCAATCCAAATTGCAAGAATAGATTTGTAAAATGGATATGCATCACATACTCACAAGTCACGAGTTAGATATAATGGAGCTAGGCATGTCATCAAGCTAATAAGAAGAAGAAAAAAATATGAATATGGAACGAAAGCCAAGAAAGTGAATCACAGGTACTTTAGGTCTAGAGTGCAATCTATTTGTTAATCCATCTCAATATAAAAAAAATAAGATATTTTCACCTTATTTATTTTTAAATTGCTATCAAATTTATAAAAAACTAGGAGAACACCTTGAACATGCAAATGGGTGTCGGAAATTCAACAACTAGCTAAATAAGATCCATAACAAACAAGAGTTGGTGAGTAGTTCAAGTTAATACCTTCATTAACCACCACCTACCTTTTCATTAATAAAGATATACATTATATATTATAATACACTAAAAACATTTTAATCATAAATATTATATAATATAACACACTAAAACCATTTTAATCATAACTATTTTTTTTTTTTATGAACAACTTTAAACTTCACATATATTGATTTATATACATTTTCATTTTTACGAAATAAAATTTAATAACTATTCAAAAAATAGATTAAATAAACTAAAAATAGACTTAATTTTCGAGATATATATATATATATATATATATATATAATGATTTTACTTCTTTAAAACAATATGCGAGAGACAACATATCGTTATATCCTATGACCCTTGGGTCATTCTTACATAATGTTTTGGAGAATTTGATGAAGAAAACGCATTTTCCTCTCCACGTCCATGTGGTTACAAACTTGGTAACACTTACACGTTAATTGTGGGTCACTCGTACAAATCGTTATAGAGAATTTGGTGAAGAAAACATATTTTCCTCCCGTAACACTTACAAATTAAGTCTGATGTTAAAAACTTAAACGTAGCCGTTTGTTAGAGCCTTGAGGATTCGACATCGATTAAGCAATCATGAATCGGGACTCCAGTCTTGTATAATCATGTACACATATCCGGGACACCCCTTCGTCCCTATACTACAATCATATGCCCAACTGATAAACGATTAGACACTTAATTTCCTTTTGTATTTATGCTATCAAATGGACTGTCAAAGCGATTCTTAGCGACAATGATCCAATTTGAAGGGTAGGGTCCTATTTCACTTTGAAGGGCTATGATATATTGAACCTTTAAGTGATGAGATGTTAAAATAAACCATTCCTTTTATTTGAAAATGCAGTTATACATCAAAATTTCATTGTATATTAAAAGCAGTGTAATCAAATTCCTCATTATAGTGATAAACTAAACTTTGCATCGTTCCACTCTATGGTTTTTAATCATTTAACCACAAGAACAACCCAACCAATATTGAGCTCCACTAAGGGAAGGAATTCCTTTATACATTTCTAGCCGCTAAGCTCTACAAACAAAATGAGAGACAGACTTCCCTATAGGAAATAATCATTATGGAGGTGTCTTTTATGTCTCTAGCAGAGATGTGCACTTAATATGCAAGTTGGAAATGGACTGATGGTGCTGGGGTGGATGTGTCCTTCCTTTGCTCAAGCAAAGCCCCTAAAGTTTGAATAGGGTACTATAACATATGAATGAATAGAGAAAGAAATGGTGGAAGTAGCCTGAGTAGAGGTCGATGGTGACAGTGCAAACAACTTGAACAAGGGTTGAACTCAATATTGGAAGCAGCCTGAGCAAGGGTGAAGAGTTACTCCAATTGAAACATGTGATTTTGATAGAAATGATATAAGGTACCTCTTCCCCTTGAATCCTAATTCGCAGACCAAATGAAAAGATTAGTTGATCATGATTCTTACAAACACTGATAATGATATCCAATCATAAGGCAAGTTTTCCTCCTATGATTTTTGGGGGCCTTTGAGCAGTACTTCCACTATGTCTAAATACCGACACAGTCATTTGAGATAGATGGAAGAATTCTTTCGATCAAGTATCCATATCAACCATTCACAAATCCAACAAAAGAGGAAGTGACCCACCATCTCACTTACCAACATGAGTCTCCATGTCTCACTTCTCAATGACGAAGTAAATATTGATTGGAAAGTGGTTAAGAAACTTGATCAAACATGAGCCTTGATAATTATTCCCATTCTCCTACCTGACTAGCTAACTCTATTCAGTATCGATTGAATCTTGGAGATACCTGCACCCTTGCATGAGATCCCTCCCCTTATCTAGCTACCATAACTCTATCAAGTACTAAAACACAAAACAATATAGAAATATGAAATTGAAATAGGTTTGAGAATCAACAATGACGGTGGAAGTGGGCACAACCTAAGCATAGCCAACAAGTTTGGAAATTCAAATAATGGAAAACAAAAATTTTAAAGTTTAAAACCACTTAAGTTCCCAACATTCAACTTTCATAATCGCATTTCCAAAATCCAGCGACCATTTGATTAACCAAAATTCCAAATCCACTTTCATAATCACATTTCCAAATTCCAATAACCATTTGACTAACTACCATTTTGAATCCATATCCCCTAATTCCAATCACTGAACTACATTAATTATAAACCAATGCAAAAAATGATGAACCGATTCTAATTCTAATTTCTGATCATTCGATGCACAATTTGATTCCATATTATGTGATTGCATTCTCTATTAATACATTACTTATTCACCTTACACATAGACTGGTTGCGATTTGAGAAGGAATAGTTTTCAATCTACGTTAATCATTTGAAGCATGTTGTCAGTCAATTTCAACTGTGACAGCCTATTGAAACACAACCATCATTCATGCCCTTATTTTTTACTAGGCTACTAGCTTACCACAACAGATTATCAATTAATGTTTTATTTTCTACCAGGCTACGACCTTACTAGAGGTTATTTTCAATTAATGCTTGGCACTTAGGGTTGCATTGTGCATCATAGGTGATTACTAGTTATAAGCTTCTAGAAAGGAGTGGAAAGGTATAAACTCCGAGTGTTTATGGATCACATTTAATACAAAATCTCCATCAAATATCGTTAAATGTACAACACCAGGAGACATTCTCCAAGCCAATCTCATGCCACCAAAATTGATCATCCTATATAGAGGTGAACACTGTGATTGCCTTCCGTGGAAAGGTTATTCCTCCCATATAGATGTATTTAGTAATGATGTTGTAAAGTCTTGTTGGACAAGGATTATGAATTGTGTTTCATTTCATGATTCTCATGTGAACCTTCCATACAAAGGTATCCATGGGATGGACCTCCCGTATAGATGTGGACCTTCTAGATAAAGGTCATGCTTTACTTGTTAAAAGCATTTAATATTGTGTGATGTATTATTAACCATGATCACCAGATTGTTATTAAGTCTCTTTTAGAGATTGATCACCTCTAAAGTGAATTACTTTAGCATCTGATCATTTGGTCCGGAATAATATACTATGATCACAACATACGATAATTCTTCTTAGTATAATGTAATGTTATAGATAATTAAAGTTAGCACATATTGACGATGCAGTAAAATATAAAGAGATAAAGATAAATGCAGAGTGAAAAAAGATAATTCGAATTGATCATGAGATGACTAAGTGAACTTGGTTAGTCAAGCTTCAATTAAAGCCACAATAGATGCCTCAGTTAACTATAGAACTCACAGTGGTCACTAGAAGTAAATTAATCAACATGATTTCAGTTAACTAAGTGTTAAATATGAAGGACTAGTTAAATAAAGTGTTTTCACTTTAGTTAAACTAAAAGACGACACTTCAGTAAATCAAGGAGAACTCAAATTGATCACTACAATGATGTTATCAAGAAAGAATCAGTTAAAAAGAGTTAACTAAGTGACAACAAAGAAGGTCTAGTTAACTAAGTGTTATTGCATGACGACAAGTGTGTTAAACTAAAAGACGACACTTGAGTTGTGATACTTGCATGAAGACACTTAAGTTAGCCACCTAACTTCTAATTGGGAAAGCTTTCAGTTAAGAGGAGAGTTCATCCTAAGAGACAGTTCAGTGAGTTAAAGCACTGCATCAGAAGTGGGGCACACTTCTTCATGCAAGATTGATGCATCCATTCTGAGGGCGAGTTCATCCTGAAGTTAGAAGAATCCGATGCATGAGAAGAATGTATAAATATTTTATATGGGATTAATGAATCCAATGTGAAGCAAATTATCTTCTCCATTGAAGGCAAGGTGCTTCTCTTTTTGCAGGTTATTGTTCTTGCTTGTTATTGATGTACTGGGCACATTGGAAAACACGTTCAATTGATCTCTCTTCTATATTGCTTCTGTATCTTCACCAAGAGTGTTTTGTTAATCTCTTATCTTCCGAAAGAAATATGTTATGTTGTAAAAGAAAGCATTCTCTGCTATCCATTATATTATACTAAGAAGAATTGCTTGGTTTTTTTTTCTCATAGTGTTGGGGATTTTCCCTAAGGTATATCTTGTGTTATGGATGTATGAATTTCATGTGATTGAATTGTCTCATTGTTTAAAGTTTCAGGATCTAAAATAATTGAACTTCAAATCTCAACCAAATATTAACATGGTATTAGATCTCAAGTCATGAAGGAGCTTAATTTTTCATGTTAGCGAGATCCTACGTAGATCCTGAGAAGTTGAGCACAAGATTTGAAGACTATGTCATCAATATCTGTACGACCAGAATACCGTCTTGAGGGAACCTCAAACTTCAACACTTGGAAGGATAGGATTCTCAACATCCTAGAGGAACATGACTTGGACAGCTACATATCCACTATGTTGGAGGAGCCTACAACTAATGTAGGGAACATCAACTTCAAGAAGAATCAAGCTAAGGCCAAACGGATCATCTATGATTTAGTAAAAGATAACTTGATGCCTGTGATCACACTGTTGAAGACCGCAAAAGACTGTTATGATACATTGATTAATATATATGAGAATAAGGCCCCACCTAAAAAGAGGGCATTGAAGATCATGTTACGAAATCTCAAGATGGAGAATGACAATACAGTGGCCTCCTTCTTCACTAAGATCTCTGAGGTAAGAGATTAGCTTGTTAACATTGGAGTTGTAGTGGTTGAAGATGATCTCATCCAAACCATCATTGATGGTCTCCCATGTTCATGGGAGGCATTCTTGGTTGCTATCAATGGCCGAGAAGTGCAACTTGGGTTCGAAATATTGTGGCATGATTGTATCCAAGAGGAAGGGCGAATCCAAAGCATAGCTATGTGCACTAAAGAAGAAAATATTTCCCTCGTGGCAAGAATGAAGAAAGGAAAGAAACCCTTCTTCCAAAAGAAGTTCTCTCATCCAAAGAAGAAGGAGTTCAACAAAGGATTTGACAAGTCAAAATATAGATGCTTCAATTGAAACAAAAAAGGCCATTTCTCAAGAGAGTGAAAAGCAAAGCGGAGAGAAAAGTTTCATGCTTCTACTACCATAGAAGATGAAACCACTCGAAAGAATGCATCCAAAGAAAATGATACAATACGGGATTTTTACCTTGTCTCATCCATTTTGGGATCCGTCATCACAAGTGCAAACACATGGTTGATTGAAAGTGGCACATCCTAACATATGACTGGTTACAAGAGTGCCATCACTAACTTAAAGGAGAAAATGTTCTCATGCATGGTAGAGTTGGGGGAAAAATCAACATATTCGATCCAAGGAGTTGGATCCACCCCATTCCAGTTGAGAACCGGTAATATTTTACATGTGGAGGAAATTCCATATGTTCCAAGCTTGAAGAAGAACCTCCTTTGATTTTCGGTTCTTGAAGGCAAAGGCTTCCAAGTTATCTTCATGGATAACAAAGCACTTTTATGGCCGAAGAACAAAAGCTTAGAATTTGCTACTGTGATTGGAGTTTGAGAGGGAGGACTCTACAAGGTACCCAGGAAGTACATTCAAGCTATGATTCACCAGACTATTAGTCCATGCGAGTTATGACACCAAAGGCTTAGACACCTACACTACAATGCACTACCAGGACTTCAAAACATGGTAAAAGGTATGCTTGTATTTGATTTTGAGCATGATAGTGTATGTGAGGGTTGTGCTCTTGGGAAGAATGTTAAGAAATTTTTTTCCAACAGTACTACTAGATCTAAAGGGATTTTATATTTAACACATTCTGATGTATGTGGTCCCATGTCATCCCCCTCCTTAAGTGGCTTTTTATATTATGTACTGTTCATAAATGATTTTTATAGGAAGTCATGGATTTATTTCATGAAGGCTAAAAGTGAACCACTTATCAAACTTAAAGAGTTTAAAGCTCCAGCTGAAAATCAGAAAGAAAAGCACATCTATGCATTAAGGTATGATAATGGGGGTGAATTTGATTCACATGCATTTAATGAGCTATGTAGTGATGCAGGAATATGTAGACAGTTAACAGTACCATATAACCCTCGGCAAAATGGGGTTGTCGAAAAGAAGAATAGAAACATATGTGACGATGCAAAAGCCATGGTGCGTGATCAATATATGTCTACCTCATTATGAGCAGAAGCCACCAGAAAATATATGTACATCTAGAATAGAAGCCTATGGGTCATTCTAGATGAGAAGACACCAGAAGAAGTGTTTATCGGTGAGAAACCAAACATCCGACACTTGAGGATCTTCGGGAGCCCAGTATACATTCATGTACTGAAAGAAAATAGAAAAAATATGGAGCCTTATGGAAGGAAAGGCACCTTTGTGGGATATAGTGAGTCATCCAAAGCTTACCGAATATATTTACCTAGTGAGAGTCACATTGAATTCATTCAAGATGTTACCTTCCATTAGGAAGCTGCTTCCGAAAGATCAAAAGAGATTCAATTTGATTCAGAGATGGAGGATCCAGAATACGATTCTCCCCGTTCAAAGTTTGAGAGGGAGAAACCGGAAGATTCCTCAAATTTGTTAGCTCCTAAAGAACCAGTAGAACTGATTGAGAGGTCACCTAATGAACCTACCACTAAAAGAAGATCTACTTGGTGTCGATATATCTTAAAAGATGCAAAGAAACATGGAGCACCAATATGATCATCTAGAGAGCGCAAGAAACCTGCCAGATATTCAGGGTATGTTGCATGGATGAGTCACATCAGTGATTCAAAACCATCCTCATATGAAGAATATGCAAAGAAACAAGTTTGGAAAGATGCAATGATAGAAGAGTACAACTCTATATGAAGAATGATGTTTGGGAGGTTGTTCTGAAACTTGATGGGAAGTCCATTGTGACTTCCAGATGGCTTTACAAGATAAAGTATCTTGCGTATGGTATCATTGAGAATTATAAATCCAGATTCGTTGCCATATGTTTCTCTCAGAATGAAGGCATCGATTATGATGAGAAATTTTCTCCTGTGGAAAGGTACACCAAAATCCGAGCAATGATTGCACTTGCATCTGTTCTAGGATGGATACCTCACCAGATGGATGTGAAGACAACCTTCCTCAATGGTGAGGTTGAGGAAGAGGTTTGTATTCAACAGCCTGAAGGATTTGTGGTACATGGGAAGGAGTCCCATTTTTTGCAAGCTAAATAAATCTATATATGGGCTTAAGCAAACCCCCAGGGCTTGGTACTCCAGAATTGATAGCTACCTTCAAAAACTAGGTTTCTGTAATGTTAAATTTTCAGAATTTACTTCAATCTGATCTAGGATATTAACTGAGAGAATAACATATACAGCATATCTACAGCATATCAATCATGGAGACAATAATGCAAGCACACAAGAGACATAAAGATTTACTTGGGGAAAACCATAAAGGTGAAAAACCCCAATAACTTCCTCAGAGATAGATAGAGCAATGATACAACCAACCATAGAGATAGACATAACCTAGCAGCAGATCCTCCTCCTCCATAAGTGTGCCACTCCTCCTTGAGTGCATGAGTGAGAAGTGAGTGAGTAAATAGAGTGCCTCCCGCACTCTATTTATACTTGACTTGACTTGCATTTTTACCTAACTCATGTAGGCTCGAACTTAACCACATAACATAATGCTGACTGGGCCGACCCCCAATAGGGTGGTCTAATAACCCTTTGACCCACATGGCCGACCCCCAATAGGGTGGTCTAATAACCCTTTGACCCACATGACTTATATAGGGCCGACCCCAAACAAGGTGGTCTAATAACCCATCAAGTATAAGTTACGACACTTACAATATAAATAACGACACTTCCGTATAAAGGAATAATAACATCTCTATAGGAATACAATATACATATATGTGAAATACATTCCGAAGTTACATATACATCAACACTCCCTCTTAACTAGGAAGGTATTTCTCAGCACAGTTCTTCTAGCACAAGTCATCTTCTCTGGATCATCGTCACTGGATAATCGTCATCGAGTCATCATCATCGTCACTGTTGCTGCTATCTCAATCAATCTCTGAATCTACTCGTCATAGGAAGTTCTACAGAGCCAGTCCTTTTTCATACTGGATGTAGGCCCACCACTTGCAGGTCTTCATCATCACTGGCCATATTGTGGAATCCTCAGGACTTATTACGTGCATCACAAAACCTCGAAAGAGCATCCCAGGATGTTACGGGTACACAACTCCGACCTGTAGGATCTCCCAGGGAGCTATTACATGTGACCCCACCACAAAACCTCGAAAGAGCATCCCAGGATGTTAGGGGTACACAACTCCAACCTGAAGGATCTCCCAGGGCGCTATTACATGTGGTCACCACAAAACCTAGCAAGAGCATCTCAGGATGTTACTGGTACACAACTGCGACCTGAAATCTCCCAGGGCACAAATTACATGTGGTCATGGCAAAACCTCAAAAGAGCATCTCAGGATGTTACGGGTACACAACTCCGACCTAAAATCTCCCAGGGCCCAAATTACATGCCATAGGAAAAAACCTCTCAAGAGCATCCTAGGATGTTACGGGTACACAACTCTGACCTGAAGGATCTCCCAGGGCACAAATTACATGTCCTCCCAGAGCAATGTCTCGAAAGAGCATCCCAGGCTGTTACGAGTACACAACTCCGACCTATAGGATCTCCCAGACATGCTCCTCTGCACAACCTGATGCACGGCCACAAAGTATCATCCTGATACTCACCATACATCAACCTGATGTACACATGATCATCCTGATCATCATCACTGCAACGTCCTGCTGCATGTCATCTGGAGCAACATCCTGAAGCTCATCATCCATGATCATCCTGATCATCACTGCAACATCCTGCTGCATGTCATCTGGAGCAACATCTTGAAGCTCATCATCCATGATCATCCTGATCATCACTGCAACATCCTGCTACATGATCCACCTGATCATCAATGCATCTACCTAATGCATACCAAGTATCTACCTGATACATATCATCATACATGATCCTCCTGATCATACAATGTATCCACCTGATACAAATACAAATACATGATACATATCACTATACATGATCCACCTGATCATACAATGTATCCACCTGATACATATACAGATACATGGTCCAAGCATCCAACATGATGCATATACAAAATACATACACATGATCCAACTGATCATATCCAGCATCCAACATGATGCATACATATAAGTGATCCAACTGATCATATCCAGCATCAACATGATGCATACATACATACATAAAATGATCCAACTGATCATATCCAAGCAGAAACCAGAACATCATCCTGATGCCCATTATCTAGCGCTTACATCCACAGCCATGTGAAGGATCCTCCTTCCAACATTCTTGGAATGGCTTCAGCAAATGTGTCCATCACTTCTTCCTCGAAGTGTCCTCGATCTGAAGAACGCCAAGCCTCTCTCTGAAGTACTCGAACTTCACTCTGGCTAGCGGCTTCGTCAGCACATCTGCAATCTGCTCGTCTGTCGCAACATATAGGAGCTTCACAGCTCCTCTCTGCACCATATCCCTGATATAGTGATATTTGATCTCTATGTGTTTCGACCTGTCATGAAACACTGGGTTCTCGGATAGCTTCACACAACTCTGGTTATCACAGAAGATACCAGTAGCCTCCAATGGGAGATCAAATAACCCAGACAGTAGCTTCCGTAGCCATACTGTCTCACAACTAGCTGAACAGGTTGCAACATACTCTGCCCTAGCTGTACTCAGTGCTACACAGGACTTCTTCCTACTAAACCAAGAGATCACACCTGATCCCATACTGAAGCAACACCCAGATGTGCTCTTCCTGTCTGCAGCATTGCCAGCCCAATCTGAATCAACATAACCCTGCAGGTTAAACTTTTGATTCTCCTCATACCTGAGCCCATAATCCACTGTACCCTTCAGGTACCTCAGAACATGCTTTACAACAACCAGGTGAACACTCCTCGGATCCGTCAAGAACTGGCTCAATGTGTTCACAGCAAAGCAAATGTCTGGTCTCGTGTTCGTCAGGTACATCAAGGACCCAATCATCTAACGATACAAAGAGACATCAACCGGCTCAGATGAAGCATCACATAGAAGCTTCAAATTCGATGCCATAGGTGTGGCCATATCCTTGCATTCCATCATCCCGAACCTCTTCAGGATCTCTACTACATACTTCCCTTGTTCAAGGAAGATTCCATATGCACTCTGCCACACCTCCATGCCAAAAACAAATAGTGCATCATCCCCAAGTTCTTCATCTCGAACTTGGCAGAAAGCTTCTGCTGCGTGTCGGAAATCAATCTATCTTTACCTGTAACAAACAGGTTATCTGCATACAAAAGTAGTATCACTGGATTGCCTTCTTCAACCTTGTAGAAAAGGTTGGAATCTGCTTTACTCTTGGTAACGCCCAAACTGGATAGAAAGCTGTCTATCCTACCATACCAAGTTCTGCACACATATATGATTACACCATGCTGTCTTGAGATCCATCTGGTGCATCTTCTATTTCATCACTTTTATATTTCTCAATGCTGCCATCTGCAACATGCTTGATCTGATAGTTCCATTTGGAAGTCATAACAAACTTCCATTCACGTCTTGGGACTACATCCCAAACATCATTCTTCATGATCGACGGATCATGGCATTCCATTTCTTCATCCCAGATCTTGGGAACTTCAATATCTTCAATAAATAAATTTGTTGCTGAACAAATGTTGTAGTTCTTCTTTTGTAGGAGATGGCATACGATCTTTCCTACACAACAAGTTAAATTGCATGATTAGAAAACATCTCATAGTTTTCAGAACAAATTCTTACACATAAATAAATATGTCATACAGTCATGCAATTATCTTAGCCAATGCTTCAATACAACATTTATCCATATCCCGTAACTTTCTAGATGCCTTCCAATCTCTACCAGAACATTGTTAAGAGTGTGCACAACTCCCAACATGTCAACAAAGAGGTTTCATTCTAGATAAGTAGCAATGGAATGTTGTACAGTGCCATAGGCTACTTACCCATGCATATTAGTAGTATACTATTCATTAATGTAATTATTCTAATATGCACAATACATATCCTAAGTCTAAGACCATGAGCATATACATCATTGAACAATTTTATTTAAACAAACAAATATGTAAGAAATGATAATTAAAATACTTATCTTTGTTTGTTCGTTGGGTGGACTCCCTCTGAGTCTTCACTTCCTTGCAGGAGCTGCTGGAGTCCTAATCTGAAGTAGCTTCTTCTACACCTTTCTGTTGTGGAATGTAGAGAGATGGACAACTCCCTCTGAATATCTGCATCCTTGCATAAACCACTAGAGTGTACTCCCTCTTGATATTTGCTTCATGGATTACCTGTTCTTGACCTCATATTCATCCTTGGTCCCTATGCATGCTTATTAGTATCATGAATGTGTTATCCTTGTGATCTCATATAAAATCATACATTCATTAGTATCTCAAGCATGTATAGTCATGATCATTTCAAACAGAAATAATAAGCATTAGCATTCAAGGTTTATGTAGGATTCTTATGGTTAGTCAAATCATAAGAAACATAACATGTCTAAACCTGTAATTACTCAAACCTATGACTCTTCAGGTTAGTTGAATCATCAATCAAGATAAGAGATATAATATGCATAAAACCATGATTATTCAAACCTATGACTCTTCAGGAATAATCATTATCAACAACAGTATAAGATCCTAACACAAGGTAGGATTCTAGCTTGATATAGGAAAAACATACCTGGATTAGCATGCTAGCTATTTATGTCTAACATACCCGTATAATGTCTTTTGTTTCTCTTCAGTGACTTGTGCTAGTAACCTGCATGTCTCATAAGTTAACCATTGTATAAACAAGTTATACATACCTCGTAAATGGATCTTGTATGAGATCCATGACAATGGATGAATCTTTGTCCTCATGTTATCATGATCATATGTTCTTGGACGAGAACATGATTTGTCTTTCTTGGTGTACCTTTCATGTTAGTAGACAACATAAACCTCATACAACACCATAATGCATTAGTACAATCATAAGTGTCAACACCCTAACCAGTGAATATCTTCTATCATGCATTCATAATTTTGTTAAGGTTATACGACAAATCTAAAATCAAAATTGTACTAACCGTAATAACATGAAGACAAACATACCATAAACTTAATCATGGAAAAATATCGAAACATACCTCGATGAGTCATACCTGTCGAGATTGCTTGTAATCTTCTTATGTAAGGCCTTACCCTCATCTCCCTCTGAGACAGGAACTTCTTCACTTATGCAGGTGACCAATCCATCTTCTTCTAGGATTAACCCAATCCACTTGATTTGCAAGAACTGGACCTGGAGCTGGATATGGGTTTGTCAGAGAAACCCCAAAAATTCAAACTTTGAATTTTAAACTTCTGAAAGGATAGAAATATGCGCCTTGATGAGTTGATCAAACTGGTATATTTAGAATTTGAAAACTGCAAAGTTTCACTCCTCAATTTTGCCTTTGAAACTTCCGGATTCACTAGACGTGACCCTGAACTGGGGTTTGATGAATCCCACTCTTCTACCCAATCAAAAAGTTTGATCCAAATCTCTAAGCTTCTATTTTTCTGAGGAGCTTCCAGCCGTGGTCACAGATTTCAAAAATTCTCATTTTTACAGAAGCCCTAATTTTCCACTTTCCTGATCAAAGTCCCGAACTAGGGTCTGATCAAACCCGGCCTTCTGCCCAACCAAAAATTCTGATCTTGGTCTCTAAATTTTTATTTTGATGAGTAGCATTCAGCCGTGGTCTCTGATTACAAAAATTCCAACTTTCTCCAAAGCCCTAAATTCCGGAAGCCATGAATGAAGGTACCAAAAAATAATTCTGTTTTGACAGAAATATGTACCTGATTGTTTCTGGTGTAACTCCTAAATTTTTCATCCACGGGGTCTGAAAAAGTTTTCTGAGATAGCCTGACCTGTTAGATTTCCATCCTGATAGGTCTGACCTCAATTGGATTTTTTGAGAGAGAGTTATGCCAAATGTCGCAACATGACCTGTTTTGGGATAATACAGGAGAGCGAACTTGTACGGCGTGCCACGTGTCACTGTTTCAACTTCGACCTCTGAAAATGTTTCCTGAGATAGCTCTGCCTGTTATATTTCCATCCTAATAGGTCTGACTTCAATTGGATTCTCTGAGAGAGAGTTATGCCAAGTCTCGCAACATGACCTGTTTATGGGATAATACAGGAGAGCGAACTTGTATGGCGTGACACTTGTCACTGGTTCACCTTCGGCCTCTGAAAACGTTTTCTGAGATAGTACAGTCTATGTACTACCTGTCAATTTTTACGAAATTTCATTTGGAGATTCCTAGCCCAAGTTATGACCTTTTTCCCAAGGTCACCTTATTTTAACTCAGATCTGGAAGAGGCAGAAACCCTATATTGCACAGATCATAAATCACAAAGTACAACGAATTAGAGGTTGTCCTTTGGACACAAGGTACCTGGAGATTTAATATTCGTCCTGTAACAATTTTAGATCCGAAAACTTTTCCAAAACGGATTTATAGCGAAAGTTCTACGATGACTGGTTTTTGCTATATCAAGCCCTAGCATCGTAAGTGCAACAAGTGTCATACATGCCATATCATGCCTTCTTTCAGGCTAGCTCTGATACCATGTTAAATTTTCAGAATTTACTTCAATCTGATCTAGGATATTAACTGAGAGAATAACATGTACAGCATATCTACAGCATATCAATCATGGAGACAATAATGCAAGCACACAAGAGACACAAAGATTTACTTGGGGAAAACCATAAAGGTGAAAAACCCCAATAACTTCCTCAGAGATAGATAGAGCAATGATACAACCAACCATAGAGATAGACATAACCTAGCAGCAGATCCTCCTCCTCCATAAGTGCGCCACTCCTCCTTGAGTGCATGAGTGAGAAGTGAGTGAGTAAATAGAGTGCCTCCCGCACTCTATTTATACTTGACTTGACTTGCCTTTTTACCTAACTCATGTAGGATCGAACTTAACCACATAACATAATGCTAACTGGGCCGACCCCCAATAGGGTGGTCTAATAACCCTTTTACCCACATGGCCGACCCCCAATAGGGTGGTCTAATAACCCTTTGACCCACATGAATTATATAGGGCTGACCCCAAACAAGGTGGTCTAATAACCCATCAAGTATAAGTTACGATACTTACAATATAAATAACGACACTTCCATATAAAGGAATAATAACATCTCTATAGGAATACAATATACATATATGTGAAATACATTCCGAAGTTACATATACATCAACATGTAAGAGTGAAGCTGATCCAAATTTGTACTTCAAAGTAGTGAAGAAGCAAACGTTGATATTGGTTTTGTATGTTTATGATTTGTTTCTCACTGGAGAGGAACATTTGATTGCTTGGTGTAATAGGGAGCTCACCTCAGAGTTCGAGATGAAATACTTCGGTCTGATGCACTACCTTCTTGGCCTTAAGATCTGGCAACGAAAAGATGAATTTTTCCTATCTCAAGGGAAGTACACTGTGGATATATTGCACAGGTTTGGCATGATAGATTGCAAATATATGACTACACCAATGGTTTCCAATTTGAGGAAACTTCATGAGTCAGGATCTAGATCAGATCTAGTAGATCCCACTTTATATAGACAGCTTATAGGCTTGCTAATGTACTTGACACAATCAAGGCCTGGTATATGTTATATCATGAGCATTATGAGTCAATTTATGTCTGATTTGAGACAATACACTGGATAGTTTCTAAGCATGTGCTTAGGTACCTTCAAGATACAATTTCATATGATCTAAGATATGCCTCCATTGGAGGAGTCATGTTACTTGGTTATACAGACATGGACTAGGGAGGAAGCATTGTGGACCGTAATAGTACATCTGACTACTGTTATATCCTTATATCAATTATGATATCTTGGTCCAGTAGGAAGTATGGATCCATATCCCAAAGCACTACAGAAGAAGAATACATAGCTGCTAGTGTTTCCTACCAAGAAGTAGTATGTCTCAGAAACTACTTGCAATGTTGTTCGGTCAAAATATTGAGCCTACAATTATTAATTGTGACAATCAGAGTTGCATCAAGCTTTCTGAAAACCTAGTGTTTCATGACAAGTCGAAGCACATTGAAATGAAATATCACTTCATCCGAGACATGGTCTAGAAAGTTACAGTGCAACTTTAGTACATTGCTACTAATGAGATGATTGCAGATGTGTTAACAAAGCCTCTGTTAGTGACAAAGTTCAAGTACTTCCAAGACAAGCTTGGTATGACATAGAATGCCTCCCTCGCCGAGAGGGAGTGTTAAATGTACAACATTAGGAGATATTATCCAAACCAATCTTCTGCAACCAATATTTATCCTCCCATGTAGAGGTGAACACTTTGATTTCCTTCCATGTAAATGTTATTCCTCTCGTATAGAGGTAATTAGTCATAATGTTGTAAAGTCTTGTTGGACAAGGTTCTAGACTTGTGTGTCAATTCATGATTCTCATGCGAACCTTTTGTATAAAGGTATCCATGGGATGGAGCTCCCGTATAGAGGTGGACCTTCCGTATAAATATCATGCCTTACTTGTTAAAAGCATTTAATGTTGTGTGATGTATTATTAACCATGATCACCAAATTGCTATTAAGTCTCCTTTAGAGATTGATCACCTCTAAAGTGAATTACTTTAGCATACGATCATTTGGTCCAGAATAATATACTATGATCACATCATCCGATAATTCTTCTTAGTATAATGTAATGTGATAGATAATTAAATTTAGAACATATTGACTATGCAGTAAAAGATAAAGAGATAAAGAAAAATGCATAGAGAAAAAGAGAATTTGAATTGATCATGAGATGACTAGGTGAACTCAAATTGTCAAGATTATGTTAAAACCACAATGTATGCCTCAGTTAACTAAAGAACTCACAGTGGTCACTACAAGTAAATCAATTAGCATGATTTCAATTAACTAAGTGTTAAATAATAAGGACTAGTTAACTAAAGTGTTTTCACTTTAGTTAAACCAAAAGATGACAATTCAGTAAATTAAGGAGAACTCTAATTGATCACTACAATGATGTTATCAAGAAAGAAATAGTTAAAGAGAGTTAACTAAGTGTTATTGCATGATGACACATATGATAAACTAAAAGATGACACTTGAGCTGCAACAGTTGCATGACGACACTTAATTTATCCACCTAACTTAGTGGGAAATCTTTCAGCTAAGAGGCAAGTTCATCCTAAGAGATAGTTTAGTGATTTAAAGCACTGCATGAGAAGTGGGGTGCACTTATTCATACAAGATTGATGCATCCAGTCTAAGGGTGAGTTCATCCCGAAGTTAGAAGAATCCAATGCATGAGAAGAATGTATAAATATGTTATACGGGATTAATGAATCCAATGTGAAGTGAATTCTCTTCTCCATTGAAGGGAAGGCGCTTCTCTTTGTGCATGTTATTGTTCTTTCTTGTTATTGATGTACTAGGCACATTGGAAAACACATCCGATTGATCTCTCGTCTCTATTGCTTCCATATCTTCACCAAGAGTGTTTCAGTAATCTCTTATCTTCTAAAAGAGATATGATATGTTGTAAAAGAAAGCATTCACTACTATCCATTATATTATACTGAGAATAATTGTTGAGGGTTATTTTCTCCTAGTTTTGAGGATTTTCCCCAGGGTATATCTTGTGTTATGGATGTATGAATTTCATGTGATTGAATTGTCTCATTGTTTCAGGTTTCAGCATCTAAAATAATTGAAGATAAAATATCAACCAAATATTGACAAATTTAACATAGGAGAAAGAGCTATCAAATCACCTTATTTTTAGAAGTTTTTTCATTCAAATCCCTTTATTTGGACAAGTTTTCTAACCAAAAATTGCAACATATATCTATAGCAAAAGAGTGTGTAACTCCGACTTCCACGTGTCACGCACTCTCTTCTCGGAGTTTGAAAATATTGTTGTACTATTCTCCTCCATTAATATCTTGATGTACATTCTCATTCGATTATGTTCCAAGCCTCCATACTCTCGAACTAGCCATAATTGATGAAATCATGAATCCATGGATAGTAGTGCAACCACCTTACATTACAACACATGTCCCATCAAACAAGTGATAATTGTTGCATACAATAAACCAAACATGGTTTTTGAGGATTTGAACCCTCACAGAAGAGAAGGCCGTGGAGCAAAATTTTGAAGGTTTGTACAATATCCCAATGGCCCCTAGCATACAATGATGAAGAAAATTCCCATCTACAAATCCAAAAAAGGGGATGCTATTATGAAAGGAAGACTTAAATGAGAATTTAAGTCTTCTTCCCAAAATTTGCATCCATGCTAGAAAATAAGAATTTAAGTATTAGATCATATCAATCATGTTATCAATAATACCTGTAATTAATACTAGTGTAATTATTGTATAGTTACTAGGATATCCAAACCATAGAATTATAGTTTTAATAAATTTTATAAAATCAATACAACCCATTGCAAAGTCACATCTTAACAATAAAAAAAATCAGCTATTTTAGTGTTGAAACAAATTACTAAACATTAAAAAAAATATTTTCATTTTTTTTTTAAAGAACTAATATTTGAATTAAAAAAAAGTATAAAGAAGTCCATATCTTGTTGTATAGTTTGGTTCAAATAATAATTGAATGAGATTTCACTATTGACTTTATTAGAGGCTTAACTTTGTTATGCAATTTTATTCACATATGAATTTAGATCTGAGTTATCGTATTTGGGTTCATAGATTATCCAGGACAATGAAAGTTAAGCTATGTGTTGTGGATGTGTTCGAAGTTGAGCATTGAGCAACTAGGTGGAAGAAGCTACATATAACATGACAATAACATCGTGATTTAAATTTTGATATTTTGATAAATAATGTTGAGTAACAGACTGGAAGAAGCTACATATAACATGACAATAACATCGTGATTTAAATTTTGATATTTTGATAAATAATGTTGAGTAACAGACTCGACTGGGCTTCTACCTTTGTTGTTACCTAATCATCCATTCTCATCCATCTAAAAATTTAACAAAAAAAAATTGGAACATCCCTTCAATTACAAAGTTGCAAAATAACGATTAATTTCATTACTGAAAGGCCCAATACAAAATTAAAATTTTCTTAAGCATTGGAGGGGCATTGAAAGGTGCTTAATTCCCTAAGAATGTATGCACGTCGCGTTAATCACCGCAGGAAATAAAATAGATGAAAATAAAAAGACGGATGCAACTGTCAAAGTGGAATTCCCCATCAATTGGTCGATGAAGGCCATTGGAATTTGCGAGTAAAGCGAGCACATGGCAAACAGCAGAAGAACCCAATGTTTCGTCGATTCTGATATGACATCCTTTACCAAAGGCGTGGTGTGGACAATCGAACGGTCTAATCATGTAACATCTTTCTTTTTTCGGTGGGTTACTTTACAGAATTTTTGGTAATAAAAAAATGATTTCACACAATCACAATTTTACAATTTTAATATTTTAAATAAAGTCAGTCGTAGATTTCATTTATCTTTAGTACAACTTAAATAATGACACAGAAAAATCTTTAAAAAATTATATAAAAATAGTAAAAAACTAGAAACTATAAGATCAGTTAACATCGTTCAAATCTTATTAAAATAACTTTGACATTACAGGAAAACGTCTGCATACCAAACTCATTAAAGTTCATGTGTCGTTTATAAAAAAAATACTTGCTGCATATCCATTGGGCGATGGTGGGAGACCCACATGTCTATTTTGCTTCTGCAAAACGGTTGTTGTGTCTGTTTCTACGTATATAACAACACTGCCATAAAGTTGACTATAAGGTGGACTGCCGACCATGAATATGTGCTGTCATGCTTCATGCCAGGGCGGTGACCGTTGTATTGCTTTCGTTTGGGCCATTTTTCGGCTAACATGGGATACAGCTGCATAGAGCCCTCTCAATTTTGAGAGATGGTCCGGAAAAAGGATCCCTCTTACATTTCACCCGTACCAATGTAGCAGGCTTTCTTTGAGTCCAGGCTTTTCCAGGGGATCTGGCAAGAACTTTGCATGTATATTCTATAATATTAAGAATGAGGGTTCCAGTGATAAATAAGGCAAGCTGCATGCAAGTATAGCGGATAATAGCCGGCGATCGAGTAGTATGGATCACCCACCAAATGAAACCAGAGAGAATACTAAGAAAAGGAAAGGAAAAGAATGTTGCATGTGTGGCGACATTGGATTTCTGGAACGCTTGTTCAGATGCCAAATATGCCACTACAGATTTCAGCACATGTGAGTGTCCGTTTCAAGAAATTTTCTCAATCACAGCCTTTAATGTTCTTTAACTCCTATAGTTTTCATGTGAAACGTTAATTTTCTTATGTTTGCATATGCCGCCACTCTTGCAGATATTGCAGCAAGTTGTATTCTGATGAGTTGGAGTTTGACATGGTAAATGCTTGTGACTGGTGCCTGGACTTAGAAGCAAAAGAAAACATTCAAGGACAGAAAATGAAAGTTGAAATGCAGGAAATAGAAAGTGGGAAGGCCAATGAGGTAGCTGCCAGTGAAGCAAGCGCTATGTAGCAAGGAGCTGCACCGGTAACCATTGAGAAAGCCAGAAAGGCTAATGCGAAGCCGAGCCTTAAACTCCAAGTCAAATTCGGAGGGAGCAAAGAGAGGCAGCGCCCAGAGAGTCGCTGCATGCAATACTGCAAGTTGTCTAATGAAAGCTGCCAAAATTTGCCCCGTGCTCCTCGTCAGAGAAGCCCTGCCAAAGGTAGATTGGGTCGTCGCTATAAACTCCTCTCGGACGTACTTTGCCAATAAATTAAACTAAGCATTGTTTTGTATTCCCAAAAGTTAGTATTTCGCGCCTTTATATTTCTCGTCTGTGTTATGTCTGTGCCGGAGATGGCTGATCAGAGGCTCTATCAAGCTTCTATTTTCTGTAAACATTGCAAGTTGCCAGTCAAGTATATTCACTACATATGTAAATAGCTCTTTCACCAATTGAATTTCTTTCCGTTCTAATATAGGATATCCGAAACTGTTTTCATTTATTTTCGGTTGTCTTCCTGTACAAAACTCTCAGAAGCGAACTGTAAGTTATCATGAACGGTCTTCCGCTGATAGCATTCATGCACTCTAGATCGTTGAACCATACATATTTTTTAAAACGCTTGTAAAATGAGGATTGGCATGGGTGAGTAATTAGGGATTGGTACTTGGCTGTGAGCTCTGTGAACAGAGAGTTGCAATTATACACACTCGTGGAAAATTTTAATTTTTGACATTTTTTAAAATATTTAGATAAAATGATAGAAAATTAGACAATTTAATTTTTTTTTAATAAGATAAGAGTTTTAAAAATAATATTTTATTAACAAAAAAAATTATTCATCAAATAAATTTATTTTTTTTTCATATTTTTAGTAAATACAATTTTTACTTAAAAAATAAATTTACTTATTAGTTATTATTTGAAGATTAAAAAGTAGGTGACTAAATTAAAATAAGATTTGAACATTAAAATGGAAGTCACTAAATTAAAATAAATTAAGACTAGCAAAATTATGAGCTATTTAGTTATCACTCAATTATTTTTTATACTTGTTTATTTAGAATTTTGAATAACGACTATAGAATTAATTGGATAGTATATTTGTCTCATCTTTTTACAATTTAGGAAAAGCATAAAATACTATTTCACTCTAAATTCTAAAATATAAACATTATCGATGTAAGAATGGCTATAGAATCAATTGGACAATACACTTGTTCCATCCTCCTTGAATCTAGGAAAAGCATAAATACTATTCCACCCCAAATTCTAAAATATAAACACCAATGGATGTAAAAATTGAAAGTAAACTATCTTCTCCACTTATTAGCTTTAAAAATAAAGTTAGCTAACTCTAAAAAATAAAACAAATAATGGCTCCGAAAAATCAAGTCACCGAAATGGGCCAATGAGATTCATTCAAGGCTCCGAATATGTTTTGTGTGGGCAACAAGTTTAGGTTCTAGAGCTTTCAAAGTTTGCTCTCCCAACTTACACTTCTCGACGACCTCCCGTTCTTGTTTCCGTTTCACAATGTATGGTAAAACAGAGTCATGTTGGAAAAACTTAATTATGAACGGATTGCATATCTAGTATGGCCGGTTCTCTGAGTCACTCAGTCAGTCTTTTTGTTACTCTGCAATGTCTATGAGTCACTCTACAACCAATTCAGCTCACGTCTCATTGTATTTATGTAACAGCTTTTGTATTCCGTATGTCAAGAATTCTTAGGTAGACATTTATTGCACTGGGTGGTTATGCAATTCATATATATAGAAGAAGATAATTGAAAAACATGAGAGAGATGTATGAGGGAAGAAGTGAAGAAGTGAAGAGCCCAAGCTTTGTAAGAAGAGTGTAAGAAGAGTGAAAGGAGAAGAAGTTCATACCCGTGAAATGTATGAAGAGCCCAAGCTTTGTAAGAAGTGAAAGATCATAGTAAAATCTCATCTCCATGTATTGCGGCCAAGTTGTCCTGTTTTGATACACTAATATATATAAGTCCATAGTTTTATGTATTCATTCTCAAGAATGTTGAATGTTGCAAGTTGCACATCTTCTCCAGATTTACTCATGTAAAAGTTGTTTACATTTACTGTCTGTAAAAGAAATCAAGATTCCAAATAGTTCACAGTAGTAAAAGTTCTATTTTAATGAGGAGTAACTTCGCATAAGTTTCATTTTATATTTTGGTTCTTATGTCTAGTTATGCGAAGTAAAAATGTGTTAATAGTTAACTGTGAAGTAAATTTATAAAATGCGAAGTTAATTTCCAACAAGCTAGTGTTGGCGAAGTTAAATTGCTCCGCCAAGGGAAGTCCTCAGCTAAGTAAAATTTGGGGTTCCCTATTGTATGATCGACGAAGTAGTCCAAAGCAAAGAAAAAGAAAATGTCCATTTACTAAGCAGTTCAATCTTCTTGAGTGCATAGTGTGCTTTTTCCTTGATCTGGTATCACAGACGAAAAGTAGAAATTCTATTTACAAAAAGGGAAAAGCGATTAAGAATGGCTTCCACTTCTGGTAATTTGCAAACTCCAATATTTTCAGGAAAAAATTATGAATATTGGTCTCTAACTATAAAAGCTTTGTTTAGAGGTCAAGATGTATGGGAAATAGTCCAGAATGGCTATGTAGAACTAGCATATATGGCAACATACAACAATCTCACACAAGCTCAGAATGATGTCTTGAAGGAACAAGGGAAGAATGATGGAAATGCATTATTCTACATACATCAAGCAACACATGAATCCATACTCTCAAGAGTAGCAGCAGCAACGTCCGCTAAGGAAGCATGGGACACACTGGAAACTTCTTATTAAGGCTTGAACAAGGTAAGGACTGCCAAACTACAAATTCTTAGAAGAGACTTTGAATCTCTGACAATGAAAGATACAGAGTCAGTAGAATCATTCTATACTCGAGTTATTGGTCCGATAAATCAAATAAAGTCTCATGGAGAAAATCTAAGTGACCAAAGAGTTGTTGAAAAAGTTCTTAGAGTTCTTCCAAAGAAATTTGAATCTTTGGTTGTGACCCTGGAGGAAAACAAAGATCTGTCCCAATTCACTATTGATGAGTTGAAAGCCTCATTACTCAATCATGAACATAGAATCAGCAGATCAGATACATCATTAGAAGGTGCATTTGTAACACAATCATCCATAAGTCGTGGAATAGGCAGGGGAAGATCAAACTCTAGAGGCAAAGGAATAAGTTCTTTCAGAGGAGGTCGCAGCATCAGCCCTGCATATGTCGCTGGTAGAGGTCAAAATCAGATCCCCAGTCAGGCAACTGGACAAAGGTCTGATAAATCAAAAAAATCAATGTCATTAGTGTAAGAAGTTTGGACACTTCGCATATGAATGCAAGAAGAAGCAGTATGACCAAGGAAAGAAAGGTCAAACAAAGTCAAGCAACAACATCACTCCGACCAGCTCATTGTTCTTAACATGTGCATCTCCACTTGAATGTAATGTTTTCTAAGAAATTCCAAATGACATATGGTATTTGGACTTAGGTTGTAGCAATCATATGACTGGTAATTTAAATCTATTTTCTAGTCTAGATAAATTAGTTAAAATTGATGCCACACTTGGAAATAATATTCAAGTCACTGTTTTGGATAAGGGTACTATTGATATTCTAACCAAACATGGGGAGCAAATATTTATGCCTGATGTTTATTATGTTCAAGGTTTGAAGCATAATTTGATGAGCATTGGACAACTGATTGAAAAATGTTACAGAGTTGACATGACAGGAAAGCATTGTCTGATTAAAGACATATATCCAAGCAATTGCTTAATAGCCGAAGTGCAGATGACAAGCAATCGCTTGTTTCCTTTGAGGATAAGGCCAAACATAAAAGGAAAAACAATTCAAGTTGTTCATGGAAGTCAGAATGGAAACTCAGAAGCTGCATTTGAGGCAGAAAGTAAAGCAGTAGACAATCACAGCAACAAAGAAATGCATGCAATGTTTCAAATAGAAATTAATGATGAATCCTGGTTGTGGCACTTAATATTTGGACATCTGAATTTTGGTGGGATGAAGCTACTGCACATGAAGGACATGGTGAAAATATTTTCGTTGGTTGAAAAACCAGAAAGAATTTGTAAAGGCTATATTTCTGGCAAACAACACAAATAGACTTTTCCAGTCAAAAAGTCATATAGAGCTCGCACATCACTTGAAATTGTGCACTCTGATATTTGTGGACCAATGAAAACATCATCCTTGGGAGGATGCACTTACCTTCTCACATTTATTGATGATTTCACAAGAAAAACCTTGATATATTTTCTAAAACATAAATCTGATGCGTTTGGTTGTTTTCAGCAGTTCAAGGCACTTGTGGAGAAGCAAAGTGGTTACAACATCAAGATATTAAGAACGGATAGAGGTGATGAGTATGTTTCAAATGATTTCTTAAACTTTTGTAAAAATCATGGAATACACAGGAAATTCACTGCACGATATACATCACAACACAATGGTATCACAGAGAGGAAGAACAGAACCATTATGGAGATGGCACGCAATATGTTAGTAGCCATGCATCTGTCAAATGAATACTAGGCTGAGGCAGTGGGAACAGTTGTATACATCATGAATCGATGTCCGACGAAGAGTGTGAAGAACAAAGTTCCACAGGAATCCTAGACAGGTATAAAACATAGTGTTTCGCATTTAAAAATTTTTGGTTGTGTTACATACGCACATGTTCCATATGAGCTAATAAGGAAATTAGACAATAAAGGACAAAAATGCATTTTTATTGGGTATTATGAAGACACGAAAGCATACAAGTTGTATGACCCTATAGTAAGAAAAATTATTATCAGTCGAGATCTTCAGTTTGTACAAAATGAGGCATGGGATGGAACCGTAGAGAAGAATGTTAAAATTGTGTCTCATGTCGAACATGATGACATCGCAGAAGATGTGGTTGAGACTCCACATGTGAATGAGAATGTCGCAACTCCGTCTACTCCCAGGACTGTGCGACATGTTTTAGCACAAGGAACTCCGATACAAGTCACAGTTCAAGCTACTCCGAAAAGCACACCAAGTGCGCAGCAAACTCTGTCAAGTAGTTCACGAAGTTCGACAACATCAACTCCGACAAAGACAATAAGTCTGTGTGAGACATATGAGACTGGTACACCCAATTCATTCTCAGGTTTTGCATTATTTTCTCAAATTAATGATCCACTAACATTTGAAGAAGCTGTTGAAGATGAACTTTGGGCACAATCCATGGATGAATAAATATAATGCATTGAGAAGAATCAAACATGGGAACTAGTCGATGTTCCTAAGGACAAGGATGTGATAAGCATCAAATTGATTTATAAAACCAAGCAAGATGCTGATGGAAATATGCAGAAGCACAAAGCAGGATTGGTAGCAAGAGGGTTCACACAGCAACCTGGCATAGACTTCAATGAAACTTTTGCACATGTAGCATGAATGGACACTATCAAAACAGTTTTGGCCATCACAACACATAAGACATGGCCTATTTACCAAATGGATGTTAAGTCTGCATTTTTAAATGGTTATTTGGAGGAGGAAGTATATGTGGAATAACCACAAGGCTACGAATTCCCACGACAAGGACACAAAGTATACAGGTTGAAAAATGTACTCTATGGTTTGAAGCAAGCTCCTAGAGCTTCGTACAGTCGCATTGAATCTTACCTCATTCAGAATGGATTTCACAGAAGTGAATGTGAGCTAGCGTTGTACACAAAAATCAACAAGCAAGGTAATAAGATAATTGTCTGCCTATATGTAGATGATTTAATATTTACTAGTGATTTTGGCATAGAGGAATTTAGATCAGTCATGGAAAGTGAAATTGAAATGACTAATTTGGGGCTTATGAAGTATTTTCTGGGCATTGAAGTCCAACATACGGAAAATGGTGTATTTATATCTTAGTTGAAGTATGCAAGTGATGTCTTGAACAAATTTAAGATGTTCAATTGCAAGACAACTCCAACACCAGTGATAACAGGTTTGAAATTGAGCAAGGATGATAATGGATCCAATGTAGATCCTACGTTGTTTAAAAGGCTTGTTGACAGCCTTATGTATCTTACAGCAACAAGGCCAGATATCATGTATGGAGTCAGTTTAATCTCAAGATTCATGGAGTCACCAAAAGAATCTCATTGGCAACCAAGTAAAGGAATTCTGAGGTATGTACGTGGAACAAAAGGCTTTGGTATTTTGTATTCAACCTCAGAAAATTTCAAACTCATTGGATACACTGACAGTGATAATGGAGGTATCATAGATGACAGAAAAAGCACGTCTTGGAATAGATTTCATTTAGGAACAAGTGTTGTATCATGGGCTTCAAATAAACAACCCTTTGTAAATTTTTCTTCAGCAGAAGCAGAGTATGTCGCAGCTACGAACGCTACATGTCAAGCCATTTGGATGTGTAGAATGTTAAGTGATCTGTCGCAAAATCAACAAGAATCCATAGTCATTTACTGCGACAACAATTCAGTTATCGCATTGTTAAAGAATCATGTGTACCACAAGAGAACTAAGCACATCAACACAAGGATTTTTTTCCAAAATTTTCTCTATGGGAGCTCCTAAAATGTAGTTGCTCCCCCCCATGGACCCCCCATGGAAACTATATTTGCGGGGGAAATCCCACCTCGTAAAGGGATGGGATCCAGACATGGCTAAAATACGATATATGAATAAGGAAGATCAGGCTCCACAACCAACAATCTTCAACTTGGAGACTGACCACAACAACTCCACCGCTACTGCATATGATGGACTATGCTATGAAGCTTGGACCTAAAAATTTCTCATCCTCACCTTCATGCTTGAATTCCAAATGAAACCGAGCAAGAACTAAGTTTCTCTCTGATTACTTCCTTTACATGTCTGCATGATTTTCGTTAGTGTGTATCTTTTCCAACTTCAACAGTTCATATTCCAGAACATACCGTATGAAATGGTACTTGAGTTGTATATTTTTAGTCTTATAATGTAAGGTTGAGTTCTTTGTAATATGAATGGCACTCTGGCTATCACTATACAACCTTCTATTCTCCTGCTTCTTAGCCAATTCCTCCATGAACCTCTATAACCAAATAATCTCTTTACTAGCCTCTGTAGCAACAACATACTCTACTTTTGTTGTTTAAAGTGCAACAACCTTTTGTAGTTTCGAAATCCAACTTACTGTTGTTCCACCTACAGTAAAAACATACCCTGTGGTCCTCCTCCTGCTATCTTTATCACCTGCCATATCTGCATCAACATATCCCTATAGAACAATGTCTAAAAATCCAAAACATAATGCATGAGTGGTAGTACCTCTCAAATACCTGAGAATCCATTGTACTTCCTTCCAATGTTCTTTACCTGGATTATTCATATACTTGCTCAAAACTCCCACTACATGTACAATATCTGATCTTGTGCATACCATGGCATACATCAAGCTTCCAACTGCTGATGAAAAGGGACCCTGGACATGTAATCCATCTCTTCATGTGTCTTGGGACACATCTTCTTATTTAGTTTGAAATGGTTGGACAAATGTGTACTAATTGGTTTTGCATTCTGCATTCTAAACCTCTCCAACACCTTTTGTATGTACTCACCTTGAGACAGTGTCAATTTGTGATTTGTCTTCTCTTGTTATTCTCATACTAAGTATTTTCTTTGCAGCACCCAAATCCTTCATCGCAGATGAATTAGTTAACTTCCTTTTGAGCACATTTATATCCTACATGTTAGACCCTGCAACAAGCATCTCATCCACATACAATAACATGATATTATATCTTCCATTATCTATTCTCTTGAAATAAACACAGTGGTCAGAATGAAATCTACTATAACATTGTTCTGTCATAAACCTATCAAATTTTAAATACCACTACCTTGGAGCTTGCTTCAGGCCATACAAGCTCTTCTTCAGTCTGCATACTAAATTATCCATCCCTTTGACATCATACCCTTGTGGATGTTGCATATAAATCTCTTCCTCCAAATCCTCATGGAGAAAGGTTGTTTTTATATCTAACTATTCAAGATGCAAATCTTCTACAACAACTAGACTTAAAATAGTTCTAATTGAATTCATTTTAACAACATGAGAAAATTTTTCATCAAAATCTATAAGTTTCTTTTGTGCAAACCCCTTTACAACAAGTTTTCCTTTATACCATTTCTTTCCTCCATCTTCTTCCTTCAACCTATAAACACATTTATTCTGCATTTCTCTTTTACCTGTAGGCAATTGAACCAAATCCCAAGTCTGGTCTATTACCAATAAGTCTATCTCCCCATTCATGCCTTGCTCTCACTTCTTTCTAGTTTCCACCTGCTTTGCTTCTTCATAACATTCTGGTTCACTAGATTCAGACATTAATAAATAATACATTGAAGGAGAGTATCATTCAGGGGGTCTACTAGAATTGGTAAATATTCTAACACCTGTAGGAGTTTGAGGTACCTGCTGCTGTTCTTGATTTTTCGACACCTTTGGAACTTCATTTTCTTTGATTTCATCAAGCACTATGTACTATGTGTTTTTATTTTCTTGTTTCTTTCCATGTAATTGATCTTTCTACAAGACATTTTCATTGAATACCACATCTCTACTCCTAATTATTTTTTTGTTTTCATAATCCCATAAGCGATAACCAAAATCATCAATCCCGTATCCAATAAAGGTACATTTCTTGGATTTAACCGTAAGCTTTGTTCTATTTTATTTATCAATATGGACAAATGCTTCACAACCAAAAGTTCTCAGAAATTAATAGTTTACATTTTTACCTGTCAATGCCTCCTCTGGAATACCACCATCCAAAGTGCTTGAATGCCCTTTGTTTATTGAGTAAACAACAATATTTACAACATCTTCCCAAAACTATAAGGGAAACCCTGCATTCAATCTCATACACCTTGCACGCTCCATGATTGTTCCGTTCATCCTTTCTGACACGCCATTTTCTTGTGGTGTTCCTAAGAATCCCATGGTATGAACAGTAACTATCAAACTCCTTGCTGCAGCATTCACCTCCATTATCATATCTGAGACACTTCAAGCTTTTTCTTGTCTCATTCTCAACCAAATCTTTCAATTTCATAAAAGTAGCAAACACATCATATTTCTGTCTAATGCAATAAACCCGGGTTTTTCTAGTAGCATCATCAATAAAATTAAAATAATAATGAGAGCCACCAAGAGATTGTACCTAAGCCGATCCCCATACATCTATATGCACAAGCTCTAAATTTTCACTCTTATGTTTCCCAAGCCCGAGAAATATGACTATCTTTTGTTTTCCATAAACACAGTTCTCACATAATTCCAAACTTACCTACTTCATATCTGGCAACAACTTCCTTGAGTGGAGAATCTACATCCCCTTCCCACGCATGTGCCTAAGCCTATGATGCCACAATGCTATATCTATTTCTATGGAAGCTAAAGAGATAAAATAGTCAGTATTATGAGGACATAAATACAACGCACCGATCACGCCACCTTTTTCTATCACCATAGATCCTTTAGTAATATTCCACCATGTTTCTCCAAGTGTAGATAAACAACCATCTCCCAATTCCTCTATTGAGATCGGATTTGTTTTCATAGTAGGAATATGCCTTACATCTTTTAGCAACCATTCACCATTCTTTAACTTTATCCATACCATACCCATTCCAACAATTTTACATGGTTCATCATCACCCAATAAAACATGTCCAAAATCGCCTAGAACATAAGGCATGAAAGAATTTAATACGGGGTGTAGCATGACATCAAGCCTTTGAATATACTACTCAGTAATCACTATTATTTTTTAATGCAATATTCAAAGCATCTTGTAACACATCACCTGCTACATTTTCTTACTAAGTAGTCTCTTGCTGTCCATCTCATTTATTCTTTGGAGATATGTAGTCTTTCTTCAAATGTCCTTTCTTTCCATAGTTCCAACACTCTATATTTCCCAATATGGACATGGGTCTTCCCTTCATAGACTTGTTGTGATTACCTGGTATCTTTTCTCTCTCCCTTTGTCTTCCTTTGCTCTCCATGGTCAACACATTACCTGATGTCTCATCTGTTCTTTTCCTTCGCATTTCCTCACTAAGAATAACACCAACAACATTATTAAATTTAAAAGTGTTTGAACCAGATAGAGTGTTAGCTACATACATGACCAAACCATTCCAACTTTATGGAAATGAGCACAAGATTAGAGAGCCCTAACCTCATCATCAAATTTCACTTTTACATAACTTAGATGATTTTTAATTGTATTAAATTCATTTAAATGATCAACAACAGATCCACCTTCTAACATCTTCATATTAAATAAATGCTTCATCAGAAATACCTTGTTGGAGGTAGAGGGTTTTTCATACAGTGTACCCAATGCGATCATCAGACCCTCCGTTGTCTTTTATTTTGAGATATTGAAAGCCACTGACGAATCCAGGCACAGTCGTATTGTTCCCAATTCCTTTCTTTCAAGAACCTCTCATTCTTCTTCCTTCATAGCCTCTGATTGTTTTTCTTTTCCTCCCAATGGTAAGAATAGATCCTGCTCATACAGAGAGTCCTCCATTTTCATCTTCCATAACTGGTAGTTTTAGCCGTTAAATTTATCGACCTTAAACTTTCCTTCTTCTGCCATTTCTCCCACTCAAACCAAGAACCCTTCTTTCCTATGAGTTTATTTACCAAATAGACCTTTGGCTCTAATACCAATTGTTAGAAAAACAAGATCGCAGAGCAATTACAATTAAGAAGATGCAAATATAAATCACATAAACAACAATATAAGAGAGACACCAATATACGTGGTTCACCTAATTTGGGCTACGTCCATGGAGAAATTGCCAGTCATTTGATTATACAATCTAGCAAAATGAAGAGATACAACCCGTAGCACATCTGTTACGATTTCCTCTTCACTCTCTCATAGTCTCTATCACACAATCATAGTGTGATAATTTAAAGGAGAGATCACACAGTTGGAGAAAACCTCACTAAAACTCACTCAAGAATAGCAGAGAGGAGAAGAAGAATTGTTGAATCAATAATCACTCGTTAACACAAGAAATGACAAAAACTGTTGTATCATACATCAACTGTAAGCTGGCACTGTGAAAAGTGAATAATAATTGAATACAATCAAATGGATTCGAATGCCTCCTAAGGTCATTCAAATTCTCCTCAATGTGTGGCTTGGATGACATTGGAGACATCATCCAATCAGTGGCAGTAGCCACAAATAGTCAAATATAAGTCAAATGAGTCTAACTGAGTCTAACTAGTGTATGTGCAAAAATCTAGGGAAGGAAACTCCAATGTGGGCGCATGAGGAGCTGTCAATAGTTAATAAACTGAACTAGTCTCTGTAGGTGTCTATCTAAGTGCTTCAGTCAGTTAACTAAGCAATCAATCCTTAAATCAAGGAACTGATCCACTAATCATGGAACTGACTCATGTAACTCCTAAATAGGTGGAAGAGGGCGCAGTTATACTTTAGTGATGGAAACAAGGGCGCATACGTGGCTAAGAGGAATAGAACTGAGCAAAAACATGATCCTAGGGATGAAAAATTGGGGACTAGGTGCTGGGAGACTACCATACTGATGACTGGATGCATGTAGATGCATGCATGATGATTGGATGCATGCAAATATAAAAAATGATGGTGAGAATATTCCAACACATAGATATATTTACAATGCAACCATATTACAATGCATTCCTTTTAAAGAGTGATTACAATGGGAAAATACTATGGAAGACCCAATACCATGGGCTCGTAAATCACCCATTACTGACCAAGTCATGACTATTAAATTACAACATTTTACTAGGCTTTTTTTCCAAAATTTTCGCTACAAGGGCTCCTAAAACAAAGTCGTCACCCCCCCCCCATGGAGACTATATTTTGAGGGGAAATCCCCCCCATACCCCCCACCCCCCATCATGGGATGGGATCCAGACACAACTAAAACATGATCTATGAATAAGGAAGACCAGGCTCCACAACCAACAACGATGTCATCAAGGTGCATGAGCTCATCCACATCAGTTTCTATGGATTACTCTACTGCTAGATCAAACCCTCAATTAGTAGCCTGCAACAGAAATATATAAAACATTACTTAAATGAAAGCAATAGAATGAGGAAAAAAACATAATAAAAAAACATATTGCTCATATTTAATTTGTACAGTTATAGTGAGGTATACCTACTCCCTCAAGGCTGGTGTCATCTGATCGACAGTCGAGGACTTTCGCATATCATCACCCTACAACAAAAATGTAGAAAACATTATCGAAATGAAACCAATATACTCATGAAAAAAACATAATAAAAAAACATATTGCTCATATTATATCTGTACAAATGCAATGAGGCATACATGTTTCCTCGAGGATGGTTTACTACTTTGATCAATGGCTAGATACTTGCCCCGATCACTACCTTGTAACAAAAATGTAGAAAACATTATTGAAATGAAACCAATATACTCATGGAAAAAACATATTTCTCATATTATATTTGTACAATTACAATGAGGTATACCTGTTTCCTCGAGAGTGGTGTACTCCTTTGATCAACGGTTGGGGAATTTCCTCAATCACTACCCTGCAACAAAAATATAGAATTCATTATCGAAATAAAACTAATATACTCATGAAAAAAATAAAATCTCATATAATATTTGTACAATTACAATGAGGTATACTTGCTGCATTGAGGATGGTGTAGTCCTTTGATCAACTACTGAGGAAATGCCCCGATCACTACACTACAACAAAAATATAGAATTCATTATCGAAATGAAAATAATATACTCACAAAAAAAAAAAAAAATCATATTGCTCATTTTTTATTTGTACAATTACAATTAAGTATACCTACTGCCTTGAGGCTGGTCTCATCTGATCTATTGTCGGGTAGTTTCCCTGATCATCACCCTGCAACAAACATATAGAAAACATAACCAAAAGTGTAACCAATATACTCATGAAAAAACCATAATAAAAAAACATATTGCTCATATTTAATTTGTACAATTACAATGAGGTATACTTGCTACCTCGAGGCTGTTGTCGTCTGATCAACAGTCGAGGAGTTTCCCCGATCAACACCCTGCAACAAAAATATAGAAAACAATATCTAAACTAATCCAATATACTCATGAAAAAACATTTTGCTCATATTATATTTGTACAATTACAATGAGGTATACCTACTGCCTCGAGAATGGTGTACTCCTCTGATCAACTGCCGAGGACTTGCCCCGATCACTACCCTACAACAAAAATATAGAAAATTTTAAAAAAATTATAACAATAGACTCACGAAAAATACATAAGATATTATATTCATTAATTTAAGGTTGGGTAAAATGTTAGATGTACCACTCCCATAGTAACAATGTTTGTATCTATTCGATTCAAATTGTAAATGATCAGCAAATATTCCCTTGTAGCTATTGATTTTATGGCACATACGAAAACACATTTTCCTTCACGCCCCTCAAATATGCAATTGGGTTGCTTAATTGTAGACCCTGGTTGTGTACTGTTTATAAACCCTACAATATTCCTTGTTTCTTTTGGCCTTCCGTCAATGTACATAGTCACTTATTTATTTTGATCGTTCTCTTTCATCTGTAAATAATTTGCAGATAGTCTGCATCTGTGCATACTTCGTGTATATTGGACCAATCGCATCCAATATTGGTAATTGTAATATGGTCGAACATACTCCATCAATTCAGTACATCTATTGTAACCAACTTTTATGCCATCCATGCAAAACAACCCTAAACCATGTAATGACGATGGTGCAATCCGATATATCCTCTTCACACAAAAATCAATGTTTAGTTGAGGAAGATCCTTGGGTACCCATTGTTTCACTAGATGTTTGTACCTCAATGGCACCTCGATGTCACCTATGGTCTTATCATCATAAGAACATGACCCCCCTTCAACGAGAAAAATTTCCACACGTTTGTGGAATTTTCTTCTTATATTTTGACATGTAGTTGGTTTACCTCTTGTAGACCTACTAGATGTCTCACATTCCTCTAGTCTTGCTAAAATTTCCTCGCTTGAGGAAGACAGATTTGAAAAATACCTTTTTGGTTCTACCTGCCCCATGGGATAAAAGTTTCTCCAATAAATAAATCACTTAAAACACTTAGGAACATTGACCTATGTAACTTGGGTTCCCCAACATTTTCATGTAAAACATCCAATTACAAAAGGGTATCTATCATGTACCCCATTTTTTCAATACCACGTAAATAAACCATAAGGATCAGCATCAAGCTACTATATGGTTACCCTCATTATGCAACCATCATTATCAATTCAAGATTTATGAAATATATCATATATGGGTAGCACTATGTCACCATCACATGTTTAATATTTCTTACCTTCATATTCCTTCCAATTCCATAGAAAACAAGTACATATGTTTAATTAATTTTTCTAGTGATGCACCTAAATAATATAACATATGCGTGTCAGTAGGATTCTCATTAGTATCAAGGAGATGCTTATCAAATCACTCATGTAGGAAATGATTGTGATCACTGGATTAGTAAAGTACCACTAAAGGCACATACAAAATGCATTAAAGAAACACATAAAAAACAAATTAAGATGTCATGGCTCGTAGGTCAAAGATGGCATAGATTCCAAATCAAGCATGTAGTCCAAGAGGTCTTCCTCAAACTTAACATATCTTATAACAATGAATTCTATTATACTAGGAATAAGAAGTAAAAAAATGTCTTATATCCTCTAAATAAGCAAAGAAAAATCACTTCTAAAAAAATGATTGGGGCCTTTCCTTTTCTGTGCCACTAAGGCTTTGTTAGAGGCTTGTCAAATTGATAACTCCAACATGCAATATATTATCTTTCTCTTGAACAAGAGAATCATGAAATGTTTCAAAATAGGACATTCTATAAGCAATGCATTGTCTAAGAAAAGCCTATATAGTATAAATATAAGAGTATACAAAAATATAATATCCATTTCCAATTTTTGAAAATAACGCAAAAAAATAGATTATTAACTTTCTTAATCCCACAATCTAGAATTACGAGTCTAAGGGTCTTAAAATTTGATAGGAAGTCTTTAATGAAAGTAAAATAATTAGGATTCAAATAAAATGAAAATAAAATCATTAGGATTGTGAATAAAACATCACATCTTCTTCAATCTTGGCACCAAATTTTGTGTGTGACATTTTTAATCAACATTACCATCCAACTATGATAGTTCATAGAGATTCTAGTGACCTACATGAAAAACTAGATGAATACCCATGTTCACTAGTAAATTAAACTTAAATGCATTCTCTACCATATGCTTAATAATAATATATGGAACATATCCAAGTGTAGAGCACTCATTTTAAAGGTAAACCCAAACTCTATATCCCATGCGAAACTAATAATTTGTCTGTAGCTAATCATATCAAGCATTGTGCTTCTACTGAATCTTACACAAAGTCTCTTGAACTTATCCCTAAATCTTAGAAATGTTGTCTATAAAACTTATATAATTACCATTTACAATGACTTCCTTGTAGTTGGCTTGGGTAATATACCCTAGAACAACTAATGTAGCTTTCAACAAAAATCCAAGACACACTTCAAAATGTGAAGTGTTTGTGTTCTATGTAGTGCACGATTATAACTATATTGCACGTATGGTATGTTGAAATTTTAAGTTTTTGAATTCTTATTATTGTTTAAAATATATGAGATTAATTTTGGAATTACAAAATATATCATATTATGAATTTGTATGTATCTACAATAAAGTGCAATCAAGCACTAGGAGGCCACTGCCTATTTCATAAATATTTACGATATTGATATCAAATCAACAAAATGGTAACTCATATCTGCAATGGGTATATATTTAATTAATCATATCTTGCAAATATGGAATACATATTCTTTGTATCTGCAAATATAATTGTGGAGTACAGTTTCAACTTAACAATTTTGACAAAGAACTTTTAGAGGAAGCAATAAATACTTGAATTTGAAAGTATCCCTACATAACTAGCAAACTATAACCCTAAAACAGTTCCTAAATAGTGATAAAAATATTCCAAACACTATGCCAAACTCTTCTAATCTAACCCAATTCATTGAATGGTGTGATAGTTGGAAATGGCATGGAGCATTGAAATAGGAATACCAACAAGGCATCATAATTGCTACTAACACTAGAATTCTGCAAATTCAATTTTTAAAGCAAGAGAGCAGTTATGAAACATAATTCTCATACCATTAATATGCTCAAATTGGTCTCCAAGGATGATGATCAATATTTTTACTATTCATAGAGAAGGAAGTTCATTAATTTGAGAAATATTAGTGATGGTATAACTCGTGAGATTGGATTTTCCATTCACCAAATGTATCAATTTATACAACTCATAATGATGGTTGAGCTGCATCTACCAACGCGTCAATTTATCTTCCTACGACTATCGAATTCATTATTACTTATTCACATATTTAAAAAATATGTGGAGCTATAATCCGAGGATTAAGCTTCCAACATTCCCCCCTTAATCCGAAAGGGTGTTTGTAAGTCCGAGCATGGTTCTAAATCTTTCAAACTTTTCTTGTCCAAATGCTTTGGTGAAGATATATGTAATTTTCTCATTTGTGGAACAATGGCGTAAATGGACTGTTTTGGCCTCTACATGATGTTGAATCAGATGATACTTTGTGTTGATATGTTTGGTTCAATCATGGAATCTAGGATTCTTAGCCAACTTGATTGCAGAATTGTTTTCAATCAAAAGTGGAGTGGAGTTCTCTTGTTTCTCTTGCAAATCTTCAAGTATATTCTTGAGCCACACAATTTCTTTGGTTGCTTCTGCAACAACTACATATTTTTCCTCTATTTTCGAATCTGTTGGAAATTATTGTTTATGTCATCTCCAAGAAATAGCTACTGATCCAAGACTCATCGTGTATCCAGAAGTGGACACTCATGTTTCTTTGTCACCATCAAAGTCTGAATTAGATTACCCAATAAGTTTGAAGCCATCCACCGTAGAATACTTGAGTCCAAAGTCTCTAGTCCCTTTCAAGTATCTTAGAACTCTCTTTGCTGCAAACTAGTGTCCTTCACAAGGTTTGTACATGAACTGTGTCAGAATACTAACAACGTAAGAAATATCTAGTCTATTGGTAGTAAGGTGGATAAGGCTTCCTATAAGTTGTCGGTACGTGGTTGAATACTCAAATTATTTTCCTTCATTTGATGTGAGCTTTAGCTTTTGTTCCATTGGATTTGATATCAGGTTGCAATCTGTCATGCCAAATTTGTTCAACAGTTCTTGATATACTTTTTCTGAGAAATGAAAATGTACTTAGGATGTTGAGTCACTTCAATTCCCAAGTAATAGTGAATATGTCCTAGATCAATCATTTCAAATCATTTCTTCAAGTCTTTCTTTATGGATGATATATACCTTTCATTGTTCCCTGTCATCAAAAGATCATCCACATATACTACAAGAAACACAACAGATCTTCCAAATTTCTTTACAAATAATGTTGTGTCATCAAGATTGTAATGTTTGAAATTAAAATTTAGAAGATTCCCGGTTAGATTTTCATACCATGCTTGAGGTGCTTGTCTCAGGTCATACAAGGACTTGACAAGTTTGCATACCTTGTGTTCTTGTCCCTTCACAACAAAACCTTCTGGTTGAGAAATGAAGAGATTTTCTTTCAGGGTTCCATTCAAGAATGCATTCTTTACATCCATTTGATGAACTTTCCAACCATTTTGTGCAGTCAAGGAAACTATAGTACGGATGGTGCCCCATTTTTCTATGGGAGAGAACATTTCTTCATAGTCAATTCCTTCTTTTTGTGCATAGCCTTTTGTTGCGAGTCGTGCTTTGTGTTTGTCAAGTGAGCCATCTGATTTATATTTGTTCTTGTATACCCACTTGATTCTAATTGGTTTGGTTCTAACTAGAGAGTCAACCAACTTCTAAGTTCCATTATTTATGAGTGCATCATACTCATTTTGAATGGATTCTTTCCACTCATCACAAGTAGCAACTATTGGTCGTGGAGCTTGATCTTCCTTATTTAGAGGTCGTGTTTTAGCCGTGTCTAGATCCCAGCCCATAACGGGGGGGGTTGGGGGGATATTCCCCCCCTAAAATAGTCACCATGGGGGTTATAGAGGGGGGTGGCGACTAGTTTGGGAGCCCCCCCCTGGAGGGGGTTTCGGGGCAGTTCCCTCTTAGCGAAAATTTCAGGAAAAATGCCTTGTAAAATGTTGTAATTGCATAGTCATGACTTGGTCAATAATGGGTGATTTATGGGCCCATGGTATTGGGTGTTCCATAGTATTTTCCCATGGTAATCACTCTTTAAATGGAAGACATTATAATATGGTTGTGTATTCTAGCATTGTAAATATCTGTAATTGTGTGAGAGATACTGTGAGAGAGTGAAGATGAAGTTGCAGCGAATGTGCTACAGGTTGTATCCCTTCTTTTGTTGGATGGTATAATAATAAGGACTGTCAATTTATGTGTGCACATAGCCCATCTTGGGTGAACCACGTTATATTGGTTTCTCTCTTGTAATGTGTTTTATGTGATTTATATTTTCATCTTTTTTATTGTTATTGCTCTGCAATCCTGTTTTTCTAACAACGGCTTCTTCAAAGGAAGTTGGTTCAAAGTTAGCAGAAAAATTCATTTCACAATCAAATGAGACATCCATGTCATCACCTGAATTCTCTGCATTTCCTCCATATTCTTATCTAGTTGAGCTTCTTATTCCTGTCTTTCCTACTTCATCTGCATGAACACTTTCAAGTATATTTGTGGCCCATTTTGGAATCTTCCTTGATGGTCCAGGTTGATTAGTTGGTGGTGTATTATTCTCTTCTAGGTTCAATCCTCCAATCCCCTCGATGACATCATCCAATTGAGTCTCTTATTCAATTGAAGTGGCAAGAAATTCCTCTTCTTCATCATTCTCTTCATGAGGGGGTGTTGGTGCTACTTCAAATGGAAATTCCATTTATTGATACAAGATAGGGATCCCCCCTTCAAGATGTGTAATTTCATTATCACATTCATAATATGTCTTTATATGAGCAAAAATATCGAGATGATCAAGTTGTCTTTCAATAGACTGGTCATTTTTTTTAGATTAAAAAAAAATGACATCTATGAAAACAAAAAATTTCTTGTTTACCTCATCATAAAGACGATATGCCTTGGACGTTTCTCAGTACCCTAAGGAAATTCATCTTCTACTTATAGCACCAAACTTGTTTCTTTGCTCCTTTGGTATTAAGGCATAACAAGTGGAACCAAAATCCATGAGATGCATAACCGAAGGAAGATGGAAAAACCACATTTCATGTGGAGTCTTGTCTTCAAGGACATGAGAAGGACTTCTATTTCTCAAATATGCTGCACATAGGACTAGGTCACCCCAAAACATTAGCTTCACATTCTTGAAAAACATCATTCAGCATGCTATATTCATTAAGGTTCATCCTTTCTGCTACACCATTTTGTTGGGGATTGTATGGAACTGAAGTTTGATGTGTGATTCCATGTTTGCAAAGATAGTCTTCAAATTTCTTAAATGTATATTCTTTACCATTATCATATATGAATGTACCAATATGTTCTAGTGCTTGATTTTCTATCAATGCATGAAAATTCTTGAAAGTTTGAAATGCTTCAGATTTTGTCTTCAACAAGTATACCCAACACATTCTACTATAGTCATCAACAAATTTCATAATGTACCTATTACCATTTGTTGAAGGAATTGACATGGGGCCACATAAGTCAGAATGAACCAGTTCTAACTTTCTACATGCTCTGAATTTAGACTCTGGAAATGGACGCTTACTATGTTTGCCTAGTATGCATGCATCACATTTGTTCTTTTTGTTAGGAATGATGGGAAAACAAAATACACTATTATTTCTTAACAATCTAAGACTGCTATAATTCAGATGACCAAATATAGCATGCCATAGAAAACTGGATGACATATTACCTTCTTCATGCTGAGAGAGATAGGCAATGTTTTGAACTCTTGCAGAAGAGCCTCTCAACTTCAACAACTGTCTATCTTCATAACCAGTCATGATGACCTCGTTGTCATAGGATTTTATTATCTCCACAATCCCATCAAACATGTGGATTCAATGGCCTTATTGTTGAATCTGGACTAAGGACAACAAGCTTCTCTACAACTCTGGAAGATACATAACATTCTCTAGTATGAAATCAAGGAATCTAGGCAACTTAATCCTGATTGATCCAATTCCTTGTGGTTTGAGGCTAGATTTATCTGCAAAGTATACTATGCCATTCGCAGTGCCATTCAGTTCTTCAAAGCAATATTTTCTAAAATTCATATGAGATGTTGCACCAGTATCAAGCAACCAACAATCTTTGTAAGGTGAAAGAGAAGTTATTTCATTAATTCCAAGATTACAATGTGCAAGAATACAATGAGCAGAATCACGGTTTTTACAACCCTCTTGGTTTTAATTCTTATCTTATTTATTCTAGTTATGTCTACCTTTGATGGAGTTCTAAGATGCCCAACAATGATCTTCTTTATGTCCATTCTTTCTACATCGTGTGCACTTCAAATCTTATCTTTTAGAAGAGTTGTTTCTTCCTCCTCTTCCTATGGAATTTCTTCTTCATCTGCCTCTTTTGCTTCTATCTCCCTTGGAGGGGTCTTTAGGCTTGTTCATTGCTTTCTGAGAAAAACAAAGAGATTCTTCATTATTATCACTTGTATTCTTTCCAAAATCCTTCTCTTTGTCTGCAATCTTATCTACCAGGATGTCAAAGGTGAGATCTTTGAACTTGTTTCATGCTTATAGGGATTCAAGGTAGTTTGAGTGAGTAGGATAAAGAAACTTTACAAATGTTGCAAGTGGAAGGTTTGGTTTCATACCAGAAGCTTGAATCTTGTGCATGTTTTCTCTTATCTCGGATGCAACCAGCATGGGGTCATTATATTTTACTTCAAGACTAGAATATATCTTTAGCATTAATTGAATGACTTTCATTTCAGAGTGTGATTCATACAAATATTTTAGAGTTTTTAAAGCTTCATAACATGTCTTTGTAGGTAGAATATGTTGGCTCAAATCTTCATTGACAATGGAAAAAATCTTGGCTAATGCTTTCTTGTCTTTGGACTTCCAAATAGAAATCTCTTTTTCTAATGCTGGAGGATTTGGAGCTGAAGTGATGATGATCCCTTCATCAGTGTGAAAGGTGTTTCCTTCGAAAATGTCATCCTGCAGTTCGTTGTTGACGTATGTATCCTTGATATTCCTCCACCATTATGGAAATGTATCTTTTCTGATGAGAGTAGCACCAACTACATATGCAATAGAATGCATCTTGGAACTGCAACTAATTAGGGAAAATGTATGGAAGAAAAGAGATAGGTTGCATATTGGGTTTCTGCTCCCTTCTATACAAAAAATATTACAAATCAATTATGCAGCTCAATTCTGTAGCATTCCTTTGACCACTTATTACATATATTTTACAACAATATGCAAACATAACTCTTTATAGAAGAGGAAATTACAATATGTATCCATACAATACTTTTTCAAATATATTGATTCTCCCCCTCATACAACTATCAATGATCCTCACTCAAAGGTTCAATGATATATCTTCAATGGCTTAATCAAATGCTTTGGATAGCTTTTAGTTATCAATACATAATAAATTCTTTACAAATTCTTCACCAACCCGCATTAAAAATGATTACTATAGTCTTCTTTCACATACAAAAATAGGGTTTTCATTTAAATGATCTTTACCTCCATGATATTATCCAAGATTTAGGGTTTTCATTTAGATATCAGATCCGGTTCACATCTCTTTATCAGCTCTCTGCTCCTTCACTTGAATTCCACGTAGCAAAAAAAACTTGGATGATGTACGTAGCCCACATATCAACATGCATAGGTCGCAACACTCGAGCTCACTACATGAGTTCAACGCATGCAGATTCAGAAGGAATGATGCTCAACACAAGCAGATTGAGGCACAACTAGAAGGATAAATTGCACCCAGATATTGAAGTCGCAGCTCTTTATCTCATATGCAACACAATATGGATAACTTCAAGAGGTAGCTTCTCAATATGATGGATGCAACACTTCACCACAAGAACAAAATCTCGAAAGGGAGTCTTCCATGTAGGTTGCAGCACAACAAGAAGCAACAACACTCGCAATGGTCTTCAACCCAGCATCACAATAAAAATGTGCATCTCTTCTCTCTTTTCTGATATCAGAGCTCTAGAGATATCAGCTCGAAGGACGAACTCTTAACTCGTGGGAGTCACAGCAATAAACAATTATGATATCGTGGTGTTGACCAGAGATGAGAGGTCGCAGCCTTCAATCTGGAATGTATGTAATAGCATAAAAACGTGTAAATCAACGATGTAATTTTCAACACTGTCCAACGTACCAATAATATCTAACATCAACACTACTATGCCGTCAAGTCTCACTATGCAGATATTGGAGAACTCAAGCACAAAAATTCAGTTGCTAAAGTAAAACGCGTCCATAGGTAGCATCAAACTTCACAATGAGTATTAGGGTTACGATTCATATAGAGAGAGACGTTAGTATGCAAGTTAGACATATCACAAAGGTCAGAGGGCAGGTTAACAGATAGCAGAAATGAATGACTGAGAATGTGCAGATGGAAAGTCTTCAGGCCTGGGGAAGGACGCAGTAGTTATGGGAGAGCATTTCTCGCTCTAATACCACTTGATGGTATAACTCCTGAGATTGATTTTTCCATTCACCAAATGTATCAATTTATACAACTCAGAATGACCGTTGAGCTTCATCTACCAACCCATAATTTTATTTTCCTACGACTAATCGACTTCATTATTACTTATTTACATATTTACAAAATATGTGGAGCTATAATCCAAGGATTAAGCTTCCAACAATTAGATTGAATTCACAATGCCCAAAATATCTAAGGGAATATGGAGATCAAGCCTCAAGGCTCGTGTCCACTCACACCACTAGAAGAAAATCTCTAAGAAAGCAACATGAGGGACTTCAACTAACTCCAACACTCAATTATAGCTAAAAGACTCAAGTTTATAAGTGAGATAGGATACAAGAAGCAAGTGATAACTCAAAGAACTTGTGGCTATATTTTTGGATCTCCACCTCCTTAAATAATTAAGGCTTAGTCATATTTTTTACTTTATTAAACAAAACCCTTAAGCCAAAATTAGCTTTCATATGAGGTCAATTTGACCACTTTCAAAATTATAACACAAGTTCATCAAAATACACCCCATATGCATAGGGTTAGTGAAAATATCCATATCCACTCATTCATGCATAAATATGGTCACAAGTAACACCCTGATTTTCCAAAAATAGGAAATCAATAACACCAAAAGCTCCATTAAAAAAACTCACACTATATACTATTGGGGCCAATGTGCCCAATCATAAAAAATTATTGTTGAAAAAACCATATCTCATCACCCAAATCATGCTTTAGAGGAGCGCTCAAATATGTTAGAGATAGAATATATTGGCTTCCATAACAACATGCCAACAAAACCAACAAAACCTTGTTATGCAACTTTTCTCATAAGGTGAAAACAAGATATAAAATTTGTTTTAAAACATTCCTAGTAAAACACCTAAAGTTAAATGAATTGAAGTGCCCTTCACCTTGAAATAGGTAAAAGAACCATGTTATATATTCATGTGTCATGAAAGAACCATTTAACATAATAAATAACAGTTGACTGGTTGGAAGATGAAAAAGAATGGTTTCCCAGCTTCTCCTTCCTCTTGGTGGATGTGTTGTGTTAGTGTGCATGTGTGTGAATAAAAAATTATAAGTAATGGACTTAATAATACTTTATCTATGCATTTTGATCATTTAGTAATCTCTTACTGATTACAAATTTTGACAATCAAGAACCAACAAACTATCTTATATACTTAGTTTTAGTCCAAAAACAGAAAACACAAACTACACAATAATTCCAAAGGCACATTTCATTGTGTTATTTTCAAAGATAAAGTATATGTATCCCATGTGTAACATGTTCTTGATTTTGTAATTTTGATGAAGGGTGAACCAACCCAAAGCATGCAATTTGAAAGTTACTCGAAATGTGTTGGTATATTTATATCCACTATTTCCATATGTTCCAAAACCCCCATTTCATATTTAATTTATTTGGCATTGAAAATTTTGGTTGAAGGGATTCATCAAGATTTTCATTGTCATGGGATTTTCCCTACTTCAAGTGCTAGTCTTTACATACAATTCATGGGAAATTGATTTGAAATTGAGTCCCTTCATTCTTCCCAAATGTGATTTTTTCTTTATCCTTGCATAACTTGTAAGTATCATTTCCTTTTTTTTTTTGAAAATGTTGTATTCTAGTGGATTATAACAATCAACCATTTTCTTGGGATCTCAATTCTCAACTTGTTAGATATAGTTTCATTTGCAATCGGAAATCACAAACTTGCTATCAGCTTGAAAGAAGTAAAATTTTGAGTCACATTAGAGAGACTATAGGCCCCATTGACAAATAGATTCATATACAATACAAATTCACAAACTTATTATAAATTTGAAAGAAGTAGATTTTGGAGTCAAATCATCCTTCTTCTATAGTATTTCCTCACCTAACATTGATATTCTCCCTCACTATATAATAGGATTCCACAGCTTAACTTAATGAATAGCCACAATATGTTCATGGAAAGTTAATGTTAAACATAAATGAATTCTGAGATCACAAAGTAAAGATGGGAGTCTTCTGAGTTATCAAGACGGGTTCTTCTGCCACTTTTGATCCCAATTTAAAATTCCATCTCAAATTTATTACAATTCATGAGATATAACATCAAATACAATAAATAGAGTAAGAAAGGAATTTATTTATAGAATATGCATATAAAATCCCTTAGAAATTGGGGTGGCATGTGCATCCAAACCCCTGCAATTCACTCAATTGATCAACACAAGTAAAATGAAAATCTAATAATTGTTGATAACATGGATTATAGAGAATATTTTATTTAGTTCCAAAAAAGTAACCAAAAAACCTTGCATCTAACATGACCAACAAGGGCAATGACTAAAGAAAGAATAGGAAATTACAAATTCAATCATTCTCTTCACACTTATGTAAAAAAATAGAACAACATCCAATCATATTTCAAAGGTCAAATAAAATCGACCTATGGGGATTCCTTGAGACCAAGGATACCTTTCCATTGTTCCTCTAGAAGCATCATTTTAACTTCTTTTCGATCTAGTGAAGGACTGTGTCTCTAATTTCATCAACATGCTTCCATGGAGTGTAACCCCTTTTTTCGTTGTTGATTAATCAATTAGAGGACAATGCTCTAGAATATTGGTACTCCTATAGGTGTCAAAAGGCTTAAAAAAGACAAGGCCCAAAAGAGGGATACTCAAGAAAACTAATACATAGGAAACAGTCCAAAGGTTAGGGACTTTCCTTCAATAGAAACACAAATTAGCCACCATAATTTCATACTACAAACCTTCCAAAAGTCCTTCTATTGTAGGGATGTCTAGAATCTTGCTCTAAATGAAGGAGACCCTTCGTCAAAGCTACAATTAGAAGACAGAGTGCCATGCTATAGGATTAGTTTATAAAGAAGGAATGGTTAAGCCAACATTCACCTAAGGCATTCTTGCGAACACCCTTTTGTTTTATCATTTATAAAAAGGCTTGATGGGCACTATACTTGGCAATGCAATCATGAAACCAAGCTTGAAAACGATTCTTAGCATAGAATCCTCCATTCATGGTATCACTCATGCATTCAATCAATCAAATTGTAAATAAAATGGGTACTGAACGATTTGGGAGGCATTGCGTCTTTTGTGGCTTCTCGACCTCCTTGACCTCCTCTATGACCTCCTTAACCTCCTCGACCTCCCTTGTGACCTCCTCGACCTCCTATTCGAATTCATTGACCCCCTCTGCGACATTTGTGGTGACCTATGCAACCTTCTCCACCTCTTATGCGAACGTTGTGACATCTGGTTACCTTTCAAAGCTCTGGCAGGAGAGTAGGAAGGTGAAAATGTGCTCTGGCGGGAGAGAGAGATCACTAAAAAATTCCAATGCTTTCGATAGTGCTTTTGATGGGTAAAGTTTGGTAAATATAGTGTTCGATGATGTGAATCAACAGTTCATTAAAAAGTTAGTAATACTAGTTGTAAGACCCAAAGTGGATAATCCTACAAAATATAAGCTTGATGAAACTAACAATTTAATAGAGCTAAAGAAGGAAATAAACCACCTTTTGGGTAAATATGAGACCTAGTTTTTTCATAACCAAAACTTTTTACCTCCTAAGAGGACAATTGAAAATGATATATAATTGTTTCTAGAGTTACATTTGTCAAACCTTTTTCTATCGAGCCTTTATGTTGGAGAGTGAGGAGATAAGGAAGCAATTGCAAGAGTTTTCAGATCAAGGGGTTATTGTATTAGCAACATAGAAGTATGGGACTTGTCAAATGTGTTTTGATTTTCATTTACCCAAAAATATTTTAGTAAGTAATTAGTTATATCTTGAACAATAAATAACTGATTATATCCTCTACCAAGGATTGATGATTTGTTGGATTAGCTACAAGGATAAAGTTACTTTTCCAGGTTTGATCTCAAATATAAATAATATTAAGAGATGGTTAAGTAATAATACACTTGAAACACTACTTTTAAGAGCAGGTGTGGGTTGTTTGAATGGTTGTTAATGCCTAATTTTCACTTACTCATGCACTAACAACATTCATGAGGCTAATTAATGTAGTTATAAATCCCTTCATTGAATCTTTTCTAGTTGTTTACCTTGATGAAATAATAACATACAACGAACCATAGGAGGAGCACATAGACCACATGAAGTGAGTGTTTGAAACTCTCAAATCAAGTAGTTTGAGTTGAACATGAAGAAATGTGACTTTTCTAGACAAGTACTAATTTTTTACTTGGGATTCATGGCTAGTGAATATTACTCAAATATCGACCCAATAAAGGTTTAGATTATTATATTATGGCATATACTAGTGAATCTCCCCAAGGTAAGGAATTTTCTTGTATCTTGTCAATGTTCATAAGTGAATGAATCATCTTTGTAAGTGCATGAATCCCACATTTCTCAAGTATTGTCACATATTCCTTCACAAAATCATAGCATAAATTTATTTGGACTAACGAAAATGCCTCAAAACCTTTCACATTTTGAAGAATAAATTATGTGAATCACATGAATTAATGCTTCTAAATGTGAATAATCCTTTTGATATTGAGGTTGATGCATTAGATAGTATTCCATGGGGGGTCATCTTCATGCAATAAGAAAGACAGATTGGCCTACCATTAAAAACATTCAGTGAAAAAGTTGTGGATTATCCTAGCTATGATAAGGTGTTGTTAAAATTACACTAACCCATGAGAATTGGAAAGCCTAAATAGTAGGAAAGGAGACAATCATCCACAATGATCATAAGGAACTACAATTTTTCTAAACCCAAACTAAGTTGCAACAAGCAAGGCATACCAAGTGGAGGTCTTAATTGAAAAAAAATCAACTTATTATCGACTACAACAAGGGGGTTACCATTAATAATATTGATTTATTATATAGGCTCATTATGTTAGTTATTGTTCTCATAACCATTATGTATCTACAACCATTTTTTTTAGTATTTGTAGATCTAGTATGAAGAGGACATGAGGTTTCACCCAATTTTGGTAGCAATGAAGTAGGGAAAGAAAAATACTTAAGACCATTTGAATGATGGATTATTGTACAAAGATGACATGTTGTGTATTCCAATTACTGGGTGTATAACCATCCCATTGAGTGAAGGCCATCCTTGCAGAGTCTCTAAAAACTATGGAGCTAAGAAGACACTATTGAATTTATGTGTATTGTCCATCTATGCTAATAGACATTTATATGTTTAGTTGGACAAGTGTACTTTGTTGCATTCCAAAATGTGCTAACATAAAGTTGGGATTGTACAATCCTTTTCATAAGTTAAGTCGGACCTAGGGGAAAATTTTCATGGATTTTCTTAGAGAAAGGACTAGGCATGTACATGATTATGTATTGGTAGTAGTGACATGTTAAACATAGTGCAGTTGTTTCTATGTAATGATATTGTAATTAATTAGGAAGAAATGGAGATATTTTCTATCACATATGAATACAATTTGGGCTCCCCAACTCCATTATTACAAATAAGAATAAAAAAAATTGTATCCATTTTTTGGATGCATTGTGGGGAATGATGGAACTAAGTTAAAGTAGAGCAAAAATTTTCACACACAGAATGATGATAAAATGAAAGTTCTCCAATAGAACTTTGATATGTTTCAACATCATGCATCCTTAGACTCGTGATGAGATTCTCCCCTACATTAAGCATGAATATAATTAGGTCATCTGTAGCTCTAACAATAAATCCCCATTTGAGACATCTTTGTGATTTTTGGCTTGATCACCCTTCGACATTTCATTTTCCCAAGCTACTAAAGATAATTTGATGAGCCATGGAAATGAATGGGAAAAAACCATAAAAGTTATAGAGAAAATTCAATGACTTCACAGGAAGATGGGAGAGAACTTGTATAGAAAAAAAAATCATAACAAGATGAATGATCATCATATAGTGTCTCATCAATTTAAGTCTATAGGAGGCATGGTTTGGCTAAATCTCAACAAAAAGTGACTATAAGGCATAAGAAAAATGTTTAAAACCATTCTATATATATGTGGCCATGTCACAATACTATATTATAGGTGTTTGAAGTTTTAAAGGGGTGATATCATATCTCTTAGTCTCAAGCGCATGACATCACATAAAGTTGAAACATAAAAGTTTCAAACACATGTGATGAAATCCCTAAAGGTGTCTTTCCAGAGCTTATATTCTAAGGTGCTTGCAATCCATCACAAGGATTATTATGTCCAAATGTGATAGAAACCCAATCCATCCCATATATTGAAAAGATAAACATTTCAACAAATGCAATCATGTATAAAGCAATGAAAAGTTTCAATTTCTCAAGAGATGTGGTTATAGCCTTTGTGTATAAATCGATGACAAAGATTGATTTTTTTTGTCACTTATATCCAAATAGTAGTAACTCGAACATGATTAAGAATGAATCATAATATTAGGGTTGGATAGTGGTGAGCCTATATTAGCATTCAACATGAAATCTCCTAGCAATCCTTCAAAGTTATTGTTTATTATAATGAGTAGTGGTCTGAGATCATCTCTTGGACCTAGATAATGGGTGCTAAATCACATGGAATGTAAAAATATCATATTTTTATTATAATATAATTATTGTATGAGATATTATGAATATATTTACTATATATATACTAGAATAAGTTATTATTCAAGATACTGACAACCAACAATATATTTGTGTTAATTTTATCATTTGTATTTGCTACATGTTAATTTAGCGCAATGATTTATTGTTTGTGTATCCTATCACATAAATTTGTGTATGTTGTTTTTTTATTGTTTTCCCTAGCTAAGTATTGATTAAGTAATTATGTGCATTAAATTGTGTTACTCCCTTGGTATGGGTCAATAATAGGTTATAGCACACTAAACATTTTATTGGTGTGACAAGCATTATTTTATTTTATTTCTCAAAATGATTGAAAGAAAATCTTGTATTGATATCAATACATCTTTTAACAATTTAACTCATGATATAGTTGTAGAAAAGGTTAATCATTTCCATTTAACATTACCAATATCAATTGTCATCATTATATGTGTATAGTGATTTCATGTGCCACCATGAGTGATGATTGTTTATTGTTTCATCTAATAAAATATTCTATTGGTGAAAAGGTAGATAATATATGTTCAACCCAACACAACATAATTGTACTCATCAAAATAAACGGTAATATACATTGGAAAGTTAGAACATTTTGAGCCATGCATTGAGAAAATAGTTTAAACATAACCATCAGTTACATATCAACATGACATGTTTATTAGGACATAAAAGGACTTCATGTTGCAATTGATTATCATCGGCATTAATCATTTCTATCTGTCTTGCACATTCAATTTGACATTATAACAAAATTTATCATCCAAGGAGATCGTACATAAAATTATCCTATGTAGATAAGTGATATAGGTAGAATTTTTTTTCCTACGAATTTTAACACACATATCGATAAATAAATTTTGGTTTCGAATGGAACATTGATACATAATTTCTAGCATCTTTAAATAATTTTGGACCTCCTCCACTACCACAAGTTGTAAGCTAGAATGAAGAGAAATCAAGATTTTGAAGGATCGTCCTACTTCCTTCGATGCCAAGAATCTATAGGTTTGTTGTTTGATTTTTGAATTTTTTTTGTGAGTCAAGTTTGAGTATGGAAACCCTCCCATGTTGTCAATTCACGCGTCTAGTCTAACCATGCAAAATTTTAGTCCATACAAGCACAAATTGAAAAATTTTCAACATTGGCCCCGTTAAGTACATTAATTATTATATAGGTTTGTTGTTTGATTATCGAATTGTTTGTGTGAGTCATTTTTGAGTCTATAAATACTCTCACACCGTCAATGCACGCGTCTAGTCTATCCATGCCAAATTTTAGTCCATACAAGCACAAATTGAAAAACGTTCAACGTTGGCCCCGTTCAGTAAATTAATTATTCTATAGGTTTGTTGTTTGATTTTCAAATTGTTTTTGTGAGTCATGTTTGAGTATGAAAACCCTCCCATACCATCAATGCATGTGTCTATTCTAACCATGCCAAATTTTAGTCCATACAAGCAAAAATTGAAAAACATTCAACGTTGGCCCCATTCCCATGACAGTTATAATATGCAGGGTCAAGTACATGAGTAGGAATGCCTTATTTTTGGGTAATGAAATATGATATAAAAATGAAGGTGAAATAAGCATGATAATTGTGCATTAGCTTACCAAGATTATCTTTGTTTCGAAAATAGTTTAATATTCTCTACTAAACAGGGCCAACCACGTGAAGGTGGAAGATCATCTCCCCCCCCTCAAGTCACTGTTAATTCCCCATAACCTGACAAAATCTATGTACTATAAAATAAATTGTTGTTATTTTTTTCATAATTAAGAAACAATGTCTCTTACAACATATGCCATCATACTAGAAAATGGAAAAAAGCTTAAAAAAAATTAATTTATATGTACCAATACAAGTCAATAATTATATCAATATTAATTCAATCTATATAGAATAGATATATTAAGGAATACCTCATACACTTCAATGCACTTCATCATATTCTTCATCCAAGTCCACATATGTATTGTCCGATCCAGATTCAACATTGTAAGGATTGGCCATACCGTCATCGATGTCAATTTCGATAATCATGTCATCATCGATATCATCTTGATGAAAATTGTTTGCTACATCATCTGATTCAACTAATTCCTTGACATCTTCCTCTGGAACATGATCATCTAAATCATGTTGATCCTCTACATCATCTTCTTCTTCAAGAACCTCTTCATGATCTTCCTCTACATTATACTTTATCGAACTTCCCCTTGGATTGTGTTTCACAGAAAATGACCAACCCCCCTACCTGGAACCCCCGAGTAAAATAGTTGTTCACATTGGCTTGGAAGAACATAGGGCTTTGTTCCTGGCTCAAACAACCTTGTATTAACCATGGTAAATCCATTATCATGTTCAATAATAGTTCTATTGGCATTACGTTGATTCAATCGTAACCTATACCATTTGACAATTGTTGGTCACCCTATATGCTAATTGATTACAGTTAACAAACAGAGTGCTCAATATAAATTTTCAACCCAGGAAAGTTTGATTGTTTCAAAGGTAACTAAGCAAAGTATACAAATAAACACTTCAGTAGCTGACTAAATAAATAAATAACATTCATCATACCTAACTTCCAATCCAAACTCAACTCACTGTGAAAGAAAATCTAAATTATCAATCTAAGAACTCAAAGGATTCCTAATTTCCCACAACATCAATCCTGTAACAATTGATCTAAGAATGAATTAACTAGAATTGCTTTTGCAAGAAGTTAAATCTTAAAAATATCATAATTCAAACCATGACCTATCTAATTCAGCAAATTCTAAGAAAGATAAATAACAGTAATGTGCAGGAGCTGAGATTGACTTTAACAACGAATATTAACTAACACACTTGCATAGGAAAGAAAACTATTCTACACAGTTAACTGCTCACACCACACTGCTGCAACAAACAAAAGGAAAAACTAGAATTATGCGATTATCCAATTAACTACTATTGCAGCAATCTGAAACACTACCTAATGTAACTCCACATCAACCAAAATAAATTCAAACTAAAAAATCTACTTAACTCGACAATCTCTGTGAGAAGGCGGGCCCTGTCCTTCTAACAGAGATATCGTTAAAGGCTAAAAAAATATACAACACAGAAATATTGAGAATTGCTGCTCCTTTCATTAAATAATGGGAATACAGTGTTGCAGTATCGATCTGTTACAATTTCCTATTCATAAAAATCCTAACCTCCTGGCTCAAATCGCCTTCCTATACTTATACAAAGATGAGGTATTTCAGATCCACTAATTTCGCGTAGCCATGAAGATCTACGATCTCCAGGCTGCCAAATTAAAACAGAAACAGTGATAACCATTATTACATTAAGTGGAGTCGCTCATAATGTTGCATGCGCTTTTAATCCAAACAGGTTCCAGCTGATCGGAAGGAAAGATGCTTGGACTATTTCAGTGCAGACTAGTCCCTACTGGCCACATGGAGAAACACTCATGCTATCTCATCAATGACTCAAATCGGATCCTGAAAAGGGGAAACTTGATTCCAAGTCTTATTAACTCCACGAGTCCCGCAAGTTGCTACACCTAGAGTCTTTTGATGTTCTGAAATTTGCTTATCAAATCAACACAAGTCAGTGCAAATCAAAGGTAAATTTCATAACCATAGACAATATTAATTATTAATGAAACACAACAATAATAAATTATACCTGATAAAATCCATGTTTGGATTGGAAAGATATGTGTCTGAATTGTCAAAGAATAAGGGAAAATAGGGTAAAAAGGTATTGATGAATATGGTCAAAAAGGGTTTATTTTGGCACCCAACATCTCCCCCCAACTATCCAATTGCATTTCCTAATGCAGCGAGCTCCTTCTAGTCTGAATCTGACTCTGGTTCAAAAATCCTTCGGTGAAGATGAGTGAGATTGAAGGAAAGTCCATATTTCTCTCCTGAATTACTGAAACTGTTGCAAGCAATTAAATCATCCCAACATTGCTTCTCTGCCTTCTTAGTCAACATGTGCATGCTCTTGTACACTCTTGTTGGCCACCATATAATGGGAAACCTGAATCTCAATCCCAACCAACTAGGTCCACAATTTTTAATTCATGTAACATATTTGGGAACCCGAGACAGGGCATACTTGAAGTTTTCAACACAGTATGGGTCTCTTACTCTTAAAGATTCCGAAGAAGCATCCCATCTACTCTGGTTTCCTTCTACTGCAAAGAGATCTTGCTGAGAAATAAATTTAACACATGTAGAGACAAATTCTTGTTGGAAGGCTTCCATCTGACTATCCCTATGAGGAGATGCCAATTTTCTCATATGTTTGGTTCTTAATGATGTAGGGGATTGTGGTTCACTTCGGACCCAAAGGGTGGAAGTGTCCTCATTTTTCTGTATAGTCTGGATAGCACTCCACCAATGCATATGATTAGTGAAAAATGAAGTAAATTCTCTTAGCTGAATGTCTCCCAGATGAGGAGCTAGATTGGAGTGGAAATCCATAAAACATGCTCTTTCATGCAAATACAATTCACATAGCAAATTTTGCTTTGAAAAATATCTCTTGATGAAGGTGTCTAAGAATTGAGGATTTGAAACTATCTGATGGGGCCTCCCTTCTTTTAATGGTTTTATTTTAAACAGATTCATACGTTCATATAAGAACATTGGATAAGATGGAGATGGGGATCTGCAGCTCAACAATTCTTGAATTAAACTGTACATTTCCTTACATAGATGCTCTTTTTATTCCTTTAAGAGTTCGAGCTTCCTCAGTTTCTGTAGCTCCCTTTGCAAGTCATCCCATTGAGATAGTTCTTCATCCCATTTATCCCTAATCTCTTGAATAATACTCCTATGTTCAGGAAAGGAAATCATCCATTTCTCCAATAAAATGGTACGATACCTCCATTTACTGAGCTCAAGTTGCAACAGGGAGAGATTCTTTTTCAATTCTTGTTCTTTATCTCCTCTTTTATATTCTCCTTCTCCTTTTTCCAACAAAATCATTTCATTCTCAATTTTTCCCACTGGCAGTGAGTCCTGTGTTTCAGGAACCTGGCTCTGTATCACCAATTTAGCAGCTTCTTCTTCCAATACTATCCCAGCATCTTTTGTTTTTGTTGCTGCTTCAACAACCAATTTCGGGAATGTTGGTTCTTGTGTGACAACATCCAGTTTTTGTGCTCCAATATCAACAACTTCTGTTTGTGTTGCTGCTTCAGTGACTGATTTTGGAAATGTCGGTTCTTGTGTAGCAGCATCTTGTTTTTGTACTTAAATCCCAGCAACTTCTGTTTGTGTTGTTGCTTCAATGACCAGTTTTGGGAATGTTGGTTCTTGTGTAACAACATCCTGTTCTATAAATATTTTAGTGCCTTTGGACCGCTGAGATTGTTCTTGGAGAAATTCAGTGTCTCCTAATTGCTGGGATTGTTCTTGGAGCATTTCAGTGTCCTCTAACTACTGCTATTGGTATAAGAGTATTTAAGTGTCCTATGACTGCTTAGATTGTCTTTCTTCATGTTCCTATAACACCTGATCAGGGGTTATATTCAACTCTGGATCCCTTTCCTCCATTGATTCTGCTATTGGTATTTCACTTTTCCCTTTCCTTAATGGTGTAAGATTCCATGCTGACAATTCCACCATTGTGACTTTATATCCTGCAATTTTAAATAAATCTCCACATTCTGGGAAAAACAGTTCATCATGTTCCCCAATCTATGAAATAGAAGGTGAATTTTTGAATTGGTCAGCAGCTTTAGCCAATGTGTTCAAGCTTTGCATTGTCCTCTTTTTAAGTGCTTCTTTCAACCCCTGCAATTCTTCTCTGAGTAATTGTACTTCTTCTTTCAACAACTCATTCTCATAAAGCAAATTTTCAATTTGGGGTTGATCTGCAGCAGGTTATTGTGGGTTGGAGGATTCTAAAATTGCATTACCCTATGGTTCTTGTGTTGCAGAGATTAATCGAGGTTTTAGGATAAGAGTTTCAAGGTTTGCTTCGATTGTATGTACCGCCTCTATTGAAGAAGAAGCTTTGGCCTTCCTTCTTTTTATAGGGTTGGGTGAATGACCTTTAACACTTTCTCTCCTCCTCCTTCTCCATGACATAGAAGGGGTAGAAGCTTCTGGCTGAAATTCCTCTTCTTTGATTATGGTCCCTCTTATTTCAGGGGAGGATTCAATGTTAAAAACATCCACATTTCCTTCCCTTATTGCCTCTGCATGATATTCTATTTGTTGCACTGGACTCTCATTCGGATCCTAAGGGTTTATTCCTTGAAATTATTCTTCCATTGTGTCTTCTTCTCCTATTGCATCTTCCGCAACTACATCTTCCACTGTCGCAACTTCTACAACTGCTCCAGTTTTAGCTTTTGCTATTGCAGCTACTAATATTACCATTTCTGCTGCCACAACAGCCACTGTAGACACTTCTTCCATACGTCTTTCTACTGTTGCATCTTCTCCTAAAAATTCCTCCTGAACATTTTCCAATTCTTCTATTGTTCTATCCCTCCCCCCAGCTGAATTTGAGGAGCCCCGCTTGTCATCTCATCCCTCAATAGCTCTTACTTCCACTACAAGTCCCCGATTTACCCCAGCCCCAACAATGAATTGTGCCCATGTTTAATTTTCATGTGCTAAGACTCTCATAACTAACAATTTAATAAGTCCATGGTTTGTAACAGAGGATGATGGATGCCAAGACGTTCTCACATAATGGGCCATGTTTTGTAGGGTTTTTAAAATATAATATGGCATATTAAGCAGTCTACCATGGCGTAAATGAGAAAGTAGAAGAAAATCATAAGTATAGACAACTCGATACCTTCCCTCATCGGTAATGTATTTCTTTAAGAAGATTGCGACCTGGTCCCAAGGCCTTGGCAGTGTTTCCAATGCTGTTCCTATGGAGCTCGGCTGAACATTCTCTCCTGCTGCAAGAAAATCCTAGATTGCAGTCGAATTGCACCTCTTTCGGCCAAACCATCTCCTTTCGGTTCTGGGTAACCCTATAACCTCTGCCACAGCCTGGTCTGAGACGTATATCCTCAACCCTCTAATCTCTAATGGGTTTTGGTTAAGTTCATAGCAAATTGAAGTGTCGTCTCTTCATGGAAGCCATTTAATCTCTAAAAATATTCTATTCATCCCGCGACCTCAAAAATGGCGAAAGATTCTCCCCTTCCACGTAGAGCATTGACGTTTTCGGGCTCATGTCTTATTGGAAAACCCATAATGCTTCTCTTTTGCGAGCTCTAATGGCAATTACAGCAACTACCCATTTCAAACGTTGAAGTCCCAGCATGTAGAAATAATTGAGGGATATCCGGGGTTTGTTAGGGTATTTTATAAAACTGGCGCAGTTATGGGGTAGGATAGTTTTAACGAATTATCACATGGATTGGATAGAATGGCAGTCGTTAAATAAGTACGGGGGAGTTTTTTTTGGCATGTTTCTCTTACCGATTGATTGGTTACGGGATGCTTACGGGGGCTAAAAGACAAGGTACAATCATTATTGTTATGTCAACTCATGCCTAATGATGCCTATAGTTAGAAATCGTACGTTTTCATTTTCGTGCTGGACCGACATCTTTCCAAGGAGGGTTTCCTCATTTTCAAATCAATTAATAGGATCATAATTACGCACATGCCTTAATAAAACAAGTCAACATTCGTCTGATGCGCAGATTGAATACGTCCATGCTGGCATAAATTAGAAATATGTGTGGAATATAGATGGACTCCTTGGGGTTCTTCTTGGGAACTGTAGCAGGATGGTGGAATTTTAGCAAAGTTTTTCCAAGAAGCAGAAAGGCTTGGGCGAAAATTCACTGAAGATGTGGCAAATTTTATTTTTTTAGCGAAAATGCCGACACGGTTCTAGCCGACAAATTGGAGGAGTTTCAACAAAAGGAATGGACAATTTGGCGGAGTTTCAACAGAAAAATGGAATATATGGCAGAGTTTCAACGAAATATTAGCGGAGTTGCAGCGAAGAGAAACGAAAAATTTGGCATAGTTTCAACAGGATATTAATATAGTTGCAGCGAAGAGAAACGAGAAATTTGGTGGATTTTCAGCGAAAAATTAGTAGAGTTGTAGCCAAAAGAAGTGGAAAGTTGGCGGAGTTTAAGCGAAAAAATCAGGTGTAATTTTGATGAAAATATGGGGAGATTGATGGATCTTCGATAAAAGTCTGCAGTTCTTTTCACTTTTCCTTCCAAGGAGTCATCCAAATGTGAGAAGGGTCATCCAGAATTCCCACAATCGCTTGGACCAACGTGACTGCCTTCCTCCGACTAAACCTTCATGCGTATTCCTCTACACAATTCTAAAAAAAAACAAACCAATCAAAGCTTAAAAAAATAATAAATCAACAATTTATTTATATACAATTTTCTGTGTGGAATTGCAGTAGATTTTAGGGTGAAAATGTGAAGTTGGGTAACACTTCCATGAGAATCGAGCTCCCGAGAAGCATAGTGGTCGTTATTCGGCCGAATAAGCATATTTATTCGGCCTAATAAGCATATTTATTCGGCCGAATAATATTATTGATTTGGCCGAATAAATATGCTTATTCGGCCGAATAACTGAAAAGTTATTCGACCGAATAATAGTTAACGGTGAACCGTTAAAATTAACGGTGTCCTCGATATGCATGCGACGCATAGCTGGACGGCAAATTTGGCCGGTGGTGCTATGTTTATTTGGTCGAATAATTATTCGGCCAAGTAATTGTTCGACCGAATCATTGTTCGGCCAAATAATTGTTCGGCAGAATAATGTTTCTGCATAAAAGCTCGGTTGCGTCTTCCATTTGTCACTTTTGCTTCTGCAGTTTGCTGGTCCCACTTGTCTCCCCGCCAGTAGCTGCTGGACCCCCACCTGTCGCTCTGTTGCCTCTAGACCCTGCCTGTAGCCCTCGTCCGGTTTCGCCTCTCGTCCCCTCCTATAGCCCGTGTTGTTAGTCCATCTAGTTCATCATGGCTTGTTGGACGTGGAGGTTTGTGGAGGTATAATGTTTTATTTTTAATTTTTTTGTTTTATTTTATGTTTTCTAATTTTTGTTTGAATGTTGTAATGTGTGCAGGTGGTTGCTTGTCGTTCGCTTCTGGCTTCGTCAGCTGGTTCGTCTTCGTTCTTTTTTCGGTTTCGGTAGTTAGGCTGTCGATTTTGTCGGTTTGTTTTTCGGCTTCTTCTGTTTCTGGCTTCGTCCGTTCGTTTTCGGGTTCGTTGGATAGGCTTCGTAATTTTGGCTATGTCCGTTATGTTCATTGGTTCAGCTTCGCATTTCTTCTGCGTTTTGTTGGACTTGTTTGGTTCGGCTTCATCATTTATGCTGCGTTGTACCCAGCTGTTTCTTTGAGGTGGAGGTAAGAAAGTTATTAGTTTATATTGTTATCCAATTCATTTGTTTTTGTTATCTTTTATGTTTTAATTCATTTTTTTTTTGCAGGTATTGTTAACACCCAAAAAGTGCTCACTAGCTCATTTCCCTATTCACATGACCCATTTATCCACTTTTTCACCATCAGAGCCTCTGAAACCAACAAAAGGTCACCAAAAGACTTGAGTACACCCCTTTTTCCATTAAAAAAAAGATTATTTGCATAAAAAACCCTCAAAAAGGGTCCAAATTCCCAAAAATATTAAAAAGGGAATTAAAATATTATTTTTATTCAAAAAAGGAAAAAGGAGGGAAAAGTACCTAAACCATGTTGGTCAATACCATTTGGTTTCCACAAAACCACAAATGGTATTTCCCACCACCAAAACCTATAAAAAGGTGGTAGGGGCTCCTCATTTCATATCCATCCATTATCTCATCCTTATGCTGCTGAAATCTCCTTTGAGCATTTTAGCCATTGCAAACCACATTGGAGAAGAGACCATTGGAGATTGGAAGTTGCTCATCCTTGGAGCTATTCAACCTCACCATTAGAGGTATTGATTTCGCAAGCACTTGCTTGCCCCATCCTTTCAATACAAATTCTTATTTTATATATGTTCTTGTTCTTGATTTTAAATTATTTTTGTTATTTGCTTAATATCTTTGCTTAGATCCATGAATAGTCTTGTTTAATTAGTTTATTGTTATTTATTTCCATTGAAACTGCTGCTACTAGTTAGCAGGTGCCCATAGCACTAAGCCTGGTTGCAAAACCGGGCCAACAGTTTTTGGCGACTCCGCTTTGGTTTGAACATTAGATCTCTAGTTTTGCCTTTAATCTTAGTTTTTTATTAGTTTTTAACCTTTAGATCCATAGATCTGCCATCTTAGACAGCAGATCCATTGCTGCTCTGAGATTTGGCCCCATAAACAGCCCGAAATTTTCAATTTTCGGGTTCGTTTCTCGGTTTCCGTGCACGGCTTCCGCCTCGCGATTTTTTGCCAGACAGTCGCGCGGTCCATCGCGACTTTTCTGCACTTTTCCGCGCGGTCCACCGCGGCTTTTTCCCAGACAGTCGCACGGTCCATCGCGACTTTTCTGCGTTTTTCCGCGCTGCACACCGCGGCTTCGCGGCCAATTTCCGCGCTGCCCATCGCGCCTGTGCGGTTAAAACCCGCGCGGTCCATCGCGACTGTGCGCCCAAAACCCGCGCGGTCCATCGCGACTGTGCGTCCAAAACCCGCGCGGCCCATCGCGGCTGTACATCCAAAACCCGCGCGGCTGAATTTTTCATTCAGCCATCTTGATTTTGAAAATTTTTTTTACTGTACTTTCTGCCCATAGCACATTTTTTACAGTACTAAATCCTGCATATTTTACAGCTTTGAAAAAAAAAAAATTTACTATTTAAAAGTGCATATCTAGAAATCTTTTTAAAAATTTTCAAGAAAGTGAAAGAAAGACTCATTTTGCATTTTTATCTAGATTCCAATTTTTTCTTGTTTACTTCTTTAAAATCTTGCCCTTAGCAATTTTTCTTGAAACGAAGAAATCCATTTATTTCTTTTAAAAAGAAGTCTATTATTTGCTTTCATAAATCCAAAAAATCCATTATTTTTTGAGTTATTTTTTGAAAAGCATTTAAATTCCTTTTAGTGAAAAGTCATAAATATTTGCTTTTTTATTTTCGAAAAATCCTTTATTTTTTGAAAGTTTCCTGTAAAGCATTTAATTCTTTTCAAGTTCAGTTTACAACACCTCACGTGCACTCACACGATCACTTAATTGAACTAAGCCTTAAAACGTACCTTAATTTGAACACACTTTTAACCCCACTTGGGGAACACTAAAAGAATTCTTGTAGCTAGGTAGTATTGGGGGTATAGGTGTTCCAATAACACCCCTCAGTTCTTACATCTGAGACATAGAAGTTGTCCAATTAGGGAGCTAAAATCTCTTAGTACTTTTTGGCGCGGTCACAACCGGTTTGTGGGAAGGCCTCTCCCTTAGGAGGGTTGAAGTCGCGAGGATGGTTCCGGAAGCCTGAGTGGGATACCAAAACCCATTCAGTAACCGAAGCGATACCATTCGCAGTTCTCGGGATATCCCTGTATTGGGATATTGCGATCAAAGGACCAAACGGCAGATTTACCTTTTCTCGACACGTCATGAACGGAGTATCCTAGTAGCCTGTCTTTAGGATTGATTACCCGGTGTCCCTCCCGGTAGGGGGATATCTAGCCGTTGTCTCAACATTCATATTGTCTGACTTGGATTTCATCACCTTGCAGAGGATATCGTCTGTTTGAGTCACAATACTTTTAGATTAGGTGTTTGCATGGTTTCAACCTACCTGTGGTCTAGTTACACCTATTTTTTCTAGGAGCCGCTTGCGTGTTGGTATTCTGACCTGTTGTTGCATTCCTCCACTTATTGTAGCACAGCTGCTAGAATAAGTGCCTTTTCTGAGGATTGATTTTTTGGCCTGAGAGCCTTTTTTTTTCACTCCCCTTCTTGCACCCTTGGTTGCATAAGGGTTTTGAGTCTTTTATATTATATCACCACCCGATACTTAAACAAATTTTTTATACAACAACATATTCTCACCATTGAGAATTTTAGACGCTCTCGCCGTCTACAGGGCGAATTCCCAGAGTTTAGTCCACTTGGCTCTCCACGTCACGGACGCAGGGCCTTATCCCTTGATTCGACACATCGTCAATCAATTAGACAGTCATCCGATTCTGACATACCCCACTTCACCTTTGATTTGGAGGTAGAATCCGAAAACCCCACAGAGTTACCACCAACCACCATTATGTCTGGAACACCATTTGATCCACTATTTACAACTACCATAGGTCAGACATCTGCAGACCCTTCTGCTGTAGCACCATCCACGGCAACAACCACCCCCCTGGGTATGCCCAATATGGGTAACACTCCACATTTAGGAATGCCTAACACAGGGCCACCACCTGTCATGGGTACACCCACCATGGGGGTCATACCCCCTTTGGTTTCCACAAACCCTATCCCAGGAATCCCTAGTACGATTCCCAATGGGTTGCACTTGGGAGTGCTATCCCAGGAATCCCTAGTGCGATTCCTAACCCAAGTGTAACCCAAGTTGCACTTGGAGGCGCTGGCCCATACCAGACTACACCTATCGGAGGGCATATACCCTCCATACCTAGCATACCTTTATGCGCTACTGGACCCCTTCATCATACCACTATGGCCAGGCATGTCCCAGTTCCAGTCACCACATCTGCTAGTCTACCATATATGGCGAGTCTGAACCTGCCATATTTAGCTAGGCTCACAAATGACCCCATTAGACATGATCCGGCGTGGCCTCAAATGCCCACCAAACTCCCCTCTGACATCCCTAAATTTGAGGGTAAGGCAGGAGAAGACCCACAAAACCATATCATGTCTTTCCATCTATGGTGTTCCTCCAACTCGATAGTGGATGACTCTGTCCGCCTCCGTTTATTACAGCGCACCTTCACTGGCTCTGCAGCCAAATGGTATATCGAGCAACCCCATGGGACGCATTCCACATTTACCTCCCTTGCCTCGACCTTCCTGCAGTTTTTTCAGCTACCTGTCCGCTATGATGTGGGCGTCGAAATCCTACTGTCTTGCAGACAGAACACAGCCACGCATATCACTGACCATATTCATGATTGGCGCCGGCGCCGAAGCCTATGCAAAATCAAATTAGACGACCGAATCTTTTTAGACTGGTTCCTTAAATCCCTCCTTCCTCTCATTGCGAAGGATGTAGCATCTGAAAGACCCCAGTCCGAAGAAGAGGCCATCCTCAAGGCCCAACAGTTTGATCTCATCTACGCCCAGTCGGGTTACTTATACACGATCATACCGGACGCCCCACGAGGCGACTCTGCACGTGGTGACGCACCGGGGGCATCACATGCCGCTGATGGCATTATTGGCCAAATTACACCGCAAGCAAAACCTTTCAGTATGGTGAGCACCATGCCCGCCCCAGACCTTTCTAGGGCCACATCCAGTTCCGGAGCGACAACTTCTTATGCTCCAACAAACCAGACCCATCACGTTCATGGACCCTCTTGTCCACAACATTGTTATGGCGAAGCGCCATCAGCATATGTACCTCCTACATACTATGCTCAACCTACGGTACAGGCCCCCATGCAGTTCCCACAACAGCCCATGCATTACCCACAACCGGTTGCACCAGCTAACCTCACACCTCCACCAGCTCAGGGGTACCAACAACCCCAACAGGCAACTGGACCACCTCCAGCTCCACCTGCATACTATCCACCGCAACCTGCTCCCGCAACTGCGGCTCCTCAGAATCCCCCCAATGCTCAAGGGCATGTGTACGCACAACAACAACAGCCCCAATACCAAAATAACCAACGCAACCAGGGTGGGCAACCAAACCACGGAAGAGGACGCAACCGTGGAAACAATCAAAACCGTAACCAAGCTCCACAACCTACCCATCCTCCGCAAAACAATAACGCGGCGCCTGCTCATCAGAATCCTGATCGACCACCTAAGCAACCCAAAAATGCTAATTTACGAACAAACCATCCTTGTTCCATTTGCGGTGTCTATGGCCACTATACCCACGCTTGCCCACATCTGGAGCGAGCTCGACAACTATGGACAAATGACGCCCATCGTCAAGGGCAGGCGGCTCCTCAGCCGCCACCCAACCCTCCACCACCTCCACAACAACCTTTGGTACTACAAAACCCTTTTCCAACGCAAGGAGTGGTGAACACTCAGCCGTTAGCCCCCCCACAGGGCAACGTGCAACCACAACAAATCACTTACGCCGCTCCTGATCAACCCATGTTTGATTCAGGCACTCACCATTTACTGATGATGTCCACAGCCGATGTCAATATCCAAACCTGACGGAACCAGTATGGTCCTACCTCTGAGGCTACCCCCGCCGATAAGGAGGCTAACGCTAATCCCTCCGATCAGACGTTACGGATACCACCTCTTCCACTCGATGGTGCCTCTAAAGCACCTCGTTTCCCTCTCCGTCGTATAAATAACAACCCCAATGCACGGGCTGCGTCAAATTACAGCATCGTAGATGACTTAGCTCAATCTCCCGCAGCCATGTCTGCGTTAGAAGTCTTAAAAAACTGTCCTACGCAGCGCAAGACTTTACTTTCCGCCATTGGGGCGGTCGACCCAAATGATTCGAAATTGATGACCTTTGATTTGGACCAGTCCGAACCACGTCTGCCTTCCACCATAGCAGTCCAAGTTTCCGTTTCTATTCGGAATCTTGTCATCCATCGATGTATCATCGACGATGGTGCTTCCACACGCGTCATGTCCACATTTGTTTGGCAGAAGTTGGGATCCCCTCCTCTCCAGCAATCCACCACTGCATTGCGGGCCTATGACGGCCGGTCAGCTCAGCCTCAAGGTCTACTACCCAAGGTCCCCGTCCAGTTGGGTGGGAAAACTGTGCTCATCGACATAGAGGTCATTAACGCCCAGCTCGATTATAACCTTTTACTGGGTCGTAGTTACATGTACGCCATGAAAGCGGTCGCCTCCTTCGTTTTTCGTACCATGATGTTCCCCCATGAGGGACGTGTGGTCAAAATCGACCAACTCACCTACTATGATCCCAATGCCCCTGCAGCACCCGAAAATGTTCTTCCCATGATTGAACAACCAACTTCTAGTGCAACTACCTCCTTTGTCTCTTCTTTGGGACCCGGACTTTATTCAGATACACCAATGACCTCTTCATTCCAGGCCATTCCACCACCGTCACCAGAGACCCAAGTCGCAAACCTCTGTACTCTTTCACAGAATACGCAAACATCCGGTGGTCAACCACCATTGACCCCCAGTCACATTGGTGTTACACCTATCCACACCATCCCCTTCCTATTTCCTCCTTCGGGTGTAGTAAGCGCCCCGGTTATGGCTACCCTTAGTCTACCCGGGCTAACATTGGGATTACCTGTGTGGTATATTCCACCTCCCGTTCGACCGCCGACACCAAACGTCATCCTCCAACCGGTACAACCTATTGTTACCACAAATCAACCTCCTCCGGGTGTCGCAATCTCTTCGTCGTCAACGAAACCTCCTCCTAACCTCAATATCCCTTCATCGTCAACGAATCCTCCCCCTCTTATCAAGCCCACTGGGGGCAGAGGTCCACAACCATACACTGCTATACCACCTCCTAAGGCGGTTAGACCCCCACCGGTGTTTCGATCTCCCCCTAAATGCTCGTTGTGCGATGAGTTAGGCCATCCAACTCATCAGTGTCCACAGTTACCTGCATTGCAGGAACACATGAAAATGTTGGATGACGACCCCAACATCCCAGTTGTCAAACTCGATCCAAACCCCATGCCTCGTGATAAATCATTGCGTACCAACCACCAATGTGCGATATGCGGTATTTACGGCCACTACTCCCATCACTGTTCTGACATCCCAGATTACAGAGCAGCTCTCTACGAGATGAACAATTTGGACCTTGAGACGGCACCCCCTACTATCGAGGAGATCTACCCTCCCCCATCATCCTCATCCAGAGAGATTAACACCATCTACATGATCTCTTCGACTACCACTACCTCATCGATCGATTTGACCACTCAAAACTCCCGCAATGATGAAGAGGTTCTCGAGACTCCTACTACCTTTGATTATCTCGGGGAAGACATGCACTATCGTCCATACTTCCTCCTGGAAGAGACTTCATCCACCACCGCTACCCAATCCGCGGTTGAGTCCAAGGATTTCCTTCCTACTAAAATCGACTGGTTAACGGATCCCATGGACGATATTTCTCCCGTCAACCACATTGACATCTCTGACCCACTTGGTGCCCTTCATACCATCACATTAGGAACCTCCCACAGTGAGCATGAGATCGGAGAATACCAACAACTCTTCCAAGAATTCACTGATGTCTTTACTTGGTCAGATACTGAAATCCCTGGCCTTGACCCCGCCATTTATACGATCTCCACTGGATACCCCTCTGTCCGGTCAGCCCCTTCCATTGATCCCTTTGACACACAGGTTCAACCCTTTCAAATCGACCAGGAAACTACATGTCCACAACATGGGGGCAGGCCCAAAACCTTGCCTACTCATCATCATCGTGATCCTCTTCGGAGATACTGGGGGCATCCACCCCACAAAGGGAATCCCCCATCATCATATCATCACTTCAATATGCCACCACGACCCATAGCCTCATGGTATAACACCCCGCCAGCAGTTGCTCAATGCCCTATTGATCTCTCTCTGAGACAACATCTGCACCACATTGACACCTCTGAGTTAGGGGGCATAATAGGTTACCTCGACCCCGGGATAGGGGGCATGATCAATCATTTTGAACCTTCCCCATCATCTCTATCTCAACACCTCAATGAGCCCATCGTTCAAACCAACACATATGTGATCCACAATCACAAACCCCATGCACATAGCATGGGGGCAGGTCATTAACCCTACTCACTTTTTCATATTCGTGATCTCAACCATTTTTGAGGTCACGTGTCACTTGTATATTTCAGTTGATTTGATACACCTAGTATTTTTCCCCCACGGGTCATCATTTCTCCCCACCACTGCATCCTTCGCTTGGTGGGCTCACCTTTATTTGTAGCCATTTTTTAACCCAGTTCTTTCCTTTAACCATTCCGGAGTCCTTATGACCTCCGTTTTTCGCACCATTTGCACTGTCGGATTCATATTTCTGTGCCCGTGATGATGCTTGAGATCATTTCTCGCTCTCACCAGGACCAATATCAACATTGTGTCCCGACACCTTGTCGCCCCAGTTTGCGTACCACTTCGACTGCTCTCCGTTTTTTGATATATTTGATATCATCGGATTCATTTTTCCGAGCCCGTGATGATGCTTGAGATCATTTCTCGCTCTCACGCCCATATTTTTTGGGCATTTTTTACCATGCCCCCTTGTCGCCTCGGTTTGCGTGCCACATCCGCCGTTCTCCATTTTTGACAATCTTTATATCGTCGGATTCAGTTTTCCGCGATCGTGATGATGCTTGAGATCATTTCTCGCTCTCACCCCCATATTTTTCGGGCATTTTTTCCATGCCCCCTCGTTGCCTCGGTTTGCGTGCCACATTCGCCGTTCTCCGTGGTTGACCATCTTTATATCGCTGGATTCAGTGTCCCGCGCTTGTGATGATGCTTGAGATCATTTCTCGCTCTCACACCCATACTTTTCGGCCATTTTTTCAAAATGCCCTCTCATCACCTCGGTTTGCGTACCACATTGGCCGTTGCCCCTGTTTGACAATCTTTATGTCACCGGATTCATTTTTCCGCACTCATGATGACGCTTGAGACCTTTTTCTTGCTCCCATCAATCCCTCTTTGTTCGGTATAATTTTATCCCTTTTTCGGGCCGAGCAATCCTTTTTACGAAAAAAGCACTTAGGGAGTTTCTGTTAAGCTCTTTTCTGACTCCTAAAACAATGAAAAGATCGCCGAGCAATCTTGCTTCCTTTCATGCTCGCTAAACGTATCTGAAAGGGCGTCTACCTGGTATAAGTTTACCCCTTTTCCGGACCTCGTAGACTAATTACGAAAAAGGTATACTCTAGTCACATCGGCTAGAAGAGTTCTCCATCCGCATCATTTTATGCTTTTTCGGGCCTTGGAGACTAAACTTACGAAAAAGAAACACCAATAGAGTCCACTTACCGCTTTCAGACTCTCTAAACATGAAAGCAACCATGAGCATGAGTCATCCTGGGCTCGCAAAATCCACAGGACCGTACCATTTCAGAGCACACTTTTATCCCTTCTTGGAGCTCATTAAAATTACGAAGAAGGAATCAATGGTGCCTCTTGGCGCCACAACTACTCATTAGGCAGCTTCCCCATTTCGGTCGCCTTTGTTCAGAGTATTCTGCAGTATTTCACCTTGATAATTCCTCGACGACACCTCTCAGCTCGTCCTCCCTCCCCAGAGTCAATATATACCAATCAGTCAAAGCAATGATCCCCACACCTACAAGTCAGTTCCCTACGCTGCCAGGTCAACCATGTCATCATGCTATGAACAAAGGAAGTTTGAGTCTACCCATTTTTTGACCCAGTTATTTCCCATCCCCACAAGTATGTCAGCCCTACCATCAGTACTACATCACTTCAGTTCTACACCTCGTGCTCCTATCAAGGAAACATCATTGCCTTGTTAGTTGCTGGTCTCCCTCTGTCGACGACAACCACATTGATTCCAGAGGATAGACCTAGAGGTCCCTGTGTCTTGGACTCATTACCATTTATGATGAGTGCCTACGAATCATTTCGAGAGGAATCCTCAATGCCTCTCCGAATGGTTGTTTCTCACATGCTCGACTTCAACACCTTGATCGCATCGTTGAGACTCGCACAGGGTATTGGTCCGTTCAGTTATTAGTCGAAGACCCCGGATACCACCTGACTCCTCCACATTTGAGAGTCTACCTATGGATACAACCAGTTACATTTTTTCTATAGATATCCGGGTTGCGTATGACGACAGTATTCCAGATGGCTCACAGTCATTGAGTCCATACAGATGTTGGACACCTTCAGTTTCAGCAGTTCAACAGTTATTCCAGTGTATCATCTATTGAGATCAGCCATGATCATGAGTATATCCCACAATAATGTCCCCTCTGGACCATTATGATGTACCATTATATTTCTTTACGTATTAGATCCCCCTTCTTGGGACTAATTGTTTTGTATATGTCTTGATACGAGCATGGGAATGCCCGCCTCGTCCTTTATCAGAGATTATACCTCATTCATATTGAGGCCATGTAATATTTTTTGTTTTTGCAGCTTCCAAGGGCCGTGGCTCCAGTCTCCAACCGGTCTCTTCTCTCCTCTAAAACCCCAGAAAAAGACAAATGAACTATGATGTCTATCGGCCATACGATGAGCTCCTGCCCTCACACATCAGGGGGCAATCTGTTAACACCCAAAAAGTGCTCACTAGCTCATTTCCCTATTCACATGACCCATTTATCCACTTTTTCACCATCAGAGCCTCTGAAACCAACAAAAGGTCACCAAAAGACCTGAGTACACCCCTTTTTCCATTAAAAAAAAGATTATTTGCATAAAAAACCCTCAAAAAGGGTCCAAATTCCCAAAAATATTAAAAAGGGAATTAAAATATTATTTTTATTCAAAAAAGGAAAAAGGAGGGAAAAGTACCTAAACCATGTTGGTCAATACCATTTGGTTTCCACAAAACCACAAATGGTATTTCCCACCACCAAAACCTATAAAAAGGTGGTAGGGGCTCCTCATTTCATATCCATCCATTATCTCATCCTTATGCTGCTGAAATCTCCCTTGAGCATTTTAGCCATTGCAAACCACATTGGAGAAGAGACCATTGGAGATTGGAAGTTGCTCATCCTTGGAGCTATTCAACCTCACCATTAGAGGTATTGATTTCGCAAGCACTTGCTTGCCCCATCCTTTCAATACAAATTCTTATTTTATATATGTTCTTGTTCTTGATTTTAAATTATTTTTGTTATTTGCTTAATATCTTTGCTTAGATCCATGAATAGTCTTGTTTAATTAGTTTATTGTTATTTATTTCCATTGAAACTGCTGCTACTAGTTAGCAGGTGCCCATAGCACTAAGCCTGGTTGCAAAACCGGGCCAACAGGTATTGTTTGCCGATCTGCTATTTTCGGCTTCGTTGCTTTGGTCTGCAGGGTTACCTGTTCGGCTGACATAAATAGGTGAGTCTATTTTAATTTTTTTATAGTTTCTATGAGTTATTAGTTTTTTTTTAATCACCTATAGATTATGAACACTATACAATAGTCACACAATAGAATCAGAGTATATATAAATTATAATTGCTATAAAATGAAGATTAGTTCAGTTTTGTCAACCAATGATAATAATTTGAAGTTATAATAGTTAACCAACCCACTAAAAAATTCAACCCCTATCGCTGTGCTCGGTCGTATGTCTGGTTCCCAGTATGAATGAGGTTGTTTTTCAATGTCGTTCGTTGTATTTGGGTAGCTTAGTCAGTCAATTTATCATTGCAGAGTGGGTGTGGGATCTACTTACATGTTTTAATTGTATGGTCCATAGCTTCCCAACTATACTAGTCACCTTACGATGCCATGTTCCTTCGAATTTGAACTTGTTTCCTACAGAGTCTCCTCCAAAGGGCCAGTGCAATCCTCCTTTTGCACCCTTCTGTATGCATGCAAATTTAACTATTCCTTCAACATTGTCTCTCTCTTCTTCCTATAATTTTGATATAAAGAATAGATGTATTTATAGTCGAAATTATTCAGTTCGGAATTCCAATAAGAAACCAAATCTAGAAGTTTCAGGTTTGTAACAACCAAATTTAAATAAAAACAGAAAAAGAAAGCCAGTACTTACGCTAACTTTTGTCAAATATTTTTTTGTGGTTAGTAATAATCGTAGATCCATCAACTTGTTCACACAAGATATATCGGCCATAAAATGTTTACCATATAAAAAATGCATCCTCATCTGCAAAAGATAGCAGGGTGTGGCAAGCATTTCCTCGTTTTGTTTCTTTTCATCACCTTCTGTTCTGTCACTTTTAATCACTTAATTATTCTTTTTGAATCGTCGATTTGAATAAATTTGATTTGAATCACTTCGTCATGTCTCCATGTCTATATGTAAGCCCCTCTTTCTCGGCAGTGTCATATAATATTAAGCTTCCCATCGGCTCTGCCATCCAGTAGTATTACATCGTTAGGAATATGACCACTGTTAGTCTTCAACCAGGAGATTAGTAAGGAGAGTAAAGGAGCCTAAAATATATAAATAGAATCGTTTCTTTCAGCAGTCAGAGCCACTCAGAAATCATAGCTGCCATCATAGTTGCCATCATGATTCATATTATACATGTCCCTGAAATAAAGGTATTGTTCAATAATTAGAAAGGGTCATAGATGTGTTTTCTATCTAATAGTTCTTTATATCTATTGAAAGAAAAGAAATTATAGTTTAGGTATGTATTTTGTCTAATAGTCCTTATACTTTTGAGGAAAAGAAACTAGAAACTAAATCATTACGGTATATAGTAGTCCTTTGCATCTTGGAAGGAAACAAGTATAGTCATATATTATATAGAAGAAACTAAGTATAAGTTGTTTATTGGAAGGGATCTTAAATGGGTAATTGTATGCTTGCATTATTTAAAATTTATTGCTCAGAATTATTTTAGTGTGAGGATGAATTTGAAGTTACAATGTTAGGAATAGTTTTAGGAAATGGAATACGTATGATTTGTGTTAGATGTTTAAAGATTGTGTTACATAAATTTGGTGGTTTAGATAAAATATAAGACTAACACATAAGGGATTTATAAGTTATAAATTCTGCGGCATTTGGTGCATTATAATTTGTTTATTAAATGTCAATTTATGGATAGTAGCACATAGTAGCACATAGTAAAAGGAATATGTTATGAGTTGACATTTGTGTAAATTTAGATATCATATCAAATGGAAAGAGTGGAGCGTTCGAAGTGAAAGCGTAGGAGGTCATCACATTCATCGGGAGTTGCTGTCCCAGTTGGTAATCGAAGGATGTAGAATTGACCTCGAGGTTCGAGTTTATTGTATGGGTCACAGTCATCCGATCACCAACAAGGTGATAGGGGTACAAACAATTCCCCTTTGTCTTCTGTGGGAGAGCATCGATCTCAAACTTCTGTCGGTATGAAACTTAATGTTTCAATACATGTATAATTTGTATTTTTGTTAAATGTTTCGAATGTTTGAACAAGGTTAAACACTTGACTTTGGCTATATTTGAAGCAGAGCAAGGTTCAGAAGATGTGCGTAATTCGATAGAGCGAGAGGAAGATCAAGATATGATTGTAGATGATGGAATAGGTGTGGGTTCAGAGCAGGGTCCTGAAGATCCTCCTAGAGCTAAGACGACATATGTTCCACTAGCTGAGGGTTGTACACCCATATCAACTTATCCGTCTGATTTACCTGATGAGCTTACATGCGAAGGTGTTGTGCAACAAACTATCCTTGAAAGTTGTAGATTCCACTACGACAGGTTGAACAATGATCTTTCTACTTTGGATCTCCCTTCAGAGAGCAGACAAAGTCTAGAGATTGTTTTGGGGTCATTGCAAAAATTCATTGATGCATATGAGGAACTTAGACCAACTACGAATGGTTTTGTTCTTTTGATGCAGAGGCGAAGGGAACAAGTTATGGGTCCAGACAAGTGGGAGGTTGTGAAGGAGAGAGTGACCAAAGAACAGGCCAATTCAATGTTTAATTTCAAAGAAGGCCTTAAGCGAAAAATGTTGAAAGTGCAATATTTCAAGCATCCTGAAATTGCACATCTAATATATGATCGGTTCCTTCCAGCTTACAGTCGAATTCCATGGAATGATGAGGTTCCTAATTATTTTGCTAGATTTTTCTATGCTGAGTTTTTTTTAGGTATGAAGCCAAACTATACTGATATTCCTTTTAAATTTTATGGAGTTGGAAATGGTCGAATATATAATAAAAAAGGTGCTCTTAGAGACCCTACAACTCTTCGACCTCCACCTGAGATACCTCTCCCACCCAGGGTTGTGGCATTAAGATCAGAGATGGAGCCCACATCCCAACTTGGGACAATCGCAAGGGATTCTGTTGGTGATGGTTTAGCGTCAGCTCTTGTTGGAGTAGAAGTGGGATTGGGTCGGGAGAGGGCTCATGCTACTATCCATCAAAAGTTTGTTTACAAAATGAATGATGAGGTAGATGGATTGAGCATCGACAATCTCAGGGCTTATGCCAAGTCTTGTCACGACATAGCTTAAAATGTGTTATCCAATGACACATCGAGTATGGGAGAGGTAAATGTTGATTATGCTATGACAATCTATTTGATATTTTATTCATTTTGAATTGGATTTTTTGTTACATAGGAATAAGTACATTAAGCACATGTATTTTGTTTGCAGTTTTCTAGAATGCTGAATGCACATAATTTTCGAGTCTCCACTAGTCAAAATGAAGAGCATCTTGGAGATGTATATTTATTATAATATATATCCTTGAACTTGATATTTTATCTTTTTTTTTTTCAATTTTAATAAATATCAATGTATCTTATTGTTAATTTGACTTATCCATGCAGGTTTTTTTAGAATCGAACTTTTTAGATGATTTACCATCTCTTATGAGCTAATGATTTTAATTTTTTTGTTTTGGTTTTAAGTTAATTGCTTAATTTATTTTTTGCTTCCACTATGTTTTATTTATTAACAAAATTTAAATTTTAGGGGAGAGACCATATGGAAATTGGCGGTGAAGATGTAGGTTCTTTGATGAATGCGGATATTGGCACCGAGGTAATTTTGTTTAACTTGAATTGATCTGTGATATAAGTTTAATACTTTATATTTTTTGGATTTATTTTAAAATTGTTTAAATAATTTATTGGATTCATAAATTGATTTTGTACATGTTGTAGCTTGGCTCTCTTAGATCCTTTGGACCCAAAGGGAAGACTCCGGTGGAAAAAAGTGGTGAACATGCATTCAAAGAATTTGATGTACAACTTTTTTAATAATTGAATTGTTCTTTCATATATAAGTTTAATATTTAAATAATTTTTTGAATTTAGTTTAAAATTGTTTAAATAATTTATGATATTCATAATTTGTTTTTATACATGTTGCAGGCCCAGTTGAGTATAAGGGAAGGCCCAAGTGGAAGATAGTGGTCCAAACTTTCTTGTTTTTGTCGATATATATATATTGTAGCTGTTTTGGATATCAAGGGTATTTATTTTTGGATTATATACAAGTACATAAACTTTTTTATTCGATTATATACAAATACATGTTAATTATTTAGCATATTTGCCACTTGGTAAAATGTTTAGAATATGTTTTGCATGAATGTTTAAAATGTTAAGAATGAATATTTGGAGCTTTTGATATGTGCAATCTAAAGTTAGGAAATGTTGAATGTTGAGAATGAATGTTATGGTAAGAATGAATGTTGGGAGGCGTCAAGAATGTTTAATATGCTAAGAATGAACATGTTTGAAATTTTTGATATAGGTGCAATCTTAAGTTGGAAAATGCTGAATGTTAAAAATGAATGTTATGTTGAGAATGAATGTTTTATAGTAAGAATGAATGTTGGGAAAGTGTTGAATCCTAAGAATGAATTGGAATTGTCACTTGAATGTTTAAAATGTTAAGAATGAATGCTTGGAACATTTGATAGGTCCAATTTAAAGTTATGAAATGTTGAATTTGTTAAAATGTTCAATGTTATGTTGAGAATGAATGTTATGGAAATAATGAATGTTGGGAAAGTGTTGAATCATAGGAATGAATGGGAAGTGTCAAGAAGGTTTAAAATGTTAAGAAATGAATGTTACCAAAGTTTAAAATGTTAAAAAATGAATTTGTTACTAAAGTTTTAGGAAGTTTAAGAATGTTACCTGATATGAATCTTTAAGAATGAATGAATGTTAGGAATGATATAGGAATTTTTGATAGAAATATGAAGTCTTAATAGGTTCAATTTCTAATGTTATGAATGAAAATCTATCAATTGTTTGATAAAAGTTTCAATCTTTTGGTCGTTTGATCGATATGATGTTGCATATGTATTTCAATTTTTAACTAATGTTTCTTATATATGTTCATTGTTCAGGTACTTTGTAGATGAATCTCTAGATGCTACTGAAATCATGGCAAATGGGGATAAATGATTCTTTGTTTTTTAATCACAAGTAAGGATTCCCGGATTGTGAAGTTTATGCTAAGTTAGAGTAATGAATTTTAGACAACAATTCGATGAATTTTTATCGGTTTGTTGTAAATAATCATTGCTCTAATTTAGCATAAGCTTCACAATCTAGGAATCTTTGTTTGTGATTAAAAATCAAATAATCGTTATCTCCATTTGCCATGATTTCAGTTATGTGAACTTACATGTAAGAGATATATTATCTTTGTGCAACAATCATTTATTTAAAAGTTTATTTATGGTGAAGTAGATTAGAGAAACATGTTCAATAGATTAGATGAATACAAAATCTAGTAGGTTTCTCGGTGATTTCTCATTGGCATCAATCAATCAAAAGTAAAATTTCGGGGCGGAGTGTGGGGATAGCCACATCCGTTATCTCATCCCTTAAGTGGTCTAATAGACATATGGGGACCCGAATAAAGTACTTTATATCACGAAATTACAAATTAAAGATAAACATTCCATATAGCTGAAATACAACATTTTTGAACTTTTTCCAATTTTTATTAAAAATTTCATTACCAAATAATTTTTGAATTCATTTTTAAGCATGCTAAAATACAACCATTTAAACTCTTATTCTAGTTCTCATTCAAGATTATAGTCATAAAATTCAATGAAAAAAATATATTGTACACAACATTTGTGACATGGACAAAAAATATATTGTACACAATAATTGACATGGACAAAAACATAGATCAATTCATTTTTGATATATAGTTAAAAACATTGCAATGGAATGCCATCCTCAATTATCCGTTCATAGTCACATATGGACAGTTTTCATTTTTTGTTTTTTAACTATTTTTTTTATGGAACTTGTACCAACCTTATTCGAGATGCCCATACTAAATGACTATACTGACAACATATAACATCGGGTTCATAATCTTGAAAGTAGACATAATTCATAGTCACATGGGTCTGCTGGAAAAAATAGCCTTTTAAAATGATGGATCCTCTCTCGTATGTAAATCCATTGTCATTGTAGTCTTCCAATAACTTCATCCTTCCTTCAGTGCATTGCATCAAATAATATTTCACATTTTCGTTGTTGTCTAAAGGTTCAATCACAGCGAAAACATCTCCAGCGCAAATTACAATTGGTGTTAGCATTTTTATTTATCAATTAAATTGACTATACACATAAGGTGATGGACAAGAATGAACAATCAATTTAAAAGTCAAGTAAGTTCATTACCTTCTCTAACAATATCTGAAATTCTATCGCCATCAGATGATATTGCTATCTCTTCTGATTCTAATTCTTCTACACTTGCTAGTGGCATTTTTCCCTTTGGATTAATCTCTATGTGTTTCCAAGCTTTTATGTAGTTGTTTGTTATGTTTTCACAAACTTCTGTAGATTCAACATTTTCAGTGCAAATATGACAAAAGCATGATTGCTTTCTACTATCAAATGCAAACACGTTTTGGAATGAATTTGTTTGAATAGAGTGAAGATCTCTAGTCCCATGTATGGTGCTAGCGTCATATGGTATTGATCTATTTATATCTTGGACCCTAACAAGCCAAAAAAACCTACACAATAAATGATAAATCACAAAAAACAACTTTTAATGTTAGTGTACGTGTACTTAAACATGTCAGTGTACATTTTTTAAAATTTTAAGAAATAATATAAATTAAAAAAATAGTGTACATACCTGCACACATATTTTGATTGTTGATTATAATCATGGCTTAGATTTAATTGACACCATTGGACAACCTTTGTAGCTGAATGAAATCGTGCAGAAGAATGGTTCATTTGCCATCTTCAAAATGCTTTTTTTACGCATGCTCCTGCACCATCATGTTCACCTTTTCCATGTCCAGTTTCAAAGAAATTTCAGCGATGTTTAATGTTCAACGCTTTATGAAGTCGACATAACCAAAAAAATGATCGTGAAGATTTAAATTGACCCGCACATCCATCAGACCATATCCAATGTTCATTGAATTTAACTTCGCGTTTTTTTTGTGAATCATAGAAAATATTTTCTATACAATGTTGAACAAAATGTGTATCGTGTGTATGATCATCGCAGATATAGAAGCGATATTCTTTAATCACATCTCGATTTTCACATGTGCTTTCAATGCCATCAACATCCTGTTGAGAATGTCTATATACAACATGGACAAATATCGAAACTTGGTCAGAGTGATAGTATTCACTCTGTATCTCTTTTTGTGCAGCAAATGTATAGTTTTCAGCGAAATCAACCACAGACAAAATTGTTCCGGGTGGAAAAATTTTACGAGACTGTTTGAATTGAAGATCTTGCCATCGTGCTCTATGTGAATGCTGAGTGTATTTATAAATTTCACTTTCAAATTTTTTGAGAAAATCTGTCATGCATATCTTATCTTCTAGCAAATCAATTCTTTTAGAATGTGAATCACTAGAACTTGTAGTATAATTGATGTATTCGTATCTCCTCCAATCAACATTTACATTTGAGAACGATTGATCATTATCGATAGAATATTTATTGTGGAATAACACCAGATTTTCACAACGATGATAATGTTTTCCATTGACACATTTCTTATTATAAAATACTTCATCGTGATTTCTCTCACATAGAGTTTGAGATATGAATTCACGTATTGTGGGCGGAGGTGGTGAATTTGTCCAAAACATTTTACCAAATTCAAGAAACGTGCCATAATATAACTGAAATTGCACATGATAACGGCAACAACATGTGTCACGTATAGTAATAGGTCTAACATACCATGGTTTTTGTTGCACAAATGTAGTGATTGATATATTAATTCCACGATGATCTTCCTTGAATTTATTGAACAATTGTACTTCTGCCATGTCCATTATATGTTTTGGTTGGCTTTCATATACATTTCGTGATATTCTTTTGCGTATCACATCTCTTGAATTTGGTGAAACTCGAGCATGTTCCAACCAATATTCCCGTACAATATCTTTAACACCTGCTCCCATTCTATCTTTGTAAGGTTGTCTACAAATAATTGCCCAGCAAGCAAGTTCATTATTTTCATCTATTTGCATTCTAAATTTGCTATGTTTGTATAATGTCTTTCTTGATGTTCCAACTGCTTTTGCTAGTTCTATTGTCAAACGCTTTTGTTTAGTATTAGCTGAAAGAATTGCTTTATGAATTGCTTTATGTGCAACACTGATATCTTTCTTCCTGAATTTTCTAAAAAAAATTATTGCATCACCTATATTTTCTATCACATTTTGTTTCAATTTCGACTCTTTTGTCGCCTTGTGAATACCCAATAATTATGTAGCACCTTCTAACTTCTTGGACACTAATAAACATCTCAAAATTTGTGCTTGTCCTGCTATTGAGTAATCCTTGAGAACTTCATCATAAAATTTTGTAGCACGATATCATGCAACATGTATTGGTCATTTTTCTCCATATTTGTCACAATCAATGTCTTCTAACATTTCATCTTCAATGGTGAAAGTACCTATACATCAAGTTAAATTTAATTTAACATATATCCAAAAATACAATTCATTATAAAAAAATGAATTTGGAAAATATATGATATATACATACGAGGTCCAATTTCTGGATCTTGAACGTGATCTTCAATATTAACTTCATCGACATTAGCATGTAAATCACTATTTACATCTTCAGCAATGGTCTCTTCCACTTCAATTTGTTCTTCTTGTACTCTATTTTCAATTTCCATTTCCTCAACATTATCATATAAATCTGTATTTATATCTTCAATAATTCTCTCTTCCGTTTCGGAAACCCTTTGTTTTTTGGCATTATATATGAGTTTTTCTTTTTCTCTATTAGGATCATCATCATGTTTACGATCACCTTTTTTTTATGTTTTCTCTTATTTCCCATGATTGTTTAATCTGTAGATGATAAATTAAAGAATCATCACTTTATAGTAAAAATAAATAAATTAAGATTTAAAAATATTTACGAAATTTATAAAAACATGAACTAAAATTTACTTCACCTTATAAAAATCTTGTAAGAGTCTTTTGAAGAAGATCTCTTTGGGATTAAATTTCCTTTAAAAAACTCTTTGAACATAAATCTTCTTTGAAAAAAATCTTCTTGGAAAGAAATAAGAACTCCTTGACAATAAATCACCTTTTAAAAAACCCATTGGAAAATAATAAGAACATCTTGTAAATAAATCTTCTTTGTAAAAACCACTGGAAAAAAAAAACTTTTTTGAAAAAATATGTAGAAAAAAAACCACTAGAAAAAAAATACTTTGGAAAAAAACTTATTTGTAAACATTTCTTGGAAAAAACCCTTGTAAATAAATAACTCATTTGCAAAAATACTTTGAGTAAACAACTTTTTGAAAAAACACCTTTCAAAGAAATAAGAAGTGCAAAACTACCTTGGAAAAAAACCCTTTCCAAAATACCTTAGCAAAACAACTATTTGAAAAAACTCATTTCAAAGAAATAAGAAGTGCAAAACTACTTTGGAAAAAAACATTTTTCAAAATACCTTAGCAAAACAACTATTTGAAAAAACCCCTTTCAAAGAAATAAGAAGTGCAAAACTACCTTGGAAAAAAACCCTTTGCAAAATACCTTAGCAAAACAACTATTTGAAAAAACCCCTTTCAAAGAAATAAGAAGTGCAAAACTACCTTGGAAAAAAACCCTTTGTAAATTACCTTACCAAAACAATTCTTTAAAAAAATCCCTTTCAAATAAATGAGAAGGAAAAATATATTTTCTTTGCAAAAATACTTTGGAATAAACACTCTTTAAATACAACCCTTGGAAAGAACTTCCTTGGAAAGAACCTCCTTGGAAAGAAACATTTTTTGCATAAACCACTTTGCAAATATGTCTAAGAAAAAAAATATTTTGAAAAACTCCTTGCAAAAATGCCTTAGAGAAAAAAATCATTTACAAAAATACCTTAAAAGAAGACTTATTTACAAAAATGCCTTACAAAAAAATCCTTCAATGTGCCCTTTGGAAAAAAAATAAGAAGAAACATACCTTGTAAAAACCTTTTTTTGCAAAAAATATCTTCTTTGAAAACCCTTTAAAAAATAGTTTGACAAGAAATATGCGAAGTTAAAACATGCGAAAATAATGAATCAATTTATGTTTATTTATATGAGTATAGAAAACGTTTTTTTTTTTTTTTTTCGTCGACGAAATTTTTTTTCCGTTTCATTATTCGGCCGAATAACCTTTGCTGTGATTGACGGTGCTGTTACAGAAAAAGTTTATTCGATCGAATAACCTCTAAGACATCGAAGCTTGGCGATTCTGCAGAATTTTCAGGTTTCTCCATTTTTGGAAGGGAAAAAGAACCTCTTACACTACAAAACGAATTTCGGACTTGATACCATTAGGTTCATCATTGAATCTACTTTACGTGGGTATAGATTTTGTCGTGTATAGATAAGAACTGATATTTCTAATGTTTTATTTTCGTAACATGTGTCGAGTTTGGATTCATCTCTTTAAAAACACGGTGAAAAGAAAAATCCATAACTTTAAAAATACACCACCAAAAAAATTGAAAAAAATGCGGGATTCTTAATTGGCGTGTCTACTTCAAAAGGGTGTTCATAGATTTGTTATTTTTAGAGTCAATTGAGAGAAAAGTGGCGCAACAAAAAACATGTTGAAAATTGACTAAGTTTCCCCATTGATCGACTTTAAAAAAATATAATAATTAGTATATAGATCCATTGGTTACAAACTTATAGTCATGCACTAGTACATTGTGTGTAGATTGTCGTAGCATTTTATATTTTTGCAAAAAATAAGTCTAACAACGATTTTACTGGCGCAACAAATCATGACTATTTTGTAGTCTTTTCATTTTATAAGAACACACTGTTAAACATTTGCGAAATCGACATATCAAATCTCAATAAAAAAAATTAAAAAATTATGAATAGAAAGCTAACATAATTCTCTAAAAGTTTTCTTTTTACTGCAAAGTGAAATTCTAAACAAAAATATCACTTTTGTTCGCCCAAAGTTGAAAAACATGAAAAAACCAGAATTATTTTCTCATGAGACCCCCCAAAATAGACACCCATCTTCATTTTTTCACAAATAGAGACTTTCAGAAAAAGGGGAAAACCCTTGTTCCTGTATTAGTTCATAATTTGGATCAGCTGCAACACGAGAGATAAACTCATCCATTGAAATAGGTTTATGATAAATCCGTAGCCAATAACCATTAACAAACAAATGTGTCTGATTTTCATCAATAGTGGTCAAGTGGACGGTTCCGTTGTCGAATACCTTGTCTATTCTATAGGGCCCCAGCCATCTTGTGCACAATTTTCCTTTAGAATACCTCTTGAACCGTGAATCATATAGTAAAGCCCAGTCTCCTTCACATAATACTTTCTTCTTTGTGAACTTGTCATGCCATTTGGAGCACTATTGTTCGAATTAATGTTGCCTGATGTACAATAGTTGTGCGCTTTTCATCTAATTCATTTAACTGATTCAACCGGTTCCTCTGAGCCTCCATTAAGTACAGGTTTTCTTCTATAGCTTCCTTCAGAGTTTTGATCTCAAATTAAATGGGAAATACAACGCTCTTACCGTATACCAATTCATATGGAGAGAAACCTATAGTATTGGGCCATGTAGTCCGATATGCCCATAATGCTTCTGGAAGTCGTTTAGCCCAGTCTCTACCATGTCTCTTCATTGTCTTTGTAAGGATATCCTCAATTACCTTATTTGTACTCTCCACTTGACCATTGGCTTTTGGATGATATGGCGAAGTTATCCAATGTTGAATATGATATTTCTGCAACAGGGTGTCAATCTTATGGGACACAAAATGCGGTCCTCCATCTGTTACTATTTATTTGGGTACTGCAAAGTGGGTGAAGATTTCCTCATATAAGAAATCTATCACAGCTTGATCATTGGCTCTTATCAGAGCCAAAACCTCCACCCACTTGGTCATATAGTCTGTGCAAACCAGTATATAAAAATTTTGTTTTGAGGGAGGTTTGATAGGCAGTTGTCGCAATCTTGAACATATTTCTTTGCATCGTGAAACATGGTAGGACAAAAATATCCCATTCTCAGTACCTTATGACCAGTTCTCGTACCAGAAAATGCCCCCATAGGGCTCATCGTGGCACACTTTCAGGATGCTGTGAATCTCATCTTCTCTCACACATCGTATGATCTCCAAATTTGGTTTTGTGTAAAACAGATGTCCTTCTATCCAATAGTATCTCGCACTCTGTTGTATAATTCTTTTTTTCTTTTTCTTTTTGATAAGTGCGCTGGAAGCTTATCTGCATCGGAATAATTAGTGATATATGCATACCAGGGGGAGTGTACTAAGACTGCGAAAAAATGCTCATCAAGAAAAGAATCTTCAACTAGTGAATTATCATCATTATTAGTTAGTCGAGAAAGAAAATCAACAACAACATTTTATTTTCGTGGTCTATCTACAATAGTAATATCAAATTCTTGTAACCGAAACAACCATCTAGTCACTCAAGCATTAGTGATAGATTTATTCATTAAATACTTAATGTCCAAGTGATCAATATGCATGAAATTAGAATACCTAGTGATATAGTGTTTGAACTTATTAATGGCATAAACAATAGCAAGAAATTCTTTTTTCTGTCACTGTGTAGTTTAGTTCAGTAGGGGCCAAATTATTACTAACATAATAGATAGCATATGGACTATGGCCTTCTTGTTGTCCCAACACTGCTCCAATAGCAGTATCCGAAGCATCAGAGGAAATATGAAAAGGGAAAGCCCAGTTAGGCCCTCTTAAAATAGGTGCTGTGGACAACCTTATTTTTAGTTCTGCAAACACGGTCTGGCATGCATCTGTCTAATTAAATTGTGGATACTTCATTAACAAAGTGAATAAAGGAGATTCTAATTTAGAAAAAATTTCTATGAATCATCTATAGTAACCAGCATGTCCAAGAAAACTATGTACCCTTTTCTGCGTTCCAGGAGTAGGAATGTTTGCAATTACCTTTATTTTAGCTGGATCTACCTGGATTCCTACAACGGAGATAAAATTCCCAATAACTATACCCGCACTCATCATCATGTGACACTTTTCAGTAGTCAGGGATAGTTGGGTATGTTCACAGCGTTCTAAAACCCTTTCCAAATTTCTTAAGGCTTCGTCAAAACTACTACCATATGGAGTAAAATCATCCATACAGATCTCCATGCAATCATTAACCATTTCAGAAAAGATCCCAATTGAAGCTCGCTGAAATGTGGCTGGTGCATTACATAACCTAAAAGGAACCACCCTATATGCAAAGGTGCCCCAAGGACAAGTGAAAGTGGTTTTATCTTGATCTTCGAGGGAAATCTGGATCTGATTATATCCACTAAAACCATCTAGAAAGGAAAAGAATCCTTTTCCGTACAAGGTATCCAAAACCTGATCGATGAATGGTAAAGGGAAATGGTCTTTTTGTGTAGCCTTGTTCAGTTATCTATAGTATACACAAACTATGCACTTCCCATTTTTCTTAGGTACGATCACTACTGGGGAAACCCATTCACTGTCCAACATAGGATAGATAAATCCTGCCTCCAAGAGTTTCTGAATCTCTTCTTTCAAATATCTCTTAAGTTTGGGTTCATTCCGCGTTGTGGTTGGCATACTGGCATGGAATCATTTTTTATGTAGATGTGGTGAGTACATAATCCTTAGGGAATACCTCTCATGTCTGTATACTACCATGCAAATGCCCCCTTTGCATTTTCAGCAATGTAACCAGACGTTCCAGTTAATCGAGCGCAAGATTAGGATTGATATTGAAGGTTTTTCCAGGCTCGATTTCTACTGGGATACTCTTTGAGTTCTCAATTAATGGGACTATTTTGACATTACTAACTAGGGTCTCTTTGGTAATTTCTTCTTGTTCCTGTTCCGTTAAGGTACTATTCAAGATTTGATATGCATTTTTGGTGACAGACATAGGCTCACTAATAACACTGTTGATAGCGTCACGGCTCTCCCAATTGTTAACAATGGATGAGTGATTTCCTCTTCTTCCAAATCCATCCATAATGGAGTTTCAACATTTAATCTTGGTCGGGTTGGAGGATATAAGGTCAGGATTTTGATATCAGTTCCATCGAAAATCGTCATGGATCCTACTATACAGCTGATACACACATCTACTGTATCTAACCACGGTCTCCCTAAGATTAATGGGTGTCCCCCCAGCTGTGTTTTAGTCTACAAAACAAGGAAGTCTGTAGGGTATTCCCACAAGTCCACATAGACCACTAGGTCATCCAAGATTCCTTCAAGTCTGATTGTAGATCTATCAGGTAATTCTAGTATAGTAGGGGTAGGCCTGAGATTAGTGAGTCCTAACTTCTTTACAATCTCAATGGTTATAACGTTTATCGCTACACCTAAATCAACCAAAACGTTAGGGATCTGGGTACACCAAATATATACCGTAATAGTGGGATTAACTAGGTCATCATATTTGGCCAGTGGAGTCCTTCCCATCATTAGTTCAAATAATTTCCCCACTACATGAACTGTAGGAGGATCCTTAGGGTTCCTTCCTGGATTTTTCAGACACAGATCCCTAACAGTTTTGGTGTAGATAGGTACTTTGTGTAGGTCTTGTAATAGTGGAATATTAACATAAAGGTTCTTCAATTCTCCTAGGATATTGAAACGAGGTTGTTCCACTGCCTTCTGTAAGGCCAAACGTTCAGGATATGATGGTTCTCTAAAAAATTGTGTAGGCTGAGTTTCAATATGTGTTTCTACAAGTGTTTCAGCTGGTGTCTCTTTGGGTGTTTCAACATCCTCAATAATGGGGATTGTTGTGTTGAATGGGTTCTCAAATTTTTGATTCATTCTGTCTTCGGTCACAGAGGATGGAACATCCTCGATGACAATAGGCTCCACTACCCTCCCTGATTGTAAGTGTAATTCATTGCAATGGACAAGGGAAATGGAATAAGCTGGCATGTTGGAAGTTTTGAATTGTTGTACTTCCTTATTATTAGGATTGGGGTTAGGTTGACCAGGTAGTTGTGGTCGTAGTGGTATGTTCATTGGTGTGGCATTATTTTGGAGTTGCAGCTATAGATGCTGATACTGTGGATGAGGAGTTTGATTGTGAGGAAACTGATTTCCTGGATAAGGATTTCTCCAACCAGGAGACCAAGGAGCTTGCTGGTTTGAGTGTTGTGCCCATGACGTCCAACGAGCAGGATATTGCATTGAAGGTTGTGGTGGATTCCATTGGGTATTAGTATAGGAATAGTGTGAAGGAAACTGATTATTCATATTATTCCAAGAGTTGAAAGATGAGGGATCTGGGTTCATACCTAGATTCTAAGGCTGCCAAGGCTTCTTCTGAGAGATGAAGTAATATTGATCCACATACGAAGTGGATGCCTGAAGGAATGCCTTGAAATTTGGGAGTGAGGGGAATTATTTAGTATTGTGCTCTAGATCGCACAGGACACATACCTCCACCTTATCAAGCAGGCACTCCCTTAATGGGTGGTTATTCCTACATTTAGCACAGAATACACCAAGTGCCAGATCTTCTTCTGCTTGCCTATGTTTTTCTCTCAAAATATCCAACTACGAGGAAATGGAACTCATCATGTCAGTTTTAAAGTTTTCAAGAAGGTTACATATCTCTACCCGAGTAGCCCCTCCAGTGGCTGACTTTTGTGCCCTTGTGAGGACATCTCGATATCGATCTCTGTATCGAGTGTTGGTTCTAGAGGATCCCCACGAGTATCTTCGACATAAGTCGATGATATTTTCAAAAGGTTCTTTTGAGATATCCCCTTTTCCAAAAAAATTAAGCATGCCCAGGAAGTCTTCTCTAATTACACATAGTAAAATAATTTTGAGGACATCTTTCCCAATATCAGCGTGACTAGATCTCTGCAAATTGTATAGAAATGTTTCAACAAATTCCTCCAAAATCTCCTCTTCTTTTTGGACCATCTTAAACAATTCTTCCCTCCTATCCTTAGTTCTGCAATAGTCTTGATATTTGGCAAGGAAAATTTGATTAATTTTCTCCCAGGTGGTAATAGTCTCACGGCCTTAACTCATGAATCAACGCAGGGCATTTCCCTTTAGGGTTGCAGGAAATAGTTTCAACTTCTGTGCACTCAAGGTATAGTCATAAATCTGACATAAGATATAAAATTTGAAAAGGAATTCATCTGGATCTTCGGTGGAATTACCATGGAAATTCGACAAAACCAAAGGTGAAATATTCTTCATGGGAGTCGCCCCTGGTGTTTGTCGGATAGGGAATTCAAGTGTGAAAACAGTGTCTCCATGCTGATTATCCCCCTGATCCGCACATGGCCAGGAAGCACGAGGGGGAAAACAGTTCGACTGAATGAGTCAGATCTGTTATGGAGGAAGCTTAACAAACAGAATGCGCAAAGCATGAATACACTACATATATAGAAGACAAACATACATAGACAATATGAAGGAATGAGAAGTGATCTTCTATTACTAGATATGAGATCATCAATTGATTCTATGCTTGTATATTACAATAGTTTACATGATTATATAGAGAGTGTTGAGACGCTTGGGTGCTTTCCCGTTACGTTCAGTTACAAGGGAAGTTAGAATGGTTTGACAGTTCAACCGTTACATTCGACTGGAAGACAGAGATACAATCTGTCGAAGTTCAACAGTCACAAATCGCAGATCGACACTGCATATCGATGTCGCGAAACTGTGAGGTCGCAGAACATGTCAACGTCACAAAGTTGTCAAAGTCATGTCGAAGTCGAAACTTTTCAAATTTGTGTCGACGTCGATGAATTGTCGAAGATGTGTCAAAGTTAGCTTCCGAAAATAATGCCAACTGCAATGTGGATCAGACCTTCTTCCATAAGAAACAATGGTCCCCATTGTTTGCTTGTGAAGGTGAGGAAACTTGTCAGTCAGTTCAGTAGAAGAGTACCAATTTCCTTGTGCTGGGATCTGTCCGGCTTTAGCTACCTAAAATAAGGGAATTGTGTTCGTCCTTGTATGGCGTACTCGTCATCCTACAATGGTGTCGCAAGGAAGAAGCTCTTGAACATCTGGATTGATTTCGTCGGGGTCTGCTGTCGGTAAGTCGTTATTTTCCAATAGTGCTGCATGATATGGTCGAAGTAGATCCACATTGAATACTGGATGCAGACCCGGGCATGCAAGAATGTCAATATGGAAACCATTTTCTCCAATCTATCGAAAAATACTGTATGGAACATATCGCAAAGGTTTGAGCTTCTTGTATGGACCAGTGAAGCGCTCCTTCTTGAGATGTAACCATACCTTATCCCCAATATGGAATGAATGAGGAATACGATGCTTGTCGTGTTGGGCCTTAGATTTCTCGTTTGCTCATTGCAACATATCCTGTGCTTGCTTCTGGATGTCACAGATTTGATCTTGAAACTTCAAGGCTTAATCAACTTCTCACTAGCTATAATCAGTGTCAGAGTTTGGCTGTGTTGAGGAGCTGATGAAGTCGATAGGCGCTGAGGGTTGAAATCCGTAACAGATCTCAAATGGACTCTTGTTGTAGAACTATGTTGAGAACGATTGTAACTGTGATGTATGTATGGAATAATTTCATCCCATGTGCGTTGATGCTTGTGGTTGTACATGCGAAGCAGTTGTATGACCAAGTGATTCACAACTTCCATCTGTCCGTCGGCCTGAGGATGGAAATATGTCGACAATGAGATTTGTGTGTCCAACTTTTTCCAGAAATTCTTCCAAAACATGCTGACGAATATGGCATCTCAGTCGAAAGTAATGGTTGTGGGTAAACCAAAGTGTTTCCAAACATGTGTGAAGAAGAGCTGCGCAGTCTGCTGCACTGTCATGGTCTTTTTACATGGTATGAGAATGGCCATCTTGGAAAATATATTGACTACTACTAAGATCGCATCATGTTGATGTTTGGCAGTAGGATATCCCATCAAGTAGTCCATAGAAATATATTCCCATGGTTGACTAGGAACTGACAGAGGTGTGTACAATCCCTGTCGTCGATTATGCGGTTTAGAAATGGCACAAACCCCGCATGATCGAATGTACTAGTTGACATCAGTTTTAATTGTAGTCAAAAAGAAATACTTATGTAGAATAACAAGTGTCTTTGCTACTCCAAAGTGTCTTGCAGTCTTGCTATAGTGTGCGTCCCAAATGAGCTGTTGTTGATGCTCACTGGTCGGTACACAAAGTTGTCCAAGTTTGTATAGCAAGGTGTACTTTATCTGGATTGACGTGAATGCATGCAGATTCAATGAGATACCCCAAATATTTGATGATGTTCATCGCAAAGGAACACTTCTCTATGTTCAAGTAAAGTCGATGTTGCTGGAGAGTGTTCAGGACTTGTCGAAGCTTTCTGACATGTTCTTTCCATGATCGACTGAAAATCAGTATGTGGTCGAGATAGACAATGACCCATTTGTCGATGAAAGGTCGAGGAATGCTATCCATGTATCGCATGAAGGTCGTAGGTGCATTGGTTAAGCCGAAAGGCATGACTAACCATTCAAACAAACCTTCCTTGGTATTGAAAGCAGTTTTCCACACATCTGAGGGCTCGATTGGAATCTGATGATATCCCGACTTGAGTTTGAGCTTAGTAAATAATTTAGCACCTTTTAGAAAGTCGATGAGCTCGTCTATCCGTGGCAGAGGGTACCGATTCTTTACCTAAATTTTGTTGAGTGCCCTGTAGTTGATGCACATGCACCAAGTCCTATTTTTATTTGGAAAGAGGACGATTGGAATTCCACAAGGAGAGGAGCTGGGTTAGATATGACCTTTGTCAATCAAATCTTGAATTTATCTACGAATCTCTTCATTTTCGAGAATGGATCTTCTGTAAACAAATGCTTTAGGAAAAGAAGAACTGGGAGCAAGTTCAATGGAGTGCTTTACCTGGTAATGTTGAGGTACTCCATCCGGCTCTTGGAATAAACTCTGATACTTGTTGAGAACGTTGTCGATCAACAGCTTATGTCGGGAGCTTATTTGTTCAGTGAGTCGACTCGCCACTACAGTATTCCTAGAATGTTGCAGTTTGATCATGATTAACACGAATTTCTAGGCATGATTGATGAGCTTATTTGTCTCTTTAGCAGATATCATTGAAACTATTTGTGTAGGTCGTCACTCTGGAATGTTGTACTATTGATTCTAGATTCTAACAATCACCTTCTGCGGTCGTGATTGAAAAATTCCATGGCGATCCCATAGGTAAGGTTTCCTAAACAGGGTGTTGTCTACGGAGAGTGGTGCTACGTCGCAGAGTACTTCATCTTCAAAAGGATTTATGAAGTAGGAGAGTTTGCATTGTCGGGTGATCCGTAGTTCCTGCCCATCCTTCATCCAACAGATGTTGTAAGGCTGAGTATGTAGAGTGGTGACAAGACCTAGTTTCTTTACGATATCTTCAGAAACAAAGTTCTGCTGGCTACCGTTATCCACAATCAGATGTAATGGATTGTGCCGAACCCATATCCGTGTATGGAATAGGCGCTCTCGTACCTCCATGTCGACGATAGTCGTGGCTGCTGAATTGTTCGATAGAAGAGTCATTGCATTTGTATCCGATTCTTCCACCGTCTTGTTGAACACGTCGGATGTCGACACTTTTTCCAAAAATGTCTTTCGAGCTTTGCATTCAGACGGATCATGCCAAGATGAGTGGTGGTAATCTCACCATTTTCTGGTCAGTGGTTGTTTGCTACATTCCCTTTTTTGAAAAGGATTTTTGCCGTGATCTGGATTTGGCGGGGTCGGCTGAGAAGATTTCAACTTGTTGTAGTCAGATGATGTCTTCTTTTCAGGTGGTCGTCCTAATGTCGGCTTTGTCGCGAAGCGTTCTTTCCCTTTCTGCTTGGTTTTGAGTTTGTTGGCATAGTGGAATGCATCCACAAGCATATTGACAGTTAGAAATTCCATCTCTTGCTGAATATAGTGGGATAATCCGTTGATGTACTTCAGAACAAGTAATTTGTCTTCTTCTTGGGCGCCAAGTCTAGCCATGATTTGATAGAACTCATTGGTGTAATATGTATTGATTGGTCTTTCCATTGCCTTAGCTGCTGCCACTTCTTATACTGCTGCTCGAGGTACTTGGGCAAGTAAAATTCCTTTCGGATGTGTTCGATGAATTTATCCCATGTATTGATGCGGTCTCCACTTTTCTCCATCTTTGTCGAGAGGTTCTCCCACCAGCAGTGCACAAATGTTGACATCTTTAAGGCTGCAATGGTGATCTTGTTAGCTTCTGAGAGTTGATTCACAGAGTAATAGGATTCCAATTTTTGCACTCAATTGTCGACGAATTCTGCATCAATATTACCTTCAAGATTCGGTATGTCCAAATTCATTTTCACTTTGAAGGGGATGATTTTATCGGGGTGAGTTCTGGTCAAAAATCCTCGGGGTGTCGAAGCAAATTGCGTGAGAATATTTATTGAACCGGGTGAACATTTCAGTTCATTGTCGAGTCAATGCTTGATGAATAAGTTGTGATGTCTCGTTGGCTACATGTCTATCATCTGTTTCTTCTTCCATTTCCGGAGGTAGTGTCTACTTGGATTGCTGAGATTGCGAGCGTGTTTGAATAGGCATAAGTCGATAACTTCACTGGAAGTGTCTACGCAAACTTAAGCACGAACAAAACTAAGTGCTCTAATACCAATGATCCGCACGTGTCCAGGAAGCATGCGGGGGACAACAGTTTGACTGAATGAGTCAAATCTGTTATGGCAGAAGCCTAAGAAACAGAATGCGCAAAGCAGGAATACACTACACAGAAAGAACAGAAATATACATCGAAAATATGTAGGAATGAGAACTGATCTTATATTACTGGATATGAGATCATCGATTGATTCTATGCTTGTATGTTAGGAACCTATGTCAACCCTTCTCTTTACTATGTTAGTATATTGTTGTTGGACGCATATGCTTTGTAAGTCGTCCCGTAGTATTATATGTCCCATGGTTTTGACTAATAGTATTGGGCATAGACTTAGTATATAAGTGTGTGTTGAGGTCATTGAAGGCACCGTGAAGTTAATTGTATTGACCTTGCTCAAAGGAGGTTGCCCCCTCGAAGTGGGCCGTGATCAATATAAAAGTGATTCTGTTCTATTATTTTTGATATCTCGTGTATTTGCATTAATTAATTATTGCAGGTTCATCACAGCTGGTATCAGAGCACTTTCTTGGGCTCGGTGGGTGGAATTTCTGCCATTTTTTTTTTTCGCATCTGTTGCAGCTTCGGATTTGGGAATAATCCCTATCCACTTAACTGTGGGAAGTACTTGGGCATAAGCCCTAAAAATCATTGTGAGGAGTACCACAGGAACCCCAAAGTAGCTGGCCCATTGAGACGATCTGCCAGCGAAAAGGGCAATGACCCCTACCTGATTGACTAGTTCTCACCCGTGAGGTAAACCAAGAGCTGTCGTTTGTGGCAAAGCGGTTATCAGTTTTACATGAGCCGTGGAGTGAGGGGTATTGCCCCAATACGCAAGCCGTCAGACAGCATTGGTGGCCGAGTGAAACACCTGAACTGTTAGGAAGAAGTACATACCTGGGGTCCATATCTATTTTCAGTTGAATTGTTGTCGACCACTTCTGCTCCAGATCCAGTCGTTTCAGATCTATTCTGAAAGTCGTTCCAGATCCATTCGTCGTTTCAGATCCAGCCATTTCAGATCTATTCTGAAAGTCTTTCCAGATCCAGTCGTCATTTTAGATCCAGCCATTTTCAATCCCTTCCGCACCGTTGCAGATCCATCTATTGCGGATCCCTTCCGCGCCGTTGTTGCCGATCCATTTCTGAAAAAAAAAAAAAAAAAAAAAAAAAAAAAAAAAAAAAAAAAAAAAAAAAAAAAAAAAAAAAAAAAAAAACTCCATATCTCCCTTGTTTTCACTCTGTTTCCCCTGAAATTTTTGGGGAACCCCTGTCATTCCATTCTGCATCTTTCATTCTTGAGGAACCTATCCCCAATTCCCCTTCCCAAAGCTCGAAATCCCACATTTGTCTATTTTTAGGGTTTGCCATAACTTCCTCAGATTTCACCCAATCACCTTCAAATTTTACCACAGCGTTCCTTTCTGAATTCTGCTTCCTTGTCCCTCTTTGCCAAATTTTCTCATTCTATCACCCCCGCTTCTGAAATCCCCCTTTTTGCTTTCTTGTCCTTTCGACAGTGTCCAAAATCTAGTCAAACCCCAATTACCCATCAGATTGTTTCCCCAATCCAAATTTCCCTTTACTAAATCAACTTCTGTTTGTGTTTTTCTACGCATTCCACCAAAAAAAAAAAAAAACCCTAGTTATGGTTGTCACCCGTGCAGGAGCACACACCATGGAGGAAGCACTTGCAGCAATCCAAACCAAACTCCAAGATCTGGATGAAAAATTTGTCAGCCTCCATCTTTAGCATTCAGCCATGAACAATACCAGACAACCATAATCTTTTGCAGCCAGCGGGTTCTCTTCTTCCAACAATTTTCCTGGGCCGAAGCTTGATTTTCCTCGCTTCAATAGTACTGATCCGACTGGATGGATATATCGAGCAGAACAATATTTCCGTCTGCATAATACTTCTGATGCCCAAAAAGTTCCACTTGCATCTTTTCATTTGGAACAGGAAGCCCTTCAATGGTACCGTTGGTACATCAAAGCTCATCCCGAGCCAAACTGGACAGATTTTTGCCAACTCATTTTGCCACGATTTGGTCCTAGTACTTTTGATGATTTCACAGGAGCACTCACTAAACTTCACCAAATTGGAACAGTGAGAGAGTATCGGACATAATTTGAGAAGTTGGCCAATCACACAGAAGGATTGTCTGATGAATTCTACAGGAGTTGTTTTATCAGTGGTCTCAAGGATGAAATCCGCTCAGAGGTCAAAATGTTTTGTCCCAACACAATGATGGAAGTCCTAGGGTTGGCTAAGCTGGCCAAGGACAAAATCACAGCTCAACAACGCTCCAAACCCACCTTTGTTCCCTTCAGAAATATGGGTTCCCAACGACCTCCCATCACGCCTGCTCCTCAACCAACTCCTATCAAGCATTTATCTGAAATAGAAATGCAGGCACGCCGAGAAAAAGGGCTTTGCTATAATTGTGATGAGAAATTCACTCGGGGACATAGATGTGTTCAACAAAAGCTCTATCTCTTGGATGTGGATTCTCCACCTGCCTTAGAACTTGGTGAAGAAGCTACAGATACAGTAGATGATCAGGTCGACATTCAACACCCGCCTGTTGACACCGCATCTCAGGACGACCCACCCGAGATCTCTCTCCATGCTGTAACCGGTGTCACCACCCCACAAACAATGCAGGTCAGGGGATACTTCAAGAAGCTCCCTCTTACCATACTCATTGATTCTGGGAGTACTCATAACTTCATTGACCCTCGGATTACCAAACAGGCTGATTGTTTTGTCCATCCTTGCTCCAACTTTGAAGTCACGGTTGCCAATGGGGGCACCTTACCTTGCAAGGGGAAGTGTCACAATGTGCGTATCTCTATGGAAGATTATAACCTACGCTCTGACATGTTTTCCTTGTCCTTAGGCGGATGTGATGTGGTTTTGGGCGTTCAATGGTTACGCACACTTGGCCCCATCTTATGGGATTTTGCTGAACTTTGGATGCAGTTTAAAGTCAATGGGGCACAACACAAATTTATGGGCTTACAACCAGGGTCTCTCTGCATCATCAGTTCACATCGCCTGGAAAAAATCCTTAAGAAGAATTCACATGGTGTCATCGCTCAGCTCAATTCCATTCAGATGCACCCATCAACAGTCTCCACTACTTCCTTGGATAGATATGCAGGTATCTTTGCTGAACCAATGCGCTTGCTGCCTTCAAGAGACCTTTCCGGTAAGAATTTAGCCACATCTACCTCTCAGCAGGAAATTATGGCTATTTTGCATGCAGTACAAAAGTGGCAGCCATACCTATTAGGGAATTATTTTTGCATCAAGATTGATCTCTCGAGTCTGGAAAATTTTCTGGAACAATGGGTCTCCTCCCCAACACACCTGAAATGGGTTATCCCTATGTGATCACTTACAAGAAGGGTAAGGACCATATGGTGGAAGATGCTCCTTCTCGCACAATTGATGACCCAGTTTCTCTTACAACTCTTTCTTTGCTTGTTCCAAATTGGTTGTAATATGTTCAACAGGGCTATCTCTTCTATGAACTCCATGCTTCTTCATCAACAGGGCACTCTGGGTTCTGCAAAATGTATGACTGGGAACAATGTAACTTCTTTTGGCAGGGACTAAAAATGACAATTCAACAGATGGTGGCTGACGATTCATTTTCACTTTGAAGGGGATGATTTTATCGGAGTGAGCTCTGGTCGCAAATCCTTGGGGTGTCGAAGCAAATCGCGTGAGAATATTTATTGAACAGGGTGAACATTTCAGTTCATTGTCGAGTCAGTGCTTGATGAATAAGTTGTGATGTCTCGTCGGCTGCATGTCTATTGTCTGTTTCTTCTTCCATTTCTGGAGGTAGTGTCTACTTGGATTGCTGAGATTGTGAGCGTGTTTGAATAGGCATAAGTCGATAACTTCGCTGGAAGTGTCTACGCAAACTTAAGCACGAACAAAACTAAGTGCTTTGATACCAATGATCCGCACGTGGCGAGGAAGCACGAGGGGGACAACAGTTTGACTGAATGAGTTGAATCTGTTATGGCAGAAGCCTAAGAAACAGAATGCGCAAAGCAGGAATACACTACACAGAAAGAACAGAAATATACACCGAAAATATGTAGGAATGAGAACTGATCTTATATTACTGGATATGAGATCATTGATTGATTATATGCTTGTATATTACAATAGTTTACATGCTTATATAGAGAGTGTTGAGACGCTTGGGTGCTTTCCTGTTACGTTCAGTTACAAGAGAAGTTAGAACGGTTCGGCTAGACTAGAAGACACAGAGACAGTCTGTCGAAGTTCGACAGTTTCAAGACGCAGATCGATGCTACATGTCGATGTCACGAAACCGTGAGGTTGCAGAACATGTCGAAGTTGTGAAGTTGTTGAAGTAGAAACTTGTCGAATTTGTGTCGACATCGATGACTTGCAGAAGATGTTTCGAAGTTAGCATCCGAAAATAATGCCAACTGCAATGTGGATCACCCCCATGTCATCTTTATGATTATTGGGACGTTCTTGATGCTCTCCATGCTCTTCATTATCCATGTTTTCCTGGTTCTCCTGTTCTTCTTTTATTCCTTATTTCTCTTCTCTCATTCTTTCTTCCTCTCCTCACCTTCTTTCTTCCTCCCTCCTTCTTTCTTCCTCCAGTTCCTGATGATGATCTAACCACTCCTCATTAGTTACTCTATGATCATTGATTTGATAAATATATTCTCGAGCCACTGCAACTACAACACTTCCCTTATATTCAGGGGGTCTCTTCTCTGGAATGGGAGTCGAAGGTCCAGTTGCATTCTCCACAGTTGATGCAGAAGTTTCAAGGTTAGGGAGAATGGAGCTTCCTCTTCCTAAAGATGTTCATGGTAGTTTGGTAGAGGAATCAGCTTTAGTGATTAATTCATCAATGAATGTCTATCTTCCCAAACCTTGGTTACTTCCACGACCTCTTCCATCTGCAGGATTAGTATTTTTGGGGGGTTCCCAAAATTTTATTCTCGTATTCATGGAAACTTCAAATATTCATAGCTAATGAAATAAAATTAATCAACTACCATCTATGTCTGCCAATTACCTTCCCTGGAAATGGTACCAAAATGTTGGTAACCCCAGGATATGCTAATTGATTACAATTAACAAACAGAGTGCTCGATATCAATTGTCAACCCAGGAAAGTCTGATTGTTTCACAGGTAAGTAAGCAAAGTATATGCATAAACACTTCAATAGCTCACTAAATAAATAAAAAACATTAATCCTACCTAACTGCCAAGTCAATCTCAACTCACTATGAAAGCAAATCTAAATTATCAATCTAAGAACTCAAAGGATTCCTAATTTCCCACAACATCAATCCTGTAACAACTAATCTAAGAATGAATTAACTAGAATTTCTTTTGCAAGAAGTTAAATCCTAAAAATATCATAATTCAAATCATCACCTATCTAATTAAGAAAATTCTATGAAATATAAATAACATTAATGTGCATCAGTTGAGATTCACTGTAACAACGAATATTAACTAACACAATTGCATAGGAAAGAAAACTATTCTACATAGTCGACTGTTCACACCACACTATTGCAGCAAACCAAAGGAAAAACTAGAATTATGCGATTATCCAATTAACTACTGTCGCATCAATCTGAAACACTAACTACTATAACTCCACATCAACCAAAATAAATTCAAACTAAAACATCTACTTAACTTGACAATATTCGTGAGAAGGAGGGCCTAGACTTCTAACAAAGATGTCATTAAAGGCTAACAAAATCTACAACACAGAAATATTGAGAATTGATGCTCCTTTCATTAAATAATGGGAATACAGTGTTGCAGTATCGATCTGTTACAATCTCCTGTTCATAAAAATGCTAACCCCCGGCTCAAATCACCTTCTTGTACTTATACAAAGATGATGTAGCTCAGATCCACTAATTTTGGGAAGCCATGAATATATATGATCTGCAGGCTTTCGAATTGAAACAGAAACAGTTACAACCATTATTACATTAAGTGGAGTCGCTCATAATGATGGATGCTCTTTTAATCCGAACAGTTACAGGACGAACAAGTTCCAGTTGATCGAAAGGAAATATGCTTGGATTGTTTCAACATGGACTAGTCCCTGCTGGCCGTGTGGATAAACACTCACGCTTTCTCGTCAATGACTCAAATTGGATCCTAAAATGGGGAAACTGGACGCCAAGTCTTCTTAACTCCACAAGTCCAGCAAGTTGCTACACCTGGAGTCTTTTGATGTTCTGAACTTTGCTTATCAAATCAACACAAGTCAGTGCAATTCAAAGGTAAATTTCATAAGCATAGATAATATTAAGAATTAATGAAACACAAAAAGAATAAATTATACCTGATAAAATCCATGCTTGGCTTGGAAATATATGTGTCTGAATTGTAGAAGAATAGGGAAAAATAGGGGAAAAAGGTATTGATGAATATGGTCAAGAAGGGTCTATTTTGGCACCCAACAACAATGACATAACTAATTTGAAGAATTTAAAGTCACACTGAATAATATCTTCCAAATACCCATAGTATCAATTTTATGAGAGATCTAGATGTATGTCACTTCTAGAGGAAACATTGGTAACCTCAAATACTACATTTCTCCCACAATCAGATGTTTTCTTCATTTCATCCAACTTTTTGATGCGAAATTTATGACCATTGCACCACATAGACTTATGGTGTTTGACCTGGAATATGCCATACACATAAAGATTACATTGTCAATTGATGATTAAGTACATATTTATGATTAGAATGTATGCAAAGAAAAAAAAATCAAATTGTACATCAATATAATTGAAAAAAAATAAATAGTATGGATGATTAATATGATTTCATGTTTATCTTTTAAACCATATGCTAAATTGATTTCCCTTTGTGTAAGATTGGTATCTCCATTGTGATGAGCTGCTTTAACCAATGAAGCAACACCTTCCCATGATATTCCATCACCAGATTGTTTACGTCGTTCAATCCATACCGTCATCCAATCGATATTGTTTGTGACATATAAATGAATTGCATCCCACTCTCCAACAACTGCATGATGAAAATAAAATTACAATTCACAAATGTATAATTACTTAACATGGTATACACTTTTAATTGATGCATATTGAATATTAAAAATGAAATAAGTATGATATATACATAAAAAGAAACAGTCAAATGTATTATAATTAATCTCCACCAGCTAATAATTACCTTTCACCTTCCTTGATTTACCTTTCCCCTTCAGGTACTCCCCTTCAAATTTGTTAATGGAGTTTGGATCACAAATATGACCTAAATCGAGCTTTGATGCTAATTTAGGAAGATATTCACTAATATACACCATGTTCTATTATACCATATATCCATCAACCATAGAACCCTCAAGACGTTCTTGTTATCTAACCAAATCCTTCAAAAATTTCAAGTGCCTCTCGACCATCCACATTTATCTTGAGTGTACAGGTCTGCACAACTCAATATCCTCAACTTGGTGTATGAGGTAGTGTTCTTGTTCATTGAAAAATGTTGAAGGTAGATGCTTTTGCATTTCACAAATGAGATGAGGAAATTCTCTCCTCCAATACTTTATATCTTCTTTATGGATTTATTTATATGACAACCATCTACAAGTGATGCAAGCAAATCATGATATTTAACAAAAATAACATTATATTAAATAACCATTAGTAAAAAAAATTCCAAATATAAGTTCTACAATGAATTAAACAAACACTTTATGCATGAAATATATTGCTACTTATTGTTGCAAACAAATATAATTTGTTTGACATTGTGGTTGAAGTTGTCTGGGAGAGATAGAGGTAGAACATATTGTAACAATAAAATCGTTTCATTATTTTTTACAAAAGCAGACAAAAAATACCAACGACATGCACTAGCATAAAAAATATAGCAATATATATACCAGAATAATTACCTTAATGAAGAAATGCCAATCATGTGTTTTCACCCCCCCACCAATTCACCTTTAATTGTTAAGATATTCTTCATGTTCTAACAAAATCCAGTGGGAAATTTAATTTTTCACATGACTTCTTTTACAACATTGATTTGTTGCTCCATTAACAAACATGGAAGTGAGTTTATATTAATTTGGACTCCATTGATATGTAATTGAATGACATATTTCATTGCATGATTGGCTTCCTGAATTTCATTGCAAATTTTGACCTTTTTTTCTTTGTCACTCCTTCCATCCAATATTTTCCATAATGTTTCAGCTACATTCTTTCCAATATGCATTGCATCAAACATATGAGAAATTTGTATGTTCTCATAGTAGGGAAACCTATTGAATTGTTTAGGATAACTTTTCAATCCTCATGGAATCCCATTAGTGCCTTTATGATCACAACGGACATCATGAATCATAGTTTATAAATAAATTACAAAAATCAATGTCAATTAGAGTAAACAACACACAATAAAAAAAATTCAAAACATTTCATATATGATGATAGATAGACAATTTGATCCATACATACCTTGATGATTTCTATTATATTGCAACTTCCATAGGTGAGGTGTCATTCTCTTTGGTTTTAATGCAGTCTCTTCTTTCCAATAAAAAATATGTTTTTTGTTAGTTCGATACCTATGATTCTTAGAGAGGAATTGCCTATACTCATCAAACACCTCCTTTCCTAAACTTTTTGAATGACGATATTTTATCTTAGGACCACAAACTGGGTATGCAAATTTTCCCTTTGTTTGAATACCTATAAGAGATGGATTAACTATGTCAATTATAATTATATAAAATGAATGGATTATTTAAAAAACATGCATGATTAATATATCAAATTCATAAAATTAAATACTATCGAAGTGGATGTTATAATTACATACCACAAAAATGGGTTAGCCCTGGGGCATCATGAATTGTCCATACAAGCATTGCATGGAATTGGAATTGCCTTTGTCATATTGGTCTAGAGACATCATACATAGTCATGCCATTCCATAGCTTTAGTAGCTAATCAATAAGAAGAATCGATATATACATTCATATCTTGAACTTGGTACTTACCTGATTGATTTGAACATATAAAATACATTATTATTACAACCATTTTAGATATATAATAATATATATGCGTAAATGAAAAAAAAGTATATGACATTATGCAACAAAATACGACAAATGAGATGATACTACGTTAAAAACAAATTTTGTAGACACATACCTAGGACAATCATTGCCAACATTATGTGCTCCCTCTTTATTGAAATCCATGCAGGAATGTTATTGTTGATAACAAAAATAGGCCACAACGTGTAAATAGATCTCATCTCTACATATGGATAGATACCATTTGTTGCCAAAGAAATCCTAACATTACGAGGTTCTTCTCTAAAGTGTGGCAGTTTTTCCTCCATGTCTCTAAATGCAGAACCATCTGGAGGCATTCAAAGAATGTCATCTTGATTTCTATTCCATGCATGGTAATCCATAAATTGTGTTATGTTTTTGCACTTGAACAATTTTTGCAAATGTGGAATAATGGAAATTTAACAAAGAACGTTACAAGGCACTTTTTTGTTACTTGATTTGTTCGATATCTACTGATATGACATTCTACGCATTTTGTTTCAAATTCATGTTGTTTATAATATATAATATGGTCATTGAAGCATGCATTAATTGCTTGATACTACATTCCATTTTCTTTCGTGATGGTAGATAAATATTTGTATGTGCGAGGTAAATTATTTGAGAGTGGTAATAGAAATTCATTTATCAACCTACAACAAATTAAAAAAAAAATTAATATAATATATAAAGAATATTAATGAAAAATGTTTCATCCCTATTAATTTTAGTTATGAATTAACAATAAAATTATTAGAGGAACAAAGATAACCTTTACCATGATCATATATATGTGATGGAATATAATACATGCTGAATGTGGTTGTCATTGATGTCAAAGGAGTTCAGTAATGACAAAGAGATAACCAAGAACATGATGGCAGGGAAAACTCAGTAATGAAAAAGGAATAACAAAGGTGGTGATGACATGGCATGTATGATGATGTGGCATGTGTGATGAGGCTGGAAAGACACATGATGATGTTCTAGTATCTTCATGATGTCATTATTACAATTTGACCTAATTATATAGAGATTTGTTAGTTTAGAGAAATTATGGAAATTGACTAAGTGTTGGAAATTTGGTCCAAGCAGCCTTGGGAAAAGGCCCACCGTACCTCATAGGAGAATGATAAAAAGTATCTGAAAGAATTAGGCTATAGTTTTTTTATCTTTCTACTTGACCATGGTCTCAGTTTTTCTTGAGTGTGTATGAAGAGGCAGTTATAGGTCTTCCAAAACAAGGTTTTAGGTAGTTTTGCACCAGTCCAGTAAAATTCCCACCTAGGTCAGAGGAAGATGAGTTTGAAGGTGAAACCAATATGGTTGTGCTCAGTGAGATGTATTACATCATCTGGTATAATTGGTTCAGGATTTTGGTGAAATAAAAAATCCACCGTTGCAGATTGCACAAATTGTCTAAGTATAAAAATACTGGTAAAAATGCGTAATTGGCCTCAGTAAAATGCGCGCCATTTCCTGTGGTTGACATCATAAAGTATTTTTAGGGTATGGGCCTCTATAATGTTGATTGGTGCATCTAACCATATCATTGGTTTTTCCAAAAATTCTTTGTAGGTGAAGATATTGATCTTCCAAAAGTGTCTTTTAGCTTGATTTGCACTGCTTCAGAAAAATGCTTGCCGAGGAGAGAGAAAGAGGTCTCAAAGTATTAAATTGGTATGGATGGAATCACCTTGTTGGCATCTATCTATTGGGTGTCTCATAATTCCAAGTTGATGAAAATAAAAATCTCCTCATGTGAACCTAGGGTTTGACAATTTTGTCTGTTGAATTGGTAGTTTAAAAAGCTAGTTTCAAATGCCCGCGAGATGATGTGTGTGTATAAACAAATTCAAAAGGTTACATCGATCCATTCCTTGTTGAAGTGATTATCCAGTCATATTTCTAGTTTTCCTTATAATGGTCACATGTGCAAGAAATCAACCTGCCAAAGTGAGAAAAATCTTGTTTTGCATATTAAGAAGAAATGAAATTTGTCCAAGTGTTGAAAACTGAAGGTTAAGGGGCAATTTGGAAATGCCCGCTAGAAATTGTCCTTATACTGATAATGTCTTCAATTGGCATGGGTATGTTCTTTGATGATCTGGCCATCTAATCATGGTCTCATATTTATCTCTGAAGGTTATATGTGCGAATTACAAGCCTGCCAAATTGAGAAAAAAGTTTGTATTTTTGTCTAAATGAAGTTTGAGAGGCATTTGGAATGCCCACCAGAAGTTGTGGTTATGAAGATAAATCCATCCAGAGGTGTGGATCTGTTCTTTGGCAGTTTTTCCATCTAGCCATGGTGATAGATTCTTCTTTGGTAGTCACACGTGTGAAAATTTGATTTTCCAAGTTGAAGGAAACCTATTTTTACAATATGTGATTATGCCAGCAATAAGTATGATAATATATGTTAGCAAGTTTCTGTTTAAATTTCCCAGCTACGTCAATTTAATAAGGAATAATTAATTTGTTATGAAATAAAGGAAATTAACTACCAACTATTTATCAAAGCAAATTAATTAAACCAAGAAGTATTTTTTATGAAGTTGTGCGTTTGATAAAAAGGCAATTTCCAGATTAGAAGGAAACGATAATGGAAAGGGTGTGATGCTAAAAAGACATGATGATAAGCTACATGAATAAACTAATAAAAATATAATAAGGCAGATTTTATTAAAAAACTAGAGTTGATCTTGAATTAAAAACCAGGTTTTGTTATTTAATTAAAAAAATAGAGTTAATCGTTTTGAAGAGGCGTGAGTATGAAAAGACATGAGCCTAGTCCTAAAAGATGCAAATGATTGAATAATGAGATGCATAATATATAAACAAGCATGTGATTTGGAAGGAAAGAGTCTCAAAATCTCAGATCAAATAAAAAGAAAGATCAGACAGAGACCAATGAAAATGAAGAAACATAATTGAAGAAAAGAAGTTCTGGAAATATGAAAAGACAGAAAAGGGTGGCAAGGTGGTGCTAGGGGAAGATTGAAGTCTTCCAAGGAAGTTGTAGCCTCCTTCCAGTAGTAGCTGGTAAATGGGGTGTAGTAGCATCCTTGTCTGTTGTAGCAGGAAGGAACCGGGGTGTTGTATAATCCTTCAATTGTAGCTAAGAAACTTGGGGATTGAAGTATCCAGCAAGTTGTAGCTTGAAAAAACTATTATAAATATAATTTTTCAGTATAGAAAGAGTTTGTAGTTTTCCCAATTAGGATTCCACAATAAAATATATGTCATGTGTATCTTGTTGATCCTGTGTGTTAATAAATAAGTTAATAGTGGTTTTAATTGTTAAAAGTTATCAATACTGATTCACCCCCCCTCTCATTATTGCCCAATATTCCAAAATTACATACCTTAACATCTGTGTGACTAATGTGTTTGAAATACCATTCATAACCTTCAAGTTCAGACGTATCAAAAATATAGCAGAGAGAAGAGTTGCGTTGGAGTCTTCATAAAGGGGTTTGTATGCTTTCTCAAGAAGAGGTAAATCATGAACATCATCAAAGTCATCATTTTCATGATCATCATCATCATCCATTCTAAAATTAAATGTATCATGGATAAATGTATTTGTACCATCATCTTCAACTATGTTATCAATATGATCATCTTCTTCAATATGATCATTAACTTGTTCTTCAATATTCATAGCTCCATGTTCCTCTGATGCTTGTTCTGCAAGCACATCCTCCAGGAAATATGCTGTAGGAGGCCTTTCCTTTATAATTACAAACCATCAAGAGATATTAGTAAATATAAAAAAAATTAAAATGATACATACATTTACAAAAATGATCAATATAAAGACATATATAATGAATACCTTACCAATGGATGATATTCATGTCCCCCCTCAACGTGTCCATGTTCCTTACAATGTCGTTTAGCTATTGTGATATTTTTTATTCTCCTTTTAAAGCCGTTGCATTGACTACATGGACAATAACATTTCTCATCACTCTTTCTTTTCACTCCATCCCACAATCTAGCAAGTAATTCTCGATTTTGTTCTTCTGGATCAGGAAAATTGTTATGTGACATTTTTTTTTACCAAGCTTGATTGATGATTACCGATCTTAAAACATCAAGCTCCGCACTTCACTATTTGTAATCACAGTAACAACTGAAATAATTGTGGCTTTTTGAACATAAAATAGTCCATGCAAAGGTTATAAACTCTACAAGTCATCGTTTGCATAGCAAACATGTTGGAATATTTCTATAATTTAAAGTTTCTAAAAAAAAATATCCTCCGATATTCAATGACAATAAACTATTGATCATTATGTAAGCTTTATCACAGACACCTGGGATAATTTTAAGGACCCATACTTATTTAAAAGTGTATAAACCTTAGCGAATCTTACCAATTCGTAAAATGTCAACTATAAAATATTTGGTGATATTTTTCTAAAATTATTTCAATTTCCAAGGATTTTATATAGTTTATATAATAATTTGGCGAATTTTAGAGTGAAAAAAGTTTACCCCATCAAAATTGGGTGAAATGGGCCTTCAAAAAATGCAAATTGGTGAATAGTTTTTTGGAAAAAAACATGGAAAAATAGCCCATGGGCTATATTTCGCCCCTAAAATTATACGTCATATATTCTATGCCAATATTCAAATATTCGACGATCGTCAAATATCCGACGACAGCCGGGGTCAATTTAAAAAAAACTAAAGAACATTTGAAATTATAAAGGTGATATCCGACGACAAGGTAAATTTTTGGGATTTCGTCGGATTTTGTCATCAGATTTTGGGTTCAAATTTGGTTGTGTAGTGGCACTTGGAAACATAAGACTCAAGTAACCGACCTTTATGAAATCTTCCAATGCCATATGCATTAACAAAAACTCCGTAGTTGACTGGAAGGATAACCCATCAGTGGAATTCTGTTCAAATTATTGGTACAGCTACTAAGGAAGATGTAAATGGTTTAATGATAACTGATGAAAAAATACGTTCCATGTTCAATGGCCATAAGGACTGACTATTTCCATTCATTCCAAGATGGAATATGAATTGATTCAATGATCCACCTTGTTTGGATTTTTATTTATTTATTTTTAATACAATTTTAATGTATAAGCTTTAAAAATAATAAATCATGTTATAATGCATTGGAGGAAATGAGTGTCTCAAGGGAATGCGACTACATTCCAAGGGAATAGGTCAAGTCAAGGTAAAACAAGAATTGAGCTAGTTATGTACATGCTTATGGGTGTTTCCTCCACAGGTATGTCTCTTTAATGTAGGATTATATGTCGATGGATGATGAAATAAAACCAAGTAACTATGGCTATCCAATTAGTTATAATGGCCAATTAGGAAATGGGAAATGAGGTCTACTTCATACTAAATCTCATGATAAATTCCAAAGGAAAAAACCATCATGGATTATGGTCAATCTTCAACAACCTAAATCAAATAGAAAAAATGTGTTAAAGTCTCCAAGTCCTGTGATCAAAACCAGTTCATTACCCAACTATTTATTCAAAAGATAGTCTCAATATGTTCATTTAATGTCTAAAATATCCAAAAATGAAGAATATGATTATGCATCACCCTATTATCCAAATGGGTATGACTAGACATGTATGATTAAAAGATAAGAAAAACACTCATGTTTTACAATATTCATTGTATGTGTAGATATTGGATGAGAGCAGGAAACTTCTTCAAGCATGGATTTCAAAATATATGAATCGTTATTCAGTGATCTTCTAGTTGTAGGTAAGTCTTCATGTTAGATAAGGAAGTAGAAGCAATTCATGTATTTTTTAATTTCTCAAATATTTCAATTTTTTATGAAAACATTTGGGTTTTATCTTGAAGAAAAAATAAAAAATAAATAAAAGAATATACTATTTATTTTTTGTAAGTACGAGTTTATTGACAAAGTATGGTGTATGATGCATGCATTAGGCACACATTCTCGATATACATCACTTGCGAATATGCAGCTGACATTTTGTATCTAGAACCTTGACACACTTTTTGGGTTATTATGTAACAAGTTTTGATTTATAAATGTGATGGTTTTTTAAACTTTTACTTATGTTATCAAATGGTCTGTGCAAATGAATGTCATGATTAAATGTATGTGCTTACTATTTACATGAATTTTTGCTAATGACAAAGATATCAATTGAGTACATAGTTATCTAATAAATCAACTAGACTATTTAGACTACATGGAACATGAATATATTCAATAAATTCAAAATTGCATTCTAGAAGACGTGCTGGTAGAAAATTCCAATATAGTGTATGGTCTTGAACTTGATAATGATTGTTCAATTGAGACAACTAACTGAGATTCCACTTTGAAAACAATTCGACATATGCCAAGGGTGATAGCCTTGACAAGAATCTCTATGATTACACTAGATTCTACAAAATTATTGGTTGCAAATCCAAGAAAAGTTCCTCCTAAACATAATAGCGGATTGGTAGGTGAAAATGTAATCCATGCAATGGAATAAATGTTCCATGTGTTACGGCTAGCACTGTCCGCATAAAAGTTTCTTGTGACATATTCCAAGGTAAAAACCAAGCAACTTAAGAGTGTGCTTGAAGAAACAACTGTACAAAATCATATATAGTAAAATCCAACATAATACAACAAGTATGTGAGGTAATCAATGCCTACATGGAGTATATCCTCAGATAGAGACCATTCCTAATCATTGATAGTGGTTCCCAATCATACTTTAGATGCTCATAAGATCCTCATTTTACCACGGTTTTGAAAACAAGTGGGATAAACCATGTTGGTTCAAATTTCCCTGACCCTATTTTGTCATGGTCTTGGTCACAAACTAAAACAAGATCAACTTTAGAGAAGAATCAGGGACATATATATTTTTCATATTGGTAATTGACCTATTTATTATGTTCTTCAACATTCAAAGAGGCCTCCCTTCGAGTTTCATCAAGACATTGAAGATGGAGGAGTCTCTCTTATTTTGTAGAACTGTTACGTAGGAGTTCAATAGATAATTTTAGTGATGGGATTTCATATTCAATCAACAACATGAATTCCTATTTGTAATCCAGGTTTTAAGGAGTAAAAACCATTTCAATATTAACCAAGTTATGGTACGTCCAGAGAGTGGAAACCAACATCAAGTGCTACTTATATTTGTTCGTGTTCATTGGTCATTACATCATAGTATTAAAAACCTTGTTGATGGCTTCTACTTGACCATTACGTTGTGGGTAATATGGAGTTGAAAATTACTTCCACAATCCTAACCTAGCGGTGAGTTCATCCATGAAGGAATTCCTAAAATGAGATCTATTATCGGTCACGATATCTTTTTGCATGCCGAACCTAGTGATGACATGATTGAAAAAAAGTACGCTACAGTTTTTCCTGAGTTATTGAATGTAGACGTCGCTTAAGTCCACTTCTAATGTATTCCACTACCACTATGATGTAGTGGTTTCCATCAGCTGAAGGATGATTACATGTCATATAATCAATGGTCCATTTTGAAAATGGACCCTCACTGACCATAGTATGTAATGGAACAAGATGGGCACGCATTTTCGTTGTATAAATTTGACAAGGGTGACACGTTTTCACGACATTGATACAAACTTTAAAGAGTGTGGTACAACAGTATCCTAGACACAATACCTTCTAAGATATAGCAAACACAAAAAGATGACCTCCACATGCTCCAGCCTGACAATCATTCAAAACTTGCTATGTGTTCGTGTGAACTAAAAAACATTGTTAAATTAAGTCAATTCCTTGACGATAAAAGGTGTCCCCAATGATGAGGTATCTATGTGCTTGATGTCGAATGTGCAGTGCCCCTCTATCCGGAAGGGCACCGAAGTTCTAGATTTTGATGACAGTTTTGTAACCAGCTCCTACGGAGTTGTATTTCTTTTTATTTATTTATTTCAATAATAAATAAGTATCATTATGCTTTCATTATGCTAAATTTCTGCGTAATTTTAGTGATTAGGAAGTGTCTAGTAGCATACAGTGCACCTACATATAGTAATTTTATCAACATACATATAATTGTAATTTCTTGCATAATACTCAGTATATTGAAATATAAATCATTTTTCTAACTACCAGTAGAATACCTGGACCGATGTAGGTTGTAGATTGTCCCCTGCTCCTAAAGCCTTTCCCGTCCAAGCTTTTTGCTCCTGTAGACTTTCCGTTCCAAGCCTTTATACCAAAAATGGATGAACCACCCTTCCAACCAGCTCTTATCGTGCTGGCCCTAGGAAACCGACGGGTTTCCTAGCCCCCGATCCCACAAACCAATAATCCCGACAACAACTTTCCTTAGTACCTTTCCATATTTCAATAGTAATTTTTCTCTGATTTAACCCCACCTCAGTCTTTGAGTTTCCCACCTCCTCAAACCTTCGATTTCTCCCCCTCCTCGACATTCCTCCTTTTCATCAAAATACTAAAATACTAAGTGTACCTCTCCCAAAAAAAAACCAACCCCCCCTATCTCCGTGAAACCATTGCTTTATAGATCCATTTTCCTCCTCCACTTTCCTTCCTGTTTACTCCACCGCCCTCCATAAGAACCCTCGAGCCCCCAAAACATTAAATTGATTGCTCGTTTTACAATCCAATTCATAAATAAATATTATTTTATAGTACTTCTTTTCTCGAGAAGTTCAATGGTATTAAGACTAGTTAGGTTGGATTTGATGGGTGGAATGTACATTATTTAATGATTCTTGAAATATTCAATTTAAGACATTCACGAAGGCGGTGGATTCAATATTAGTCTTATCCTCCATTTAATAGGTTGAATAATTAATAATTAAATACTATCATGTTGACCCTTTCAAATTTGAAGTGGTAGTTTGTTTTAATTATAAATATATATATAAAAATCCAATCTCAGATCAGTTTTGTGACATGACAGTAAGTTATGAATATAAATTTAATTGAGTTTTATCTTAACCTTCCTCATTTAATAATTTAATAACACTCCTTTCTCGTTTCATAACAATAAATTAATTAATTTAATAATTCAAACATGTTTACTTACCCACTTATGATTTCTTTCATTCCAATAAGGACACATTATCATTATTAACATTAGTTAAATAATAATAATCATAATATTAAATAATCATAATAATAATAATAATAATAAATATTAATGGTGATTTAAGTACCTTAGCACTAATCTAACATACTTAATTAATACTAAGTACCTTAGCACTAATCTAACATACTTTCATTGATAAACGAAGTACTCTTAAGGGTTTAATTAATCAATATTAACAATTAGATAATACACGCTTCCAGCATTAATGTTTATCTGCTATACTTCATATTTTCGATACCTTCACTTGACGAGAATTACAATTGGCGGCAATTATTTTAATTGTTCATTACAATGTTTACATATAAGATTAATTAACTTATTTTATACATAAACAAATCGATCATCTATTACTCATGTCGTTTACCCAAACCTTAACTGAGTTATCTATGACAACTTATAACATTGTTAAATACTGATAAGTATGTCGTAAACAGATACTATTGCACGTGTACAAAATGTGCATGCGTGGCCAGCGTATGCACAGGTCTGACAAGTACTATAAACATACATCATATTTCCTATTCTTAACAACTAACTAATACTAATAATACTTCATGCAAACAGAACAAGTATATATATTTATCATAACATTACTAAAACATCATCGGTCATTATATCAGTTAACCTTTAATATTTCATTTCATTATCTTTATGATTACATTTGTTCAATCAATCAAGTACAAGGAAAGCTACCTACTACCACTAACTCAAGATCAACGAATACCCAACCCTCAATAGTACTAACTAAATATCCTCCCATCCTAACCTACGTCCGCATCCTCCCTATCCTTCCTCTGCTAGTACAAAAGTGGGTGCCAGCTATACTGACCCAACCACATAGAACCTAAGAGCGCTAGCATCAGCTAACTAGCAGACCTAGCCTCTCCTAGCAGGCATCCGACCATCGTCATCACAACAAATTGGGGAGCGTGTCTCAGCACGGCCCTCCCACGACCCCAGGTATCGTAGAAACATAGGGTGGGCAATACATCCATCCCTCTCAACATACTGGGTCTACACCCTTATCAAATCATACTTTGCTGCTCTCGAGATTATTGGTTTGTGTCATCGTATCATCAACTTTGGTAAACAAGGCTCTCTGCAAAATAGGTACTATACCATACTTCGTATCAGGTATCCGACTATTACATAGCCCCGGTGTCCTGCGGATTAGTACTTTGCAGCCATACATTTATAACAATATTTCCATTCTATCATCGTCTGATCCATATTGTCAACATCATTTATTTCATCACATAAAATCATTAAATCAATCACAACATAATTACCACATCATATATATCACATTTCATCCAGGACGATTATTAAACATACACTGTCATTATGAAATAAAAGAATCTCATGATAAATACAACATAGTAACCACATAAACCTAATAACATCATGAGGATGGTGACATCATAACTTCATAATCGTAGTGTCAGCATGGGCATAGTAACATCCTAAACATAGTAGCAACATATCATCACGTCTAACATGCCGAAAATATAGTTCACTCTATCTAGTTGAGTCCAACAGATAATTAGCAAATAAAGTGAAAGGTGTCTAACTCATAAACACACCTAGTCAAAATATGGGGCATTACAGAATGTGAGGTCATTCAACACTGGAAAAATAAGCATTTATTCATAGGTCTTGGTTATATTCTGCAATAGTTCCATAACAAGGATCAGAAGATGAAACGAGGAACAAATATTCATCTAGAATGGATTCCACATCTATAGTTCCTTCTTCATCTCATGGCAATTCATACATTACCTCAACAAAAGCTAAGGACTTCTTGGATTTTGAATTAAAGAACTCAAGATCAAATTCTACCAGGATGACTATCCATTTCGAATATTCCACCCTAATTAGTTTGTGAGATAATATATGTTGCATTGGATTATCATATGCCACCACAAATGTTTTATATCGAAGTATGTAATGTCTAAATCGTTGGACAGCTTGAAGTGCTTCCAATGGAAACTTCTCTACATGGGAATAATAATATTCAAGACCTACAAGACCCTTACTAAGGTAATACACAATTTTCTCTTTGGAAGATTCATCTTCTTGCACCAAAACCATCCCTAAATTTTATTTTTTGGTAGCTATGTAAGCAATAAAGTCTCTAGCATAGTCTAGACGACTAAATATCAGGGTTAACATTAAAGCCTTTTTCAATGCATCAAATGAGTGTTGATATCGGTCATCTCATATGAATGGTACATATTGCTTATAAAGATACATGAAAAATTCATCAATCTCAACATAATTGGTGATAAATATCCTAAGAAATTTCCCTTTTTTCTTGCATACTTTGAAGTCGTCTAATTGTTTCCAAACAGGGAAACTGATTTATTGCATCAACATTAAAGGAATCAACCATAATCCCATGTTTGGATAAAATGAATCCAATTATTATCCCAATTACCACACAAATAATGCATTTATGTGGATTCAACCTTATTCTATACTAACGACAATGTGTGAATATGTCACGGAGATGTGCAAAATGTTCAACCCTTTCCTTTGATCTAGCTACTAAATCATCAATACAGGTTTCAGGAATGTGTTTAATATCATGAAAGGCATATGAAATGGATCTCTACAAAGTGGCCTTGATGTTTTCAAGGCCAAAAGGAATTTTCCAATAAGCAAAAGTGCCACATGGGAAAATGAAAGTAGTCTTATGCTGGTATTCTTGCTTTATTTGTATTTGATTGTATTTGGAAAATCCATGCATGAAGGAAAATATTTCACTTTCAGGACATTCATCTAAAATATGATCAATAAAGAGGGTGGGATAATTATATTCAGTACATGCCAAATTCAAATCCATAAAGTTACCTTGCTTCTTATCAACATGAACAAAATTGGATACCCACTCCATTAAAGGCACAGATAAATGAAACTATATTTTAATAGCTTCTCAACTTATGCCTTGATGGAAATAAATTTCCTAGGATTTACGTGTCTTAACTTTCGTTGCATGTGTTTGACAACAAGGCGTGCTTTTATCTCATGTTCAACAATACTAGGATCAATGCCGAGCATTTTTTCATACAACCAAGCAAAACATCTCATAATTCTTTAAAAAGATCAATATATTGCACAATTTCTTTCAAAGAGAAATCATAGTAGATATTAATGTTTTCTATGATGCCTCATTTGATACAGATAGTGATAGGAATAGTTTGTGAATTTTTTTCCAAATTCCCTTTTGCAAATACATTTTGGGTTTGTATGGGGCATTGGTACCATTCCATATCATCGTTAGGTGTAATGTTTTTAGGCCTAACTTCCAATGATTCTCTAGTAGGTAGAAATGTTGAATGATGATGCATATCATCCCATGGTCATTTAGATATATTCATGAATTCTAATATAGCTTCATCTAATGAAAAATTTTGTTCTAAGATGTCATGGGATTTGGGAGTATCGATGGCCTATGTGGGCGAAGTGTAAGGATCATATTATTTTTGTGAGGTAGTATTTTGATCCTCATCTACTAAACCTATTTTAAGAGCTTGGTATGAAGCTTGTATAGTAGATAATGGAAAGTTCTCAAAGGTAACAAATTCTACAGAATTGGGAATTACTTCAACGTCATTTTCCACCATTAAGCATTCCATGAAAACATCTTGTGATAAAGGTAAGTCATCCACTAGAACGGGTCTAGGAAAAAATGATAGTGGTAAGTAAGCCTATGTGGTGATAGTGAATATTGGAGAAAATTGTTAATTGGGTATTGGTGGTGGGAATGTAAATGCTCTCATGGGGGAAGCATATTTGAAAAATGCTACCCTAATGTCTTGAAGTACCTTTAATAGCGAATTTTCAACAAAAGGAACATTCAATTGGACAAGATTTTCAAGTGTGCAATAATACAACTACCCGATCGTCACATTATTTCCATGACGAGGGAATTGAATCATTCAAAACATTGAAGACACTATAGCCGTCATGGCATGTATCCAATTGCATTCTAATAGAAAGTTGTAATATATGGATGCATTTACTAACTCAACATCAATTGTGATTGTTTTTCTTCCAAATTCGATTGGGAAGGTTGCAATAAGTCCATGAGGAGGGAAATACTGTCTATCAAATTCCTTTAACATAGCATGGGATTCAACTGAGGTGGGTTCTCCTATAGCTTGCCAACATTTAAAGGACATGACACAAGTTGAGGCCTTTTCATCAGCCATGGTTCAAAAAATGTTCTTTCTATGAATTCATACTTTGATTTCAAAATCAATTTTTCAAGGGATCCTACATGATATTTGGTCTAAGTCAAATGGGATCAAATTAGTATCAGATGGATCTACAACTATAATTGCAAAAAATAGTTCCTTTTTTTGCATGGAACAATATTGCAATACCTCTAACATCAACATGGCACATGTTTTTTGACCTACATCTCTATCAACATTGTAGTTGTTAGCAAATCTTGTTTTATGATTATTCATTATTATACGTAGGAACCCTTTTGGAGGTCGAGGTACTGTGTTAATGGTTGGTTTCTCAATGGTGAGAGAACCATTTGGATGTGATGATGATGTATCCAAAGTAATAGGATGAAAATCATAAGAACGACCTCTTGTTTTAATTTTCACCTCATGATCAAACATGAAGACATTAGCATTTGGAGGATTTCCCCTTATGGGGGGTTAGCCTAGTTTCCTCCCGTTGACGCACAAACACTGCAACAACCATTTTATTCTATTGTTGTGGGAATGGTTGTGTCAACAAAACGAGTTATTTTTTCCCACCATGTTGAGCCATTAATCAATGAACATCCTCCATAAAAGGCCATTAATGATTGGGATGGTCTCCCTGACAAATATTTCAAGGGACTTCAATTTTTGTTGATCTTGGGCGTCCTCTGTCAGTGTGTTTTAGTTTGGTGCTAATCGTAATCTTAGAATTAGCATTTTTATTTTTCTTTTGTTTCTTGTTCTTTCCTTTAGATTCTATGGATTGGAGTGTAAGGAATTTAGAAGTTTGGGAAGGACTAGAAAATTGTTGCTTGGGCTTGCCAACTATGGGTTTTCATGTTTGAATCAACATGTTCCCCAATTGTTGTGTAACTAGATCAAGATAATTAATGAAACCAATCACTCCATCAGCATGAGGACCCTAGGGTGGCCTAGCTGGATTTGAAATAGGTGTTGCAACATGGGTTATTAAATCATAAAGAGTTCTTGATTGTGAATAAAACAAATACATTTGTTAGCCACTCTGAATAAGTTGTTCTTCAGTCATGGTTCCTGACATAGCCACATATTTTGCAATGGTAGGAAATGTTGATTTTTCAAACCAATATACTAAGAATTGATTTGGAATATGTGCTTTGAGAAGACTTCAACGTCTCCTCTACTCATGAATATGATCAGATATTTCAATAGAAGTGGATTTCCTGTCGAAGTCAATATTTTTGTACCCATTTCATACGAGATAGGTAGTTGAAAATGTGTCAAGAACACCATAGCTAAATATTTAAAACCTGTGAATGTACTATGAAGCAACTCAATGTACCAATTTGCAGCGCTTCCCATGAGGGTTCATTGAAACAAGCACAACCTAATACTATCATCAACGAGGGAGTTAGAAGAGCACCATAAGTCAAATGTCATCACATGGTTAGATGGGTCATCTCGTAGTTTTCAATCAAACTTGGGAATATATGGTGGGAGTTTGGTTGGAATTGTTGGCCACTCATTCATATGTTTAACATGATCATTCATCATTTGAGATAAATATGATATATTTAGAATAGCCATAAATGGTGATTTCATTGGTGTCATTGCAGAATCTTGTTGCACTTGTGGATCTTGGTGTCCCCATGGATTTAGTCCTTGGAACTGATTGGAATTCCAAAGTGGATTTCCCCCTTATGGATGTGGATTTCCCTCTTATGGAGGTGGGCCCCAAGAATATTGGGTACTTCTTAGAACTTGACCAGTCCATTACAGAATGGGGTCAATAGGTGGATTTTCCCCTAGCATGGAACCTATTAGGGTTATGAGATTTCCCCCAAGCATTGTGCTAGGATAAATTGGAGGATGACTCCCTGAGAAATTTATTCTCATCATTGGAGGATAAATCCATTAGGTGTTCATGTTCCAAGGTCCAGAACTTCCACTAGAAATATTGAAATTCCATTGTAAAGGGTTTCCCCTAAAAGTAGAACCTGGACAAATATTTTGCATACATTGAATATTTCGAGGTCTTGTGGATGTGTGTGTGGTGTGGGGATTGACCAAACCAACGATAGGTAAAACCCATGTTTGGTATCCAAGACCCACTAGTTGATATAACTGTCGATGAAGTAGACACATTTCCAGGATTGGAACTTGGAAATGTACCAATCGTCACTAAAGTTCTAGGTGTGAGTACATTAAATGATGGAATTGGTACACTTATGGATGAGATTCTGAATATGTTCAGGTTATGTGGTGTATTGGTCAATGTTGAAGTATTATGGCCTCATATAGCCACTTGAGGTTGTGTGAGTGTGGACCCGTGTTCTCCTAATCAAGGCATTGGATCAATTATGTGTGTTGCAAGTCTCTTCAACTTTCAAAAAGAGAAGTGTGACTCACTGATGACTCACCTACAACAAGTATGACAAAATATGAGTTATTTCTTAAAGGCATATTTACGTATGTAATTGATCCATTCTTTGAAGTTTCAATTTCAAAATGAGAAAGTTCATTAACTAAGTTTGTATTTGATTCATAATATGACGAAGATTCTTCACATTCAGTTTGATGGTGTACTTCTCCAATAATATTGTTTATGTCCATGGTTTTTTTTTTTCCTGAGTCACTATGATGTGATTGTTGTATGCATCTATGTGATGTAGCGGGGCCTTCAAACTGTGGTGACTCACCATGTTGGTGCCTTGAATGGTGGATTGGGAGGTTAGCCACTTTGAGTTTTAAAGGACTTGTTTATTATAATATGTAAAATACAATCAAACAATCCATAATATGTAAAATACAATCAAACAATCCTAAGGCCAAGTATACTAAAAAATTCAAAAGTTCAACCAAATAAAAAAGTGTTAATAGATTCATTAAGAAAACCACTTTTCCAAAAAACTGAAGTTTAGTGAAAAGCCAAATTAGGGGTCCTTCAAAAATTATAGTTATTGAGGTGTATGAAGACTTAACAATTACTCGAAGAAAGTGTGAGATATAGTTACCATAATCTTCCATGCAACAATCGCCAAGGGTGAAAGTACTATCCTTTTCCCAACACCCTCCTAAGGAGATGAAATTGAGATTATATGTTTGTCTTAGGTACCACAATTGTTCCCCACTAGCAATTACCCATGTGATATCCTAAGAAGAGAAACTATAGTTACCACTTCACAATCAACAACTGAGTGGAGCGGTCATAAGTCAAGATAAGGGTCCTCGCACAAATATGGGTGACCTTTTAGATGTAAAGGATGTTTCGCAAAACATGTTCTTGTTGTATAATTCAACAACGTTTATGTGTTTACTAAAGATTAGATGAAATTTGGGGTCTAAAGTGGGCCTTATAAAAAATGTGCCAGGATGAGTTGGATTGAGTTGAATTTTTTAAACCAATAGAATTTCAATTTCTTTGGTCAACCATTATGGTTGATTTGGGCATATGATGCTTATGTGTCATATTTTTAATTGGCAATATCTAACTCCATATCAACCTCACCTTGAATAGGATTGTGAAAAGATAACCTTGAAATATGATAAATATACTTGAAATAATAAATATAGAATATTTTATTTGATCACTACTTCCAAATCCTTTAAAACATAATTATCGCATTAATGAAAACGATAGTGGAGACATTTTGAAATACTAAAAGAATTTATTAATTAATATCTTAAAAATAAAACTAAATAATATTTAATTTTAAATGGACTTATCTTGAAATAATAAATAAAAATATTTAGTATTTTTAATATTCCTAAATAATATTCAAAATCTTAAATATATTTAATTACTAAATGCCCAAATACTCTAATAAATAGAAAAATAGTAATATAAAATAAAAATAATTTTTTTTAATATTAATGAAGTTTACATATTTTAAAAAATTCTAAATATATTTAATTACTACTAAAACTGTAAATACTAACACAAAATAAAAATAAATAAAAATATTTTTAATATTCCTAAATAAAATCTAATAGATTTATACATAAATAAAATTATAGTAATATAAAAAATTAAAAAGTCTAATAGATTATATATAAATAAAATAATAGTAATATAAATTTTTTTTTATATTATTGTTAGTAGTATAAAAATTAATATGGTGATTAGGATTTTCTTTTTCAGAGAAAAAAAACATACTTTTGGTATTTTCCTTGAAAATAAAAAAGTACATAGCATTTTGTCCAATTCAATGGACATATGTAAAACATCCAAAAATAACTATTCGTGTTTGTATTTTCATTACAAGACTAGATACCATAAAACTAGTGCAACCTCCACAGTATCTTATGCTTTACCACAAGCCAATACCAAAAAACATACAAAAACCTGGTCATGAAGACCACCTGTATAGTGACTAGAACAATTCTGAAAAAAAAGAACCATATGAACGTGAAGAAGCAAGTTGATCATCCACCCATTCTTCCCAAAAGAGCATGCAAGGATCTTCGTCTATAGTTTCCTTGGATAATGCATCTGCCACATCATTATTCTCTCTATAGGTGTGATTTATAGAGATAAAATGAAAACTACTCAATAAATCAGAGATTCTGAGACACGAGTGATGAAGAGTGATATTCTCAATTTGGACAAGTTTGTTGGCCCATTTTATGACTACAAGGGAATCACCAAAAAACAAAATAGAGTCCAAGCCACATAATAATGACCTTTTTAAGACACCCCAAAAGGCCCAAGAGTTCAGCCTTTGTATTAGTGCCCAAACCTCCAGATAGCTGAAATTTAAGAGTTAGAGATGCTCCACATCTGAGAATAAAGCCTGCTCCACATTTATGTGCTGAAGATGCACCATCAAAAAAACCCACAAACTTATCAAATTCATCAAGCTTGTAAGAACACAGTCTTCTATGGTTAAGATTCTCAGTAACCCCTTTTCCATATGTGTGGTATAAAGTCCAAAAAGTAAACAAAGTTTGCCTCAAGGAAGGAGAAATATCTTGAAAAATAGCAAGGTTACGGGTCTTCCATAAAGAGCAAGCCAATAAAATTGGCACAATGTTTTAAAATCTATGCTTTTGTAACCAAATATAGTATGCATATTCAAAGTCCAAATCGGGCCAATCTACCTTGATATTAGCTTCAGATAAATCGTTTTCCACACAACCATAGACTATTCACAATTAAGAAACAAATGATTAGTTGTTTCCTCACCTTTTCTGCATAGAAAAGACATACCAAAACCTAGTTTTCCACGACTAATTAAATTCTCCCAAGTCAGAATCTTGTTGTTGAACAATAACCAGAGAAAGCATTTAATTTTAATTGGAATTTTCCACTTCCATAATACCAAATACCACCATTTCCTTTGTTCTTCAGCATAAAAATCAACAATCGCCAGATAAGTCGAACTGGCTGTGACTTGTCCCATATCCAAATTTTTTTCCCAAGCCAATATGTCCTTATTCTCGTTGAAACGAATCCCAGCAAGGTTGAGGTTCTGTACATAGCAGTTCCATTCATCTTTCTAGCTTCCATCAAGTCGCAGATCAGACGGAGTAAGCCAATATGATATATCTGGAACCAGATTGCTATTTCTTTTGAATTGGTTCAAGGTGAAAAGGCCAAAATCAGCGAAATGTTTGTGCAGTCCCTGAGAAATTTGGTAGTTACTATTACAACCCAAAATGGGATCAATTCCCACAATGACTTCAACATGCCCACCAACCTTCCAAGCCAACTGAGAACTTATATCTAGGGGAATATTTTCAGAAATCCTTTCCATATAAATGAGGCATTATATGCACTTGCAGGTGGATTTATAATCCAGTTGTATAAATCAACTTTTATATATTTCATATGAAGGATCTTAGACCATAGATGATTCCCCATCAACCCACACCACATACTTTTCATAGGAAGAGCATTATTAAACCATAATATATTTTTAATATTCCATCCACCATTCTTTTTTGGTAATGTCAAAGACTTCTAGCTAGTCAAATGATAATGGCCCTCATCACTGCTTCCAAACCAAAGGAATTGAAACATTAAGCTATTCAATTTTTGTAAAACAGTGTGTGGGACTTTGGCCAAAATAGTCCAATAAACCGGAATACTACTCAGAACAGATTTGAGTAAAATAAGGCGGCCTCCCAATGAGAGATATTTCAGCACCCATAAGTTTAACCTCTTCTCAATCTTGTTGATTAACCATCTCCAATCCTGAATTCTGTAACATATTTGTTTGATGAAATACCCTAAATATTTGATTCCATCATCCATATTAGAATATTTGTAAGGGAGGAAATTTAAAATCTCATTTAAAACTGGAGAATCCTTCAAGTTGCTGATAAAAAGACTTATTTGGGCTGATTTGCATACCCGAAGCCGTGCAGAAGAGTGCCAAAATATCTGCAAATTCCCTCCATTCCTCCACAGTATCAACACCAAACATGATGACATCATCCACGAAAAGCAGGTGAGATATAGATAAATTCTTTGCAATTTGTATCCCCTTCACAATCTTTTCACTTCTGGATTTTCCAATCAGCAAACTTAGCCCTTCGATCACCAATAGGAATAAAAAAGGGGGAAGTGGGAAACCTTGACGAAGCCCTCTGCAACTTTTGAAAAAAGGAGTAGGATTTCCATTTATAATAAAATAGTAGTTCATAGATGTCACACAAGCCATGATCTAGTTACAAACATTGCTTGGGAGACCTATTTGAAGAAGAACCAACCTGAGAAAATCCCAATTTACCTGATCATATTCTTTTACCAGATCGATTTTTAGGATTAGTGAATTTTGTTTCTTTAATTTAAACGAATGTAAAACCTCCTGAGTGATGCCAACTGAGTCCAATATCTTTTTGTCTTCAAGAAATCCAAACTTCTCAATAGACATCCATCTAGAAAGATGAGGCTTAATTCGGTTAGCTATAATCTTAGAAATCAACTTATATACCAGGTTGCAAAGAAAATAGGCCTAAATTCATCAAAAGAATTTGGCTTGTTGTTTTTAGGAATGAGAGAAATAAAAGTCACATTTAAGCCATCAACAATCCAACCAAATGAACGAGTATACTCCACCATATTCAGTAAATCCATACACATGATACCCCAGAAAGTGGTAAACAGATCGACCGACCAACCATCAGGGTCGGGGCTCTTATCTTTCTTAAAGACTTTTAACACAGCTTCAATTTCCTCCAGTGTAACATGTCTACCAATCAGTTCACCTTCTTCCAAAGTGAAAAAAGATGGATAACGTTTTAGAATATTTAGTTGAGCTGTAATGTTGGATGTCTTCAAATCTTCAAAATGTTCTTTGAAGTGGTCTATGGCTACAACCTGAATCGTCTTTTGATCCGTAATTTCGAGCCCCTGACTATCATTAATAGTCCAGATTGTGTTCACATTTCTCCGGTGGGAGGCGAACTTATGAAAAAAGCATGTGTTATTATCTCCCAGTTCAACACAAAGAGCACGGATTTTTAGCCTCCACGAGCTTTCTTCAGATTTTAGAATATCATTAAGTTTGGCTTGTAGTTGTTGTAGCTCCAATCTGTCTTCCTCAGAGAATATGCCATTTGAATTAAGCAGATGTAGTTTCATAATTTGACTTTTAATAACAATTTGATCGGCTCGATCGCTTTCTTTCTTCAATTTTTCCCAAACTTTTCACATAAGGAATTACCCAGGCCAAAATGTATCCTAAATAAGAAAAAAAATGTAAATATTCTAGGAATATTTCGTATTTTGGGCATAATGTTTCACTCATAATTCGGAATTGGGCAGACTTTGGACCATTGGAAATCTATTGAAATTATATACAACTTTTATGTTTTGTGTTTTCTCTGATTCCTTACCGTTTGTGAGATGCGGGCATTTTAGTTAAAAAACATCTTTCAAAAGATGCTTTTCTAAAAGCATCGTTTGAAAGATGTTTTTTTACTAAAATGCCTGCATCTCACAAATGGTAAGGAATAAGAGAAAACTCAAAACATCAAATTTGTAGAGAACTTCAAGAGCTTTCCAACGGTCCAAAGTCAGCTGAATTATGAGTTATGAGTAAAAAGGTATTCCCAAAATACGAAAGATTCCTGGAATATTTAAAAGAATCTTTTGAAGGATGCTGATTTTACTAAACTATCAGCATCTCACAAACAATAAGGAATCGAAGAAAACTCAAAACATCAAAGTTGTAGATAATTTGAAGAGATTTCCAATGGTCCAAATTTATCCTAATTCCGAATTAGGAGCAAAAATGTATGACCAAAATACGAAAGATTCTTGGAATATTTCTTAAATAGGATACACTTTAGTGTTGGGTAGAATGTTATAAGTAGTTTTCTCTTTTAAACCTTTTAGGTTAAAAATCAATGCATCCACCGGATTATAAAAAGAAGGAACCTCAACCTGTAACCAATAAATCCTAACCAAGTTACAAAACTTGATATCATTCAACTAGGTGTTATTCAATCTAAATGGATTTAAGACCTTGTTATGTAGATCATCAAACTATAATATTATAGCTTGATGATCCGAGATGTTTGAGTATTCTATCCAAGTCCTGTATTTGAAAATTTTTACAGCCATATCTTCTACTATGAGACACCGATCCAATCTTTTTCTCACACATCTCGTACCTGCACACTTATTGCTCTAGGTATCCCCTAATTTTATGGGTAAAACGTCGATCAGGTGGGATCTCTGAAAAAGACTTTTAAAAAAATATGCCAAGTCATCTACCAGCACCAAAGATCCCCAAACCTCAGTCACAGATAAGGTTAAGTTGAGATCACCTGCCAAAATCAGATTTGTGGTATTAAATATTGAGAATATCCAAATCAATATCACTAGAGAGGAAGTGTCCTTTCATAAGAATTCCCCACAAGGTTTTGTAAGTGTTGAAAGACGTTGTCAATGGATTCCAACCTGACAGTAAGCCACCCGAATGTCCACAGGAATCCAAAGCACTGAAATACCACCCTGACCAATGTCTAGAGAAGAAATCAATCGCTTGAGAGGTCGAGCACAAAGTTTCTTGAATTAAAAAGCAATCAAGGCTAGTGGACTTTACAAAATTGATAAGGGTCCTAGCCTTAGTAACCCCACCAATTCCCCGGATATTAAAAGAAATAATAGACATTAGGTAACTCTCTTAGGGGACAAAGCTGCTCTAAGAGTCCTAGGGGAGGAAAAAGTATCTAAATTTTCCACAGAACTAACTTGCTCTAAATACTCAGAAAGAGGAATGAAAGTATCCCCAGTTTATTTCTCTTTCACTTTCTTTTTTCTGCGAATAGTCTCATTCATACATCTGATCAAAGGTAAAAAAAAATCATCAGTAGGTTTGGGGTTCACAACAAAAATTTCTAGTGGGGAACCATCAATACATTTCATGGAAAGAAACGAATTTGGGAGAGTAGTAGGGCATGTCTTCTCCAAAAATAAAGTAGGATCTGAAACAGTTTTAGAATAAACCAAATCCCCAGCATTGATATCATCCAAACCCTCCTCAGAAGACACAAAACCATGGTTTGGGGAAACAACAGAGGGTAAAACTATAATGTTCCCAGGATTAGAGTCAATAGCTAAAACTGAATCAATATTAGCATCTGCTGAAAAAGGAGTGACATGGTTTGAAAAAATAGGACCAATCACATTATTATAGGCATCTGCCAAATTTAAATCATGTAACAAACTTCTAACCAAGGGTTTAGTATTAGAAAGACGGATATCCAAATTATGCTTTATCCATAGATAAGTAGAAGTCCAATTCCCCTTTAGTAACCCCCTCATAGATACCATAGGGTTCATCAAGAGACATACCTGAAGTATCAGAGGGTTCTTTATTCGACCGGATAGGAGAGTCCAAACTATCAGACGATACTGGGGTTTTCCCTACAACCTTTATACCCATTAGAGGGAAATTCATCTTCACATTGCCCATGCCTTGACAATGAAAGCATCTAAAGGGGATATTTTTATGATCAATTTTATGTTTGTAAACCTTGTCCCTCCACAAAATGTCCACATTAGCCGGTAATCCTTTTGAGACATCGAATTCCACAAGCATAGACGCCATCTTTTTATTAATGCCTAATATTAGGTTTTTCTCCAGTCTAATAAACCTCCCCATAAGATTACCCAAAACTTCAAACACATTGGGCGTCTAGAGCTCGAAAGGGAATCGAGGGAGTAAACCCACAAATGTCGAATCATCAGTTGTTCTATTAATGGGTTAAAATTGATATGCCATCTCTTCAATATCAATGAACCCTCTTTTATCAGCTAGGTCTGATCTAAAAATGACTGAATATGATCTTCTCTAGGAAGGATAAACGCCACCCAAACACGGGATAACAAGCTGGTACGTGGAGGTAATCCAAAGATGGGCTTTGAATTCAGATTAACCCATTCAATCAATTCTGGTTGTGACAGTTTAGTACCTTCAATCCTTCCCACTAAACACCTCTAAGAAAGGATTTCAATCTTTCCAGATTAACTCCAGAATCCAAAGTGTATAATGCAGCTTCCTCCGGTACCTAATAGGATTTTTGTCTCCTTTTCAACTGCACTGCAGCACCAAAGGGATTTTTTCTTGTAGCATGATTCTCTGCCTTTCCGGAATGCTTCAGGGAAAAACCCTCATCAGCCACTGCAGTTGAGACATTAGGGTTATACACTGAATCCAATGTAGCCATAAAAGTATCACCTGTGTGTAGTGTAGGTGTCCCTATACTCCATTATGTCATGACAGATGTGACATAAGAGATAACGTAGGCACCCAGGTGTCCACTAAAAAAGCCAAACCTGTGCCAAGTTAGTAGAAGAAAGCAGCTGCCAAAATAGTGAAAGGGTAGAATCCAAAAGTTCACCATAAAAGGCTAAGAGACCGCCAAGTAAAATGAGATATAACAACTGTCAAAATGGAGTGAGGGTAAAATCTACAGAAACTAGGAAAGCAAACCCTAAAACATAAAAAATCCCACTTTTTGATGCCTAGGTTGGTACTAGAGCTAGTTGGGCGGCTAGCTGGACTCCAAGGTGTTTCATAGTTCCCCCGTCATTCTACAGAAGAACTACTCGAACTCGCACCCAGAAACCCTAGGCATAAAAATAGAACTGCAGAAATTTCCTCCATTTTCCTGATTAGGATTTGTTTACTTCATATAAATTAAAATGTTTAATTAAAAATAATTTTTTAAGATTAAAATGAATAATTAATATAAATAAAAAATATTTTTTATAAACTTTATATAAACATTAAAATATTTAATAAAAACAAAATGTTAAAATTAAAAATAATTAAAAAAAATTTAAAAAAAAACTTTAAATTTTTATACCAAATCAACTTTTAGATTTGCTCTCACGCCTTCCTTAGCTCCCGACCACTCAAACAAAATGTTAAAATAAAACATAGTTAAAAAAGTAAATAATAATAATAATAATAATTTTTACACCAAATGACTTTTTGAATTTTTACATTTTATCCTAGCTTCCTTAACTCTCGACAACTCAGCACAGGGGAGGAGGACCATAGAGAAAATAATTGTGGACCGCCAGAGTAGTTGCCCCGTGAAAAAGCCAGTATCCCAGCAAGCAAGGTACTTACAACTTTCTTTCTGGGGTCTCAGATTAACCTTGATAGACCAAGGTGGAAAAATCCGCATATCCATACCTATCAAGTTTATGGTACCAGTGAACCAATGAAGGTAATAAAGGAAAAGGTTTTAGATATTCTAATGAATGGATCTGAATCTGCTTGGTCAACTTAAACCATTATCAGCTTGCTCTGATGCATATATAATAGGTGTGCATATATTTAAGCCTTGAGTGTCCTACATCTCTTTTGGGGGTTTTTTACCCATAACCTACAGCGGTAGAGGAATAAGTATAGGTGAAGGAAACTCCAATTCCAATTTCTTCCGTTCGAGAGCCAATACCTCATCCAGGATCTCTTCCACTAGTGGATATTGGGGCTTGTTTCTTGTTTCTTGTATTGTGTGGCCAAAGAAGGAAGAAACAAGGGGAAGAAAAAACATCAATTTGGACAAGATATCATCGAATAACCATTAAACCAAGTCTGAATCTATCAAATTGAGCAAAATGATCATCAAAGTGAGAGACAAAACGTAAAAATAAGTAGGATGAGAACAGTAATGTTAATGATAGGTCAAACATGCAATTTCATCCTCCACAATTTCCGTTCAAGGTGCATTTCATGTTACAACTAGGAGCATGTACCAATCGATAGTAGAATATCATAGTTAAATCATACCTAAATGCATATCATATTAGCAGAGATCCACTAAGAGACGAATAACCACTAAACCAACTCTAGTTCTAGGTTGGGTTGTGATTCGAAAAAGAAATGGCTGGGTTGCAATTCGAAAAAGAAAAGTGAAAAGAAAGCAGTGGGAATGCTGTCCAAATGAGCTAAATGGGGTTCATTCCTAACCCCAATTTTCTTAGATTCTACCTAGATCTTGATGAATCTGATTTGTCTAGTGAATTCATTGGAATGAATGGAAGTGGGCACGTTGGCAATTTTTTTCTAGATGAGATTATTGGGGCTCAATCCTAACCCCGTGAAACCAGTTGCACCAGCATTCGAGGTGCAAACATCATTTCTTCATACCGTACACTTCCACAATTAGTTGATCGAAGAACCCAAATTAATCATTTTTTAGGTCCGACCACACAACCCACTACCTTGCCAGTATTCTTGCTTGTGCAATAACCATCTTTTCTTCTTCATTCGGGGCTAGTGGTGATTTGGGCTGTCATTCTTCTGTTGTAACCCCACTCGAATACCTGGTCAGTTGAACCAATTTCAATGCTATAGTTAAGTGGTCTAGGATGCACTCGTGAATGATCATCATAATAGGGGATTGAGAGGAGGCCGAATTTACAAATAGAAAGGGAACAACCTTAATGAATGATCTCCCCTTGATTCGAGTAGATTTGATGAAACTCTGTTACAACGGCCGTGGGAAAGGAAATGAAACTCTTCAGTTGAAAACTCACTGGAAGATAAGGCACAATGTTTTCAATGTATGATCAAATTAAGTTGGGAACCATTGATTTTCATCTAGTGAGCTGAAGATACAAAGTCGTTAAACTCTTGGATGTCTTGCTAAATTATATCTGAAGAGTTTTTTACTGTTTGCTCTGGTATGTTCTTTAATCTATGCCTCATAATTTTTTTTTTCTTGAATATATTTCCATAATGTGCTGTAGTTAGCTACATAATTCGGGTTACTTGGGCTCTTTTCGAAATATATAAAACTTATGTGGCTTTCTTTGGATAACTCAAGGGGAAATATCGGCCCATGCCTAACGCACATTTAATGACTAACTACTGAACTGAATATAGGCAGATTCATTCATGTATGTTAGAGCCAGCAAATCAAGTGATGTGGACTGCGAACTCCACCTTGTTAACACCCAAAAAGTGCTCACTACCTCATCTACCCCATTACATGACTCATTTGACCATTTTCCTACCATATTTCCCTTAAAAACCCTAAAAATCCCACTAAAAAGCCTCCAAAAGGCCTAAAATGTCTCCAAAAGGCCACAAAACCATCAAAAAAGCCTCAAAAAGGCTAAAAAACCCCCTTTTCCCTCCAAAAATATCCAAAATTCCTTTAAAATAGCAAAAACCCTCTAAAGAGGGAATAAAAAATATAAAATAATGAGGAAAATGGAGGAAAAAACCCTATACAGCTGCCCTAAACCATATGGTTCCCAAAACCATGGGCCAGCACTCTACCACCAAAAAACTATAAATAGGTGATGGAGACCCTTTATTTCTTATCCACAATCAAGTATACCCTTACTCTGCCAAAATCTCTCTTGAAACCCTAGTTCACCATTGAGCTACTTTCACCTTGAGAGCCCCTTTTGGCCCATTCCCACCATTGGAGAAAGAGAAGGAGCAAGTTGGAGCTTGGAGCAACCCTCTTGGGCCATTGCAAAAGCTTCACCAACCTTCACATTGGAGGTAAAATTAATACAAAAACTATTCTTTATATCTTGTCTTTTCTGTTTCATGCATATGTTTAGAGTAATTTACATTTCTGTTTTAGCACTTTAATTTCCATTTTCTGAACTGCTACTAAGGAGTCCCTTCTCCTTAGTAGGTGCTCATTTGCACAAGCTAGGGTGAAAACCATAGCTACAGTTTTGGCGACTCCCCTAGGTTTGAATTTCTGGTTAAAATTTTTAAATATTTTTTCTGTTCGGCTGTCGCTTTCGGCCGCTGTATACCGCGTTTTCCCCCCCTGCAGTCGCGTTCCGACCGCGTCTTTCAGGCACTTACTTGCGATCCGACCACGACTCTCAGACTGTTTCCGGCGACCTGCCGGCCATTTTCAGTCTGTTACCTGCGATTCAACCGCGGCTATTAGCCTGTTTGGGATGGTCTGACTGCGGCTATTACCCTATTTTCTGCGTCCCGCCTGCGGCTTTCGGCCAGTTTCCCGCAAACCGCCGGTGCCTTTCGTTGTTTTTACTGCGTCCCTCCTGCGGCTTTCGGCCAGTTTTCCGCAACCCGCCGGCGCCTTCCGGCGTTTTTCCTGCGTCCCGCCTGCGGCTTTCGACCATTTTCCCATGACCCACCGGTGACTTTAGGCATTTTTCCTGCGTCCCGACTGCGTTTTTCAGCCCAAAACCCGCAACCCGCCTGCGACTGATCAGCTGTTTTCTGTGGTCCAACCGCTCAGATTTGCCAAAAACCCGTGGTCTGATTTATGCATTTTCCTCTGTTTTGAACCCAGGACTTTGCTGCACTATTTTCTGCACCAGCACAACCATCTGTCCTACCTGCAGCCACCCTTCCTTACAGCCTTTTTCTGCAGTTTTTTATTTCTATTTCATTTACAGAACCGTTTTTACATTTTCAGCATTTTAAATTGGAAAAAGAAAATTGTGCATTTCAAAAGTTAATTTATGTCTTGTTATTGCTAGTTAGAAAGTTGCCCTACCTAGTGGGACTTTCTACTTGGGTTCATCATCATCTCACACGCACACACTTTGTCACCTAATTCAAGTGAGCCTTAAAAAGTACTTAACATAACCAACATTCTAACCCCACTTGGGGAACATAAAAGAATATTTGTAGTTAGCTAGGATCAGGGGGATAGGCTTCCAATAACACCCCTCGATTGCTTACACTTGAGACATAGCTGTTGTCCAATTAGGGAACCAAAATCCCCTAGTATTGTTTGGCACGGTCACAACTAGTTTATCAGAGGGCCTCTCCCCTAGGAGGGTTGAAGTCACCAGACTGGTTCCGGAGGCCTGAGTGGAATACCGCAATCCATTCAGTAACTGAAGGGCTACCTTTCACAGTTCTCGGGATATCCCTGTATGGGGGTATTGCGGTAAAAGGACCAAACGACAGATTCACCTTTCTAGACGTGTCAGGAACGGGGTATCTTAGTTTCCATTCTTCTAGGATTGACTACCCGATGTCCCTCCCGGTAGGGGGATATCTTAGCCACTTGGCTCTCCTATCCATATTGTCTGACTTGGATTTCATCACCTTGTAGAGGATATGTCTAGTTGAGTCAGAATACTATCTAGTTAGGTGTTTGCATGCTCCCTTGCTCCTTTTGGTCTAGTGAGTCCACCATTTTTAATTTTCTAGGAAACCTGCTACTTGTTGGTATTCTGACCATTTCTATTGATACTCCACCTATTGTAGCACAGCTGTTACAGTGGGTGTTTTGAGTTGGTTGTTGTCCTGAGTGCCCTATTTTTTGAGCTCTCCTTCTGCACACTCGGTTGCATTAGGGTTTTTGAGCTATTTTTTACTCACCTCAACCCCCAGAGATTTGACACCATCTGTCACCATTGAGTCCCCGAGACATTCTCCACGTTTCAGGGGCGAGCCCCCACAACACGGTTCACTTGACACCACCCGTCATAGACTTAGATCATCATCACTTGATACCACTCATCATAGATCTAGAGCCTTGTCACTTGAATCCACTCATCAACGGCATAGGACTCCGTCACCAGATATTGACGCCCCTTACTTTACCTCTGATTCTGAGGAAGAGTCTGAGAACCGCATTTACACTACCCCTACTAGCCCCATGGCTGGCGTGACTTCCACTCCTTTCATTGTAGGGACCATTCGTGGCACATCCACCACTACACCAGTTACCACACCTGCTTTGGGAATGCCCTCGATGGGGGCCACGTCCACCATCCCGGTCACCATTCCCATTCCAGTAGCTGGCATACCTATCACCACTCCACCAGTGACTCACGCTACCCTTGGTGGTGTAGGACCATCCTATACCACCTTCATTGCCCCCCTTGGGGACAACATCCCGAACCCTGCCTCTCCACTTGGGGGCATTGGCCCCAACTTGGTCACACCCGCTAGTATGTCACATCCTTCTTCCAGTTTGCCATTCATGGCTAGCCTCAACCTACCTGACCTAGCCAGACTGACTAACGATCCTATCAGACACGACCCTACATGGCCTCACATGCCCACCAAACTCCCCTCTAACATTCCTAAGTTTGAGGGTAAGGCAGGTGAGGACCCTCAAAACCAGATTATGTCCTTCCATCTATGGTGTTCCTCCAACTCCATAGTGGACAACTCTGTCTGCCTCCGTCTATTACAGCACACCTTCACTGGCTATGCAGCTAAGTGGTATATCGAGCAGCCCCACGGGACCCATGCCACCTTTACTTCCCTGGCCTCGACTTTCCTGCAGTTCTTTTAGTTACCTGTCCACTATGACGCAGGAGTTGAGATCCTACTGTCTTGTAGACAGAACACGGCTACCCACATCACTGACCACATTCATGAGTGGCGTAGACGTCGTAGCCTCTGCAAAATCAAATTAGACGACCGTATCTTCCTAGATTGGTTCCTAAAATCCCTTCTTCCTGTCATTGCCAAGGATGTGGCATCCGAACGACCCTAGTCTGAGGAAGAGGCCATCCTCAAAGCCCAGCAATTTGACCTCATATATGCCGAGTCGGGTTACCTCTATACCATTATACCTGATGCTCCTCGCGGTGATTCCTCCACACACGATGCGCCGGGGGCATCCCATACTGCAGACGGCATCATCGGTCGTGTTTCTTCGCATCCCAAACCCTTTTCCATAGCACGTCCTAACCCTGGCCCCGACCTTTCGCGGGCTACCTCACAGTCTGGAGCAACCAACTCGTATGCTCCTATGACATATCACCACCATTCCCATGGACCCACCTATCCACCTCAGTGCTTCGGTCATGCGCCCCTTGCTTATACCCCCCCGGTCGCACCTCAGCCCTATTACCACCAGCAGGCTGCACCAGCTCCTGCGCCTTCCCAGGCCCAACCCGCTTATTACCCGCCACAGGCAGCCCCTGTGGCAAACCCACAACCTGCTCTACAGACATATCAGCAACCTCCTCAAGGTGCCGCACCTACGCAGCCTCCACCTACATATCATCCACCGCAGCCTGCTCCCGCACCTGCACAACCCCAAAACCCACCTGCTTCCCAAGGGCAAGTATACGCCCAATAAACGCCGCAGCAAAACAAAAACAACCAACGCAACTAGGGCCAACAAAACCGCGGTAAGTGCCGTAACCATGGGAACAACCCTCCTCCAGACCAAGGTGGTCAACCTCCTAATCCCCCAGATAACAATAATGTGGCCCCCGCTAACCAAAACCCTGATCGCCCGCCCAAGCAGGCTAAAAACCCTAACTTGCGAATGAACCATCCTTGTTCTATTTGCGGGGTCTATGGCCACTACACACATGCTTGCCCACATTTGGAGCGAGCTCGGCAACTTTGGGCTGATGATTCCCATCGCCAAGGGCATGCGGCTCCTCAAGCACCGCCCCACCACCACAACCTCAGTAGCCACCTTTGGTGCTGCAAAACCCCTTACCAACCCAAGGCGTAGTGAATGCTCAGCCGTTGGCTCCTCCTCAAGGAAACATGCCACCGCAACAACAGATCACTTACGCCGCTCCTGATCAACCCATGTTTGACTCAGGTACCCACCACTTATTGATGATGTCATCCGCTGATGTCAACCTCCAGACTCGTCGGAACCAATATGGCTCCACCTCTGAAACCCCTCCCACTGATAAAACCACTAATGCTCACCCCATTGATCAGGTGTTATGTATACCTCCACCTTCAATAGATGGCGCTTCCAAAGCACCTCGTTTCCCACTTCGCCGTATCAACAATAACCCCAATGCGCGCGCTGCGTCAAACTACAATATTGTAGACGACTTAGCCCAATCCCCCGCAGCCATGTCTGCGTTAGAAGTCTTGAAACACTGCCCTTCCCAGCGCAAGACTTTACTCTCCGCCATTGGGGCTATTGACCCAAATGATTCGAATTTGATGGCATTTGATTTGGACCAGTCCGAACCCCACCTACCTTCCACTTTAGCATTCCAAGTTTCTGTTTCCGTTTGGAATCTTGTCATCCTTCGGTGCATCATCGATGAAGGTGCCTCCACATGCGTTATGTCCACATTCGTATGGCAGAAGTTGGGATCCCCTACCCTTCAGCAGTCCACCACTGCATTACACGCCACCGCCGGTGGTTCGGCTCAGCCCCAAGGTCTCCTAGCCAATGTCCCCATCCAGTTAGGTGGTAAAACCGTCCTCATTGACATAGAGGTCATCAACGCCCAGCTTGATTACAACCTCTTACTCGGTCGCAGCTACATGTAAGCTATGCGGGCGGTAGCTTCCTCTGTCTTTCGTACCATGATGTTCCCCCATGATGGACGCGTGGTCAAGATTGACCAACTCACTTACTATGATCCAAATGCCCCTGTTGCACCCGAAAATGTTCTCCCCATGGTTGAACAACCTGTTAGTGGTGCCGCTACCTCATTTGTTTCCTCCTTGGGACCTGGAGTTTACTCAGACCCGCCGATGACATCCACCTTCCAATCCATTCCTCCCCCGTCATCTACGCCTGAAGTGTCTGACTTATGTACCTTGTCCCACGATAACCAAACACCTAGCAATCAACCACCCTTGTTTCCTAAACCACCGTTGTTACCTAGCCACATTGGTGTTACACCTATCCACACAATACCCTTCCTAGTCCCTCCCTCGGGAGTAGTAAGCGCCCCGGTTATGGCTACCCTTAGCCTCCCTGGGTTAACCTTGGGATTACCCGTATGGTATCTTTCGCCTCCCATTCCCCCGCCGACACCAAGCGTCGTCCTACAACCAGTGAAACCCATGGCTACTACCACTCAGCCACCCCCCGGTGTCGCTACCCCCTTCGTCCTCCACGAATCCCCCTCCTCCTCCCAAACCTCCTGGGGGCAGAGGCCCCCAACCTTACACTACTATACCACCTCCCAAGATAGTCAAAAACCCCCCCGTGTTTCGTGCGCCTCCCAAATGCTCGTTGTGCGATGAGTTAGGCCATGCGACTCACCAATTTCCACAGTTGCCGGCATTACAGGAACACATGCAGATGCTTGACGACGACCCCAATATCCCGGTTGTCAAACTAGATCCAACCCCTAAGCCTCGCGATAAATCCCTGCGCACTAACCACCCCTGTGCCATATGCGGTGTTTACGGGCATTACTCACATCACTGTCTCGATCTCCCCGATTACAGAGTATCTCTCTATGAGATGAACAATCTAGATCTTGAGACGACACCACCCACCATTGAAGAGATTCACCCCCCGATCCCACCCCCATCCGGGGAGATCAACACCATTTACATGATCTCATCAACTACCCTTCCCTTGTCAACCGATTTGACGGCCCACACTTTCTGTATTGATGAGGAGATTCTTGAGGCACTCACTGCCCCGGAGTATCCTTGGGATGACATGCACCATCGTTCGTATTTCCTCCCAGAAGCATCTTCCTCTAGCACCGCTACCCAATTTGCAGTTGAATCCAAAGATTTCCTTCCTACCAAGGTCAACTGGTTTAAGGACCCTATTCCTGCTCCGGATGCCTTTGAGAAAGGTAACATGGCCAACATCTCACCCGTCATCCACATAGATATCTCTGACCCACCTGGCGTCCTTGAATGCATTGCCTTAGGATCCTCCTGCAGTGAACAAGAGATTGAGGAGTACAAAAAACTCTTCCACGCATTCCGTGATGTCTTTTCCTGGTCCTATACCGAAATGCCCAGTCTTGACCCCGCCATTATCGAGCACCATATTGACACATGGCCTGATGTACCCCCCGTTCGTCAGAAACAGCGTCCCATTCATCCCTCAAAGCTCCCAGCTGTCAAAGCAAAGATTGAGAAATTTCGCAAAGCAGGATTCATTTATCCTATTGCTTATACTACCTGGGTTTCAAACCCCGTTCCAGTTAACAAAAAACAAGGCACCATTAGAGTATGCACTGACTTCCGCGATTTAAACCGAGCTTGTCCCAAAGACAACTTCCCCATGCCATTTATTGACCAACTCATCGATGCGTGTGCAGGGCATGAAGTCCTCTCGTTCATGGATGGTTTTTCCGGATACAACCAGATTCAGATCCGTAAGGAGGATCATTACAAGACCGCCTTTACCACCCCATGGGGCACCTTTGCCTACCGCGTCATGCCTTTCGGCCTCAAAAATGCTGGTGCCACCTTCCAGCGGGCCATGACCTATTGTTTTCACGACTTGGTCCATATCCTGCTAGTCTATCTTGATGATCTTACAACTCATTCCCGGAAATGATTAGACCACCTTAAAGACCTCCGGCAAGTTTTCCTGCATTGTCGCAAATATAAAATCCGCTTGAACCCACACAAGTGTGTCTTTTGCGTTCTGGCAGGCCGGTTGTTAGGTTTCATTGTTTCCCAGAAAGGAATTGTTGCTGACCCCCTGAAGGTCCAAGCCATCTTAGACCTTCCCTCTCCTCGCACGCTTCGGCAACTCCAGAGTCTGCAGGGGCGATCCAATTTCCTCCGTCGTTTCGTTCCCGATTACGCTACCACTGTTCATGGTTTCTTGCGCCTGCTCTGTACCCACGTACCCTTTGTCTGGGATGAGCAAGCATAAGCTGCATTCAGATCCCTCAAGAAAGCTCTCACACAAGCCCCCTTGATCTCCCCTCCGGATTTCTGTCAAGACTTCATCGTCTACGTCTCGGCATCCGAGCATGCTGTGTTCGGAGTCTTGGTTCAAGAAGACACCTCTCACCAAGAGCATGTTATTTACTACGTCAGCCAGACCTTGTCTAGTCCACCCCTACATTACCCATATGAGGAGAGACTAGCCCTAGCTGTGGTCTTTTCCGTCCAAAAACTGCGGCACTACATCTTACTTAGTCATACCACAGTCGTTGCCGACTCCAACCCCATGGTCTATCTCCTAAACCGACGACTACTGCAAGGTCATGTTTCTAAATGGGTCATTATCCTCCAGGAATATGACCTCACTTTCAGAACCCCTAAGAGCACCAAAGCCCTCGCGCTTTCCCAGCTCATCACCGATCTCCCATCCCTTTTACCATCCCCCAAATCTCCGACGAGTTACCCGACAACCACTTGTTCACCATCTCATCTGATGACCCATGGTACGGTGACATTTTGTTATACCTTCGCACGCAGAAGTTCCGACCCAAAGTCACCCACAATGGACGTTGTCGTATCCGTCACCAGGCCTCTCAATATCTCCTCTTAGGCGATGTCCTTTACCGGCGAGGGGTCGACACAATTCTTCGTCGTTGCCTTACACATGAGGAAACCGAACACGTCCTTAATGACTGTCATAGCGGTGCCTGTAGTGGCCATTTCTCTGGTATGGACACCGCCCAGAAGGTCGTCTGCGCCGGATATTTCTGGCCCACACTCTTTACCGACTGCATCATAGCGGTCAAGCATTGCCATAACTGCCAACTTTTTGCCCCCAAGGCCCGGACACCTCCTGCTCCATTACACCCAGTCGTCACCATTGGTCCCTTTTGTAAGTGGGCCATCGACTTCATGGAGTGTAGACCCCTGTCTGCCAACGGCCACAAATACATCATTGTCTCCGTTGATTACTTCACCAAATGGGCCGAAGCCATGCCTACCTTTAATTGTACCGCTGACACCGCTGCCCGTTTCTTTTTTAACCACGTTATCACTAGATTCGGGGTTCCTAAACAGTTGGTCTCAGACCATGGTTCACACTTCGAAGATTCCGTTTGGCGCGAGTTATCCACCTTCCTAAAATTCGAACATCAGTTCTCCTCTGCTTACTACCCCCAAGGGAACGGCCAAGTAGAGGCCATTAACAAAATCTTAAAGACCATCCTCCAACGCACTGTTGACCGACATAAGTCCAATTGGCACCACATGCTCTTCTCCGCCTTATGGGCTTACCGTACATCAACTAAAACCGCCACTGGTTTTAACCCGTTTCATTTAGTTCACGGTGTCGAATCTGTCCTCCCCATCGAGTGTCAGATACCTGCCTTACATATCGCCATTGAGATTCTCCCCGATACCTCCCCACTTGAGCAACGTCTGCTATCCCTCGAACAAGCCGATGAAGACCGTCGTGGCGCTCTCCAAACCATTGAAGCTGCCAAGAACCGCTCCATAGCTGGTTATGACAAACACGTACACCCTCGAACTTTCCACGAAGGGGACCTTGTCCTCGCCTATGACCAAGCCCATGACAAAACCGGCAAAGGGAAGTTCGAATCCATGTGGCAAGGCCCTTACATCGTGCAGACTTGTCTTGGAAAGGGGGCATACATTTTAACTGACTCCGAAGGTCACCCTTTGCGCAACCCTCGTAATGGGTTGTTTCTTAAACGCTTTTATCCCTAAATAACTCGTGGCCCCATTGGTCCGCATTGTACAGTTTGCTCTCTTTTTTGTTTTTCACCTTTTTTACCGCGATCTTACATTCCTCATTTTTGTATGACCACAGATGGACCATCTTCCACCTTATTACACTGGCTTCACCGATGGAGCAAGCTGCTGGTCTCCCAACTTGGCTTCTGCAGCATGGGTCTTATATTCCCCTTCCCATGAAATGATTCACCTTGACGGAATCTGCTTAGGCACTGCTACCAATAACCAGGCGGAGTATGATGCTGTGACCGGTCTCCTGACTGCTGCCCTCCAGATAGGCATACGTCACCTTCATGTGTTCCTTGACTCCCAGCTGCTTGTCTCCTAGCTCAATAACTGCTACCAGGTGCGTGATCCCTGCCTCTTTAGAAAATTCCTGCGCACAAAACAACTCAGCTGACAGTTTGAATCCATAACATTCACCCATGTCCCAAGAGCTCAAAATAGTATCGCAGATCAAATGGCCAACAACATCCTCGATTGGCACATCAATCACACCATGTAAAACCTCCATCATGCATAGCATCTCATAAAAATATATAAAAACCCAAAAAGATTGCAAGGGGCATCCACGTGCCTATCATCACATAAACATTTGCATCCATGTGCAATAAAAAATCCAAACACATTCATATACAGGGGCATCCACGTGCCTAGTCCTACATACATCGTGTTGCATCCATATGCAATACATCACACAACATATACAAGGGGAATCCATGTGCCCAACATCCTATACTACTTGCATCCACGTGCAGTACAAACATACAACACACCATAAGTGCATCCACGCGCGTACAACTAAAACATCATCGCTAAAAGGTGCATCCACGTGCATATATATATATATATATATATATAAATATGTGTTCATCAGCTATACATGTCTTGAGTACCCCTGTACTCATCTATACACAAAAAATATCTATACATCTCATAAGATACATGCCGGAACTACAAAAATCGGGGGGAGTCCCCTGGACTCCCTAATGAGAGTCATACCCTACATCACTACCTGCATCTGCTACCTCTGAGTCCTCCCCTCGCTTCTCCTCCGGCAAATCCTCATCCCCTGCGGGCTCCTGTGCCTGAGCCCTGTCTGCCAAGATAGCCACCCGGATTGCAATCGACCGGAACTTTCGGGGTGCCCTCATACAATCCTGAACTACATCGGGATCCATGTCCCACCATCCCTCGTCGGTCACTCCAACTAGTAACCGATCCAGCAACACTCGAACAGACTCCAAAGTCCCCTCTGTGTCCCGCTGACGCACCTCGCCTCGGCCGGGTAGGGATGGTACCGCCACATGTCCCATACGCACCACATGCCCTGCTGGTGGTCTCGGACCCACATCTGTAGATCACACATCAGTCAGTAACAGTATATATCATAACACACATCATACATAAATCTTGACATCCCTAACATGCAAGAAAATCAATACGTACCGTCTGGTCCCTATGCCTGTCCGGGTGCCCGCGGTGCCTCTGGGTCTCCTGTGTAGTCCATATCCCTATACGGATAGTCGTCCAGTGGCAGTGGCATCTGTAGCCACTGCAGGTATAACTCCTGGGTAAAGTACCTACCCACCTCACCGCCACCCCGATGGCGCATCATCTCCCCCCACCGCACCATCCGCGGCTCCCTCAACCCTCCTTCCCTGATCGGTACCCGCGGCCGCAGGGTGGGTACCCTCTCCATGAAGAACGCACATAGGAAAGAACCATAGCAAAACCCCTTGCCAGATTCCTTCGCCGCCGTCAGCTACAGTTGTACGCAGGTGAGGAACATCTGGCCCCATGCATAGTAGACCCCGTCCAGTACGCGCTCCACCAGCTGCATTTGGCCCCCGGACACCTTCTCCGGTGACTGAGACCCCAACACATGAACCACACATGTTGCAATCGCCTGTATCGCCGGCTCCTGTAGGTATTTCACCCAGAGTGCATTCCTATGCACCCTAGCCTCTGGAGCACAGTACCCCTCCAGCATGTCCTCCATATCCACATCGGCGGATACTCGCGGCTGCATATCCGCCACCCTACCCAGACAGGGCAACCCCGTCAGGAAGTATACATCTGTCAGGGTGAGGTCCACCCTCTCACCCTGCACCCTGAAAGCTTGTATGTCTGGCTCCTAGAAACTCACTAGCCGGTTCAGCAGCAACCCTGCCGAACGCATCATGGGTACCTGCACGAACTTCAGCAGTCCGCACATTCCCAACACCGCCCGCACATGACCATCGTCCCGGATGTAAGCCATTATCTCATCTGGGATCTCCCTCTCTCTCCATAGTACCAGCGGCATCCTGTCAAACACGCAAGGAAAACTCATCAGACTCATGTCAAAGAAATAAACCTTGCCCCACCCCCCTGGGGAAGTCCTAACAGCTCGCTCCAAAACACGGCTTTAGGCCCCCTTGCCGCGGTTGTTTGGCCCACAGTCGCGGTCCAAAACCGCGACTGTTAGCCCCGAACACGTGGTACCAAACCGCGTGTTCAGCCTCGGAACATGCGGTCCCAGATCGTGTGTTCCGCATCAAACCCCGCAGTCTCCACGCACGTCCTCCGCCGTGGAATCCACGGTCTTCGACCGCGGCTCCCTCCCGAAAACCTGCGGGCCACCCCACGTGGACCGTACAAATAACCCCTGGGACCCACTACCTACCCCCCGAACCCAAAAAACGTGCAGGTATGAGGTTGACGGAATACCTGTATCTCCCGGATCTGAAATCGCCCGGTTGGATCGTCCAAAAACACCAACTACGCTCTGGTCAACTCTGATCACTAGTCAAAGTCAAATAGTACAAATGACACTTGTCATATTGGACCCACTCACTATTTATAGTCGGTTTACTTTTTCTTGTTTTGGCCATTCTGAACCCATACGGAGTCCATTTTTTGAACCGTTTCCACCACTGGAATCAGCACGATGAGACCATCATGATGGTCAACACGTTGCGTTATTTTTTCCCCGTCATTTTTTGCACATTTCTTAGACTCCACTAGTCGCCTCGGTTTGCATGCCACTTCGACTGCTCTCCGTTTTTCGCATATTTTATATCATCGGATTCATTTTTCCAGGCCGGTGATGATGCTTGAGATCATTTCTCGCTCTCACCCCCAGATTTTTCAGGTATTTTTTCCAAAACGCCCCCTGTCGCTTCGGTTTGCGTGCCACATTGGTCGTTCTCCATTTTTTACACTCTTTATATCAACGGATTCATTTTTCTGAGCTCGTGACGATGCTTGAGATCATTTCTCGCTCCCACTTGGTACAATTTCAACATTGTGTCCTTACACCTTGCTACCTTGGTTTGCGTGCCACATCGGCCGCCATCAGATTGTTCCACATTTTTTACATGAGCCATCCACTCCTGTCATACTGCAAATATTTCATTATTTTGCCACCATTCATTACCTCGCAAGGAGGCCCATCAGTGTTCCCCCCCACCCTCATCCCTGGTCATCATGAATGTTCCTTGATTGAAAACTTCCTCCTTGCCTGGCCATTCCTTTTGTTCGGTATAATTTTATCCCTTTTTCGGGACGGACAAGTCCTTTACGAAAAAGGCATTTAGGGAGTTTCTGTTAAGCTCTTTTCTGACTCCTAAAACAATGAAAAGATCGTCGAGCAATCTTGCTTCCTTTCATGCTCGTTAAAGTACCTGAAAGGGCGTCTATTTGGTATAAGTTTAACCATTTTCCGGACCTGGTAGACTAATTACGAAAAAGGAATACTCTAGTCACACCGGCTAGAAGAGTTCTTCATTGCATCCTTTTATTCTTCTTTAGGCCTTGGAGACTAACACACGAAAAAGAAACCCCCTAGGGTCTTCTTCTTTGCTTTCAGACTCTCTAAAATTGAAAGCAACCACGAGCATGAACTATCCTGGGCTCGTAAAAACCACACGACAGTACCATTCCATCATCTTAGAGTCTTCTTATCGCTTTCAGACTTCTTAAAATTGAAAGCAATCACGAGCATGAACTGTCCTGGGCTCGTATAAATCCACACAACAGTACCATTTTACACTCACTTCTTCTAGTTCCTTAAACATGATAATGACTGAGTGTATTGTGTTAGGGAATCATAATTTTGCAAAAGGTATTGAAGTCGATCTTGCAAAGGGAACTTCCTAAATCATGACTTACAACTAGTTTATTCCTTTCTTTGCTCAGAATCTTCATTTATCATGCTTTTGGTATTTTTTGTTTACACAAAGGGGTTTTCTGAGGATTTATTGTTGCCACAGGAGTGCTAGAAAGCCGATACATGGAGTTCTTATTGCCTAGGTTGCTGCTATAGGAAACTACATTACTATTTTCCAAGAACCTTGTTTTTATTACTCAAGCTCAATCACTACTGCTAAAGGATTTTGGATTAATCCATTTTGACACCTATGCCAAATTGAGGGAAACATCATGGCATTAGGGTAACCCCTTAATCAAGTTTGCAATCCTTGCAAGTACATGAAATCCTTGAAGATTCCAACTAGGGTAACCTTTGTATAAGCAAATAAAAACATGTATTTTTTTAAATAACTATTTGTTCGTATGGAAAAATTCCAAAGAGGCCTTGGATATAGGTAGAAAGTTTCATCTTTTAACATATGTATGTATTACTTGTTAGTATTCATCGGATTTGTATAACCATGCAACATTTATCTTATCATCACTACTTTGTATGTAGGTCACTTTCATACAAAATGTCAAATCGACGTCCAAATAATGAATTGAGTTCGATTGTACTCTACAACAAACATGACAATGGAGGGAATTGGATTCCTCATAAATTGTGTATTGGTGATTGGGTTACAATGCAACCATCTAGAAAAGGTGATCACAAGGTGAAAATGAGATACCTAGAAGACATTGAACAACATTGAAAGGGCACTGTGAAAGGGTTTAAGATGGAAGAAGGATGGATAAAAGTGAAATAAGTGATTGTGGCTCATGTATATGACAAGAAAGAGATTCAAAAGGAGCCTATTTCCAAGAAACCAATTTTTCCTCAAATCAATGCTAATTGTAAGTATTTATCATTTTAGTTCTTTTATATTTCAATTATAGAGAAGCTTATTTCATGATTTATTCATTATATTTTTATTTCCATTTCTAATGATTATATGTCGATAGGATTATGCTTCTTAAATTGGGAAGAATGGGAGCCGATTGAGTCTATCACTAGCATATTTGAAGTGGTGCATTCAAAAATTGGTGAATTAGTGTACTCTAACAAGGATGATAAATGGCTAAGGAATGAAGGTATTTGGTTTTACAAGTACAACTACATCCTTCCAAAAACAGGAAGAGCATCTGGAGAACTCCAAGAAATCCCATTACCAACATTTACATCCCATGAATGGCCAACTATAGAGCATACAATTTTAATCTCTTTTCGTTATAAGTTATATTCAGAGGTACAAGTTGGAATGAAGGAAAGTGGCAGTGTAGGTCTGCATTTAAGCATATTTAATCCATTTTTGGTGTTCTGACATTTTTTCAGAATGAAGAATCACTTAGGGAAACAAATAAAACATACAGGACATCCTCGCCTTCTAAGGAACTATTATCAAATATTTTTCATTATGGTTGGGATACAAGAATCCATGACAAACATGGGGAACAAATAGAATGTCGAGTAAATCATACCAAGATATCATTTAGGTGAGTTAGAATGACGATGAATCTCTTGTTATGACTTCTAACAGAATGAATTGCAATGTCTTTATGTTTCTACTAGTGATATTTTATGTGATGTTGCATCCATTGTTGTAGGTATTGGATAGCGAGACAAATGTTGTATATTTCATTCAAGTTTTGTAGATGGAGATACGTTCGTGTATCAAGACAATGGAATTGGATTCCAATAGAGCAAGACAATGATGATGGAACACATTCTCCTATCATACTAGTTGATGTCTTGAAAAATGGACAATGCTTTAGATCCTTGACAATGGAAGAAAATTGGACATTATTTGATGTAAGACAACAATTGGAGTTGGAAGATGTCAATGATTTTAAGTTTTTTCACAATGGGAAAAAGGTAGTAACTTATGTTACATGAACATATTACTTGTCATTCATAATTATTTTATGTTACTTAAATATATTGAGCTTCTGTATAAGTTTTCTTACTTCTTACATTATGCTTCATAGGTGGGAAAGCGACAAGAGAATCTTATTTGTTGCAAGGATTGTGTCTTACCATCTAAGCTGGAGATTGAAGAGTGTTAGGAAAATGAATGTATTGCAAGTGCCCATTCTCTGCCTTACAAGTTTGATAATGACAGCTATTCATTCATAGTACCTAGTTTCCAAGTTAACTATTATACATGCAACATGATTTTTTTGTTTTCCATGAGGAATATGAGTACGATGGTGAACTATATGGATATTAATCGTGATATAGAACTATAATTTGGGATATATTTAATATCCATTTTCAAGGATTTTTGTGCTTATCAAAGAACAATGTTTCTTCTGTTCAATGTATTTTGTTTCATATTTAAAAGAACAATGTTTCTTTTGTTCATTTTGGTGATTACCAATAAAACACAACTTTTTCAATCATATCTCTCTATTTTTTACTTTTTAAATTACTTATTTCATGTTTTAATTTTATGAGATATATGCTTCCGAGATTTATGTTTATCCACTTTTCATTTTACATTTATCATCCTTGTAAGGAAGTTCCATCTTTCTAGATTATGCTTTCTATGTATTTAAATTTGTTATCCCTACAAACTTGTAGATGTGGCACTTTGCATTATGTTATCCTATGGTTATGATTGCCCATGATTACAACCTAAACCTTGCAAACAGACCTCTTATATTCTCCTATTGTGGTTTTCTTTGAACCAAGAACATTCGTAGATTGAGTGAAAACTAGATTAGATAATACTTATGTTGTTTTGATTTTTTAATATGATAGATCATTTGAAAATACCCGATTTAGTATTTTTTATGGATTTGAATGGGAACTGGGCAGTGAGATGAGCACACATTTCCTTGCGGGGAGTATGCTGACCTTATTCTCTATTGAAATGGAAGCATTAGAATGTATTAATTTCAAATGTTTGATTTTGGTTTTAGTCTTTACCTTTTAACCCATAATTGTGGGTTTCATTTGCTTGCATGAGATATTAAAGTCTCACTCTAAGGTGGTAATGTCCTCGTGGTCACAATTTTAACCTTAGGTGTTAATCCTCCATCATACAGGTTCTATTATCACCATTGAGAGCTTACATTGATGCTCTTGAGATTTCAAAAGATACATGTCTTAACTCATGCTTTTTTCACTATACACTGAATAGGTGAAATTTGAAAATATGTTCCTTATGCAGGTTTCACTAGACAGGAAAATTAGTGCACCCTTCCTACTTAATGAGAATTTATAAGCTTGTTGCTTACATACTTCACTTTCTCACACTTAGTTGTTGTCATGCAATATTGGCCACAAGTTTGACATCTGGTGCCATCCCACATCTTATATATATTATAATATGAGATAATTATAATAATGTTGGATAAATGATGACAAAAGCAGTTCAATAGGACTATAATAGTACATCGGAGATAAAGTACAAGGTGGGAATGTGAAAGAATCCCCTAGATCGAAATAAAGGAATGTGTTACAAATCCAACCTTTGCTACTAATTTTCAAATGCTTTATATTCTGCAAAAGCCAAACAATAAAGTGGAGCCAATAGTAATTATTTTATGACTAAATTTTGTGTAAGATTGCAATTCCATGTAGGATTTAGAGTTCCTATAGGATGTACTATTTGTGCACCTCCAAAAGGAATGAGCTCAATATGTGAGCCAACAATGACGATACTCATGCAAAACCCCGCAATCTCCCAAAATGTGGGACAAAATTCAAGGCACTCATCCCAATCCATTCTTTGATGATGTGGCATGCCTCCATATATGTTCTTGTGACCATGGTTATTAGATGTCCCTTATAGTGAAAAAATATGCATGAAATTCTGTAGATAATGAATTCAAAGGTTCAGAGCATTGAACATGTGCAATCATGCCTGCAAATATGAAATGCTTCCTCAAGAGATAATTCTCAATGAGAAAAGTACACATCAAAAGCTGGAACTAATGGATATGAAACCAAAAATACTTCATAAAGGACATCCATATATCCATCATCATGCCCAAACATCAAAATAATCATGGAAGCAGTCAAAGGAAGCTCATCCCTTGAAACGACCTACCAAACAAGACCCTTGATCTGTGCCATGTGGTAATCTGACATCAAATGTCGGCCAAAATTCAAGGCACTCATCCAAATCCATTATTTGATGATGTGGCACGACTCCATATATGTTATTGTGCCTAGGGTTATTAGATGTCCCTTCTAGTGAGGAAATATGCATCAAAATTCTGTAGATGACGACTTCAAAGGTTGAGAACATTGCACATGTGCCATCATGCTTGCAAATATGCAATGCTGCCTCAAGAAATAATTCTCAATGAGAAAAGTAGACATCAAAAGTTGGAACCAATGGCTATCAAGCCAACAATAATCCATAAGCGACATCCATATATCCATCATCGTGCTCAAACATCAAAATAAGCATGGAAGTGTGTTGTTGCTGCAAAATCCCCCCCAAAATTTTGTAAATATTGGGGCCCCTCCTTCTTGTTTTTTAGAAAATTTTGCTTAGAGAAGTCAAGTCCCTTCTTAGAAAGTATTTTATACTTAGTTTTCTGGAGAAAGCAAGTCCTTAAGCCTGTCTTTTGTTTTTTCTTCTAAGTAAAACTCAACTTTCATAGCCGAAACGGCGGCACAACTCGCCGAGTTGGGCTCCAACGTTCGGGACTTCTTGTTAAGTTTTTGAGCTTCTCCGTTTTGGCGCAAATTTTGGAGTCACGCCGCAACAAGCAGGCATTTTTGTTAAGTTTCAAAGTTTTCTTGTTTCGGATGAACTGGTCGAGTCCCACTGAAACGGTCGCTCGAACTCAGCCAAACCTTCTACAACACGACCCCTTTTGCCCCGTTTTCTCTAAGTTGTTTCTGTTGTGGAAAAACTAGGTGAATTGTGCCGACATTGTCTATGGCCCTTCGTTGTTTTAATTAAGTTTTTCTTTGCACCCAAACTCAAGGTTTTCACCCGAAACGGTGTTTTTGTTCAAAGTCTTGTCTGCCTCGGCATGTTTCGGTGGAACTAAACAAGTTCCGCCGAAACTATCGCCTATAAACCATTAGAGCCGCCATTAGAGGTAGTGGAGAATCCGTCGAGATAGCGGGCGACCAAGTTTTAAATAACGCCGAGCTTGCCGAAGTATGCCGGCTCGTTTCACAAGCACTTAGCAAATGATACCGACACTGGTCACTTGAACTCGCCAAGTGCTTCCGCTTTTTGACGGCTCGCAATTAATGCCAAACGGTGCCGAAAGGACATCGGTCAAATTTCCGCAACGACATTTTTAATGCCCTACCAACCCAGTTAAATGTCCACACGTGTTGGATTTCTATATATAGAAAGCGGGGTTTTTAGGGGTTTTATTATTTTTGTATTATCGTTAAGCTTTTCGGCAACCCCGTTCGAGGTCGTGCTAGCCATTCGAGGACAGCCAAGTCTACTTTTCGTCAGCTTCATCCGGCCCAATCGTCCACTACCAGGTAAGTAGATCCACCAAGCTTTTCGGTTTTTCTTTCAGTAGCCAAAGCTTTTTGTTTTTCGTTAACACCATTTAAGTTGTCCCTTGCCGCGGCCACCCTCGTCCATGTTGAAGCTTTTTCTCTACCGATTTGGTCATTCCCAAAGATGTTTAAGTAAACCGACTGGACCCCGTTCACTACCTTGACCATTTTCCTAGTCTAAGATTATAGCATCCCAAGCCAACGTAGTTATCAACACCCGAACACAACCTCCTGCTTGCTCTCGCATGCGCCCTGTCGTCAGCGTCCCGAAACTTTGGTTAGAAGGTCAAGCCTTAGCATCATAAGTTTCATTTTAACGCTGTTAGAGAAAGCTTGTTTTGACTATCTATTTTTACAGGAAAGTAGCATTGCTCATCGTGTTTTCGTTTAATTTGCTTCTTGGACTTGTTTGAAGCGTAATATCACTTTCAGAGTTGTTTGTTAGTATTTTCTCACCTAGGCTATGCTTTCTGTTTGAACGATTTTTTGCTCGGCCTTGCATTCTAGTTTATCATGTACCTACTCATATATGGTTTTGGCCAGGTTCAACCACAATGTCGAAAGGTGGCAAGAGGAAGCCAAAGATGGCTGAACTAGATTCAAGTGGCATTGAAGCCAAAATCGAGGTAGTGTACGAAGATACCAAACCAGTTATGGGAATCGCACCTGAATTCAAGTGGGGAGATTTGCATCACATGATTAGAGACCAGGAAATTCCCGGATTGGTCCTGGAAGAGATGTACTTGTACCAGTACATTAGAATCTCTGGCATCACTAAAGCAACAACGCACCCATAACTCTTTCCCTGCGCAGAAGTTATCAGGTGGATTCTAGCACATGCAAATGCTGATTCGAGAGTTTTATCCGACAGCAAAGGAGAGGCGTTCACCTCGTTTCACCCAGCCCATATTTCGGCAACTTCCAATTTACCCCGCACAGAAACAATTATTGAATGATGCATGGCTCGAAGGTCTCAACATGGATAACGTGGAAATGGCCAGAAAATTGTTAATTCAAGGCAAGCAGCTGAGGGTGAAGGATAGCGATGATTATGAAGTTTAGGCGCTAAGGCCTCCTTTTAGAATTATTTCCCTCATTCTAAGCAGAATTTTTGGTAGAGCTAATGGAACCACTTATTAGTTGCATTGGATCCCTCTGATCCACTATGTAGGATTCAAAGGCATGGTGTTCAATTGGGAAGACATCCTCTCGGATAATATATCGTCAGCCATAGCTGCTACAAAGGAAGGGATGTCCCGGGGAAAATCAGAGTTCTACATGTCATCATACCTTTTGGATTGTATTCTGGAAAGGAATCGATTCCCAAGGTTAGGATTCATTTGTAACAAGGCTGACACCCCAGTATATATTGGTTACAAGATCTTATGGGCCCAGAATTACAAAAGGCATTACAAGATCATCTGTGAAGAATTAATTATGCCACTGTATGAACTAATGTTCAATGAAGAACGAAGTTTCCTATCTGAGAATGCCATGGCAGTCATGGAAAAGTATGGGGATGTTTATCTATCAGAAGAAGGCACATACATAAGAATGTATGGAGGTTCCAAGCCACCCCTTCTCTTACCAGGATATGTTACTGATTTCGTGGTCCACAAAGAGGCAGTGAGACATGTGTTTATAGATGGAGTTGGTCATGTCCTAAAGAAATTGAAGAAGTCCTCCTTCCTTGCACTACCCTTCTATGTCGGAGCATACAAGTTTTCTAAATTCAGCTCGGCTGAAGAGTTTGTTCACGAGCTAAGGGAGTTTCACTTTGGGGAAATGATCATTGCAAAGAATGATAGGCTTAATAAGGCCGCAGATCATTGTAGAATTGTTAATGCACACTTTCAATATGCGCACTATTTTGATGAGGACGAATAATTTTTCAGAGGGGTCAGCAATATGACCGAACTCCAAAGATGCCTTTGCCTCAAAAGTGGAGCTGGCACTAGTTCCACTGCAGCCCAAGCTGTTAAGGAAGTAGAATTGCGAAGAGAGAAAGAGGAAGCCGAGGCTCTGACGAAGGAAGAGCAAAGGCTCAAGGCTAAGGTTGAAAAGTTCCAAAGGGAAGCAGCAGCACAGCAACAGAAGGAGAAAGAAGATAGGCTTTGCGAGGAAGAATCTCAAAGGCTTCGAGATGAGGATTCAGAGAGGATCAAAAAGGAAGAAGCCACCAAGGAGAAGGAGGAAAGAGAAGTAGTTGAAAAGTAGCTGAAAGCCGAAGAAGAAGAGAGACAGCTGAAGGCCGAAGAGGAAAATAAGGCCAAGAAGGATGCACAAGTTGAGGGCTCAAACATGCAAGACATGGACATAGACTCGTCCCAAATGGTTCAAACCCCACCCGCGGAAGATGACATCCCTATAGAAGATCTTCCACTCGTCCATTTCAATCCATCAAAGAATCATAATATAACCCATTGGGACAAATTTGTTTTTGACAAGAAAAGGAAGTCCATTGTACGAAGGACATAGACAAGAATGAAGAATCCTTTCCACCCGGACATCATTACCAAGCGAGAAACCACTGTCATGCAGGGCACATAGAATGCTCCAAAGGCTATGGCATCCACTACTGTAGCTGCCGCCAAGGCAAGCGAAAACAATGTATAGAAGACAGTAAATGAGTTGGATGCAAGCAAGAAAAGGGCCCATATGTTACAACTCACTGTGGTAAATGAGCAGGCTTATAGGGACTTAGTGGTGAAGAAATATAATCGCCTATTGTCATATCAGAAAGAATTGTCGGATAAGTATCAGCACCTGGAAGAAGAAAAGGAAAACTTGGTTGTCCAGATGATGATAGTAGAAGGAGAAAAGAATGGATTTGAAGCCAGAATCATTCAATTGGAAGAAGAGAACGAACTGATGGCCAAGAAGCTAGAACAAGCAAGCAACAAGGTAGTTGATTTGGGCCCCTTTCATGAGCAATCATGTGACATACTGAAGCAGATGTACGAGTCATGGGAACTTCTTACTGAAGAAATTTGCAAGTTGAAAACTATGATTGACAGGATGAAGGAAATTAACTCCGAAGCCATTAGGCTCAAGAAGAAATATGTGTGCGTAAAAGAAGATATTGGAAAGCATATTGAATGGAGAGAGGGGAAGTCAGGGTTTCCCAAACACCTCCCTCTCAAATTTCTAGCCGAGTTTAAAGAAGATATAGGCTTCATGGAGTTCTGTAAGAACTGCGGTGTGAAATTAAGCTCTCTGATCCAAGCAACTATCGGAAGATGCAGTAGTCTTTATCAGAGGATCCAGGAGGTTCATGAAAGGTGTAAAATGGCGATACCCTAGACTCTTGAATATTTTCTGAGCAAAGAGCAGTGCTTGTCTGAATTGAAGGGTGAACTAAACACAGAAATGGAGTACGTGAGGAATATAGATGTGTTGACAGTGGATGATCTTCACTAGTGCATCGTGCAACCCTCCATACATGATCACCCATTTCAAGAGATTCTCCAGACATCAGCGGTAGAGGTGCAGGACATTGAAGCAGAGCTAGCCAAGCATGCGATTTCCTGAAAGTTCATGCTCCCTTCACCTGCCAACACTGTTATACGAAAAACAGGCATTTGGGTGAGTTATATAGCAGAAGCAGATAAGCCAGTTGTTGAAAAAGCACCAGCACAGGAAGGAGCGCCATCTGGGAAAAAAGAACCAACAGAGGCAGGAGTGCCATCTGGGAGCTGACTTGGAAGTCAAAGATGTCTAGTGATATGCTAGGAATTTTTCTTTTCTGTTATTCAGTCGTAAAGATAGAGGACAGCTGGAGTTTGTCTATTTTGTAAAAAAAATTGAGGGATTATTCCAATTTTGTAAAGGGCATTAAAAAAAAATTAAGAGAGTCTTGGGAATGGGGACATGTGGCAGCTCTTGGAGCATTTTGTAATGTTATATATAGAAGAATAGAGAATGTTAGGAGGACTTTTGGCAGGTGAAAGGACATTTCTGTCTTGTATGTGAACTGATTTGCTGCATATATAAGAAATTTGATTTTTGCCTAAAGAAAGCTTGGGAGACTGTGTTTTTGCCTGAAGGATGCGTTGAATGTCTTCTAGATTGTTCCTATGTCATTTATACATTACTGTGAGATCATTCCTTGCTATTATGAATTGTTTCTTTGTGATGAATATTCTCATAATTTTCTATGCAAAGATGTTTATCTCAAATGAGTAATGGAATGTGTTAATTAATCAAAGCTATCTTTGATATCTTTTATCTTCTGCTGGAAATGCATCTTTATGATTAAATAGCTATCTGTGAAATCTTTGGATGTTTCTTTCAATTTATTACTCATATTTACAGTTTGCTCCTTGCAAGGATAGATTAGATTTGCTTAAACAGTTTTAGATAATATTTACCTGCATTTACTTTAGAGCACTTGCATATCATCTTTAAAATTAAAATACATAAATGGTGGATTAGGCCGCAACCGGTGCAAAGAAAACAAATCTTTAAATCTTACATGGTAGCTGGACCATTAACCGGACGGATTCCCTACACCAAACAGTGAGCGATCTAATTGGGCTTGCTTACCAGGGAGAATCCCTTGCTGATTGATGCTACGATAATCGGGGCATCAATTGTTTTTGGCGCTAGAAGGAGGGCCACCAATGCATGGCTGGAAGAGGATATCCTTCCATTAGAAGAGATCCCACCAAAGACCCGCTTGAAACGGCTATCCCATACAATTTTTTTATGGACTTAATAAATCAAGAAGATCCCAATTTTTAGATCGAAGAGCAAGAAAGACTGTACGCTGTCCCTTTTGTTGAAGTAGTGAATTTAAGAAGGCATACCCATGCTTATGTTAGGCAGCTTGGTGGTTTGAACGCAATTCCATTACTCCCTAGCAGGGAAATGCAGTATACAAGAGATTCTGTCCTTGTTCAGAACTTTGAAGAGTTAGTAGATCTATCCTTGGAAGAAATCACAGAGCCTCTTCGAGAAATTGGATTCGAAAATCCTCCATATCTTGAAGAACCTCACACCCCACACAATTATCCACATAACGCTCCACCACATTCTCCATGTAGAGCCATGGCTATACCTGCATGGAGGGCAAGAGGAGCGCTCAATTTGGCTGGGCCATTTCATGATTTGCCTAAGAATCCAGAAAAGGTTTTACCCAAGTATGATCCTGGGAAAGGTATCTCTGCTGAAGATCACCTTAAGATCTTCTATTTGGCTCTAAGCATTCTGAATGTGCAACACGAAGATGTAGTTTGTAGTCTCTTTCCCTATACATTTGAACCCAAGGTATCTTCTAGGTATTTTGGCTTACAATCCAGTTACATATCGAATTGGGAAGAATTTGAGAAGTGTTTCTTAGGTAAATATGGAAACCAGAAGACGGTTGCTACACTTATGAAAGAATTACTATCCATGAGAATGGAAAAGAAAGAGAAAGTTCAAGAATTCAACCAAAGATTCACCACATTATTAAATAATTTTAGTGTTGCATCTAGACCAGCTGAAGAATCCTTAGTCGAGTTTTATACAATAGCTCTTGACCCTCCAATAGCAATGTTTGTCAAAAGAACTAAGAAAACTACCTTAATAGAAAACTTTAAAGAAGCCAAGAAGGTGGAAGAAGAAGCAAACAACATTGCTAAGCATTCTGTGGATGTGGAAGCAAAACCAACAACTACTAAAAAAACCTGTTGCTAACCAGGAGTAAAGAAGAGCCATCATCAGATATGGAAAATGTGGTTAAAATGATGCAAAAGTTGTCCAATAGAATTGTAGATCTAGAGAAAGATAAGGCAGCTAGCACATTTAGAAAGCCATTTAAACCATTCTACAAGAAAAAGGAGGAAAATGGTCAGCCGCTTCCACCTATAAAAAACTCTACTGTTTTGAATTTAAATGAAGTAGGAATGGATCATTTCTACACTTTTCATCAGGAACCACACTCTGAGAAAAGCTGTCCGTAATAGATAAATTCAATGAGTTTAGTAATGAACCAAATGTTGGATGCACAAATAACAGATCAAGAAGATCCTCAACAAGAGAAGACCCTGGAACAGGAAGAACCCACTCCAGACACCACTATGGTGTTATGGAATTGGATACCTTCAACAGAGTTAATTGAAGATAACCCTGAAGAAAGTCAAGTTTCAGCAGTGAATATCACTATTTGTAGTAAGGGTCCAATCGCTAATCCGATCCCAATTGCTCCCAAGACTAAAGTCTCCAAGGAGATACCCAAAAGTCACATCACTGTTATTCCACCACAACCTAAGGCAAATCCAACACTTAAAAAAGAACCAAACGTGGAAAGAACTAAGCAACCAAAAGTTACTTCAAACAAAATGGAAAATCAACCTAAAGTTGCAAAGGAATGTGACATGGGATACGATATAATCGAAGACGTAACGAAGGAAAAAACAAATATTTCCATATTCTATATGTGTAGTTTTCCTCAGCAACGAAAGAAGCTGTTACAAGCTCTTAATCCCCAATCTAGCACTCCGTTAGCAAGCACTCAGGAAGATCCTGAAATAAATGAAGCTAGTATTGGCGGGAAGTCTAAATCTCAAACGTTTCCTTTTCTGTTAACTTTCAAAATTTTCAATCATAATGTGCATAACTGTTTGGTAGATCCTGGAGCTTCCTCAAATGTCATACCACTGTCAAATTGCAAAAAGATCAATGGGTATCCAATTCCATCCCCAGCTCAGATCACACAGTTAGATAGAGCTGTTGTTAGAGCTATTAGAGAAATGAAAGATGTGCTTATTAGGTTGTCAGCAGATCCTAGAGTTTTCCAATTTATTGATATAATGGTAGTTGATATTCCTAAAACACATATTTCATTAAAATTGGAAATTTTTCATTCCAATGACATCACTAGAATTGAGTTTTTTGGATATTTTAGAATTCTAGATCCACTATTTAATTCCAAATTTAATGAAATATGTGTTCTAAGGCTTGTGGTTTGATTTTGAGCAGGGACTAGTCTACAAAACTAAATGGTTACTTCGCAACGGACTGGTCTCACTTATGGTTACCATATCAGAATAGGAAAAATCAGATTAAAATACTGAGAGAACCTCACATGAAGCAAACTGTAACTCAGTTATAAGAAAAAAATGAAGGTGTAGCTTTCTCATCTTCAGTTTTGGGAAATTATTTCTTAGAAATTGAACTGGGTAATTATCAATCAGAAAATGTTAGCCATGAATCAGATGAATAGTCCGATCTCCTTCAATTCTCTCGGACTGGTGATATTGATTGTAACATAGTTAGATTAGTTACTAACTTAGAAGATAGTGATACTAACTTAGTTAAATCAGAGAATATTTTTTGGGTTCTATACTTTGACAGTTCCAAAACTCAGGAAGGATCCAGAGCTGGTTGTGTTTTGATTGATCCTGAAACCAACAAACATTTATTATCTTGTAGATTAGAGTTCGAATGTACTAATAATATTGCTAAATATGAAGCGTTGGTCCATGGATTAAAGAAAGCTATTGGTTTGAATGTCAAATACTTGAAGGTCTTTGGTGACTCGGAAATAGTTGTCAGACAGGTGAAAGATACAATTCATTGTCTTTCGCCACATTTAAAGGGTTATCAGTCTGAGGTATGGGATTTAATTTCGCACTTTGAAGCTTTTAATATAAATTCTATTCCTAGATTACAGAATGCTGCAGCTGATTTGTTAGCTACTTCTGCTTCTAGGTTAGTGCCCACTAATAACAAGTGCTCTATTGAATTGGTTTTCAGGCCGTCTGTTCCAGATAATATTACAAATATTAGAGTGTTCGATGATGACGATCAGATCATTAGTTTCCTCACAAATGAAGATGCTTTCCAAGAAGATATTATATATGAAGAAAATCATGATTCTAATCTGCAAAGCAAAAACGTAGTCAAAGGAAACTTCATGCCCAAAGGAGTGAGATCTCTTGAAAGTTTGTTCGATTTGCAGAACAATTTCAAGAGGCTAGCAAATGTTAAAACTCATAGCTCCTCCATGCAACATGAATTGGTAAATCTGGGCACAGAAGTTGAACCAAAGTATGTCAATCTTGGTAAATGCTGCTCACCAGGCGAAAGAGATAAGTTCATTAAACTTTTTCAGCAATATAAAGATGTTTTTGCATGGACTTATGAGGATCTGAAAACATATGATACTCGCATCATTCAACAAATAATACCAATGAAGGCAGGCATTAAGCCATTTCAACAGCAATTAAGAAGAATGCATCTGACTCTTGAGCCATTAATACAAAAGGAATTGAAGAAATTGTTAGATGCCAAGATCATTTTTAAAGTTCGGCACTCGGAATGGGTTGCTAATCTGGTTCCCGTGCGAAAGAAATCAGGGGAAATAAGACTATGTGTAGACTTTCGAAACTTGAACAAAGCCTCTGATAAAGATTATTATCCTGTACCTCCAATGGAACAAATTCTACAAATGGTATCAGGATCAGAGATTTTTTCTCTACTAGACGGTTTTTCTAGGTATAATCAAGTACTAATAGCAGAAGAATATCACCTCAAGACTACTTTCTGCACTAAGTGGGGAACATTTGCATACTGAAGGATTCCGTTTGGCTTGATAAATGAAGGAGCTACTTTCCAATGAGCAATGGACATTTCCTTTCGAGGATTTGGCAGTCATTGTGTTGTAGTCTATCTAGATGATGTGACAGTTTTCTCAAAGAAGAGGGAAGATCATGTTTTCCATTTGAACCATATTTTTTATCACTGCAAGAAATACGGTATCTCTTTAAACCCCAAGAAAAGTGTTTTCGCTGTTCTTGAGGGAAAGCTTTTGGGTCACATCATTTCAAAAAAGGAAATTTCGATAGATCAGGAGAGAGTGCAAGCTATCAACAAGATTTCCATGCCCCACAACAAAACATCTATGCAATCATTTATGGGCACCATTAATTTTGTTCAAAGGTTCGTTCCTGATTTCACTCAAACCGTTAAACCTTTGTAGCAAATGGTGAAGCAGAGTGTACAGTTCAAATGGATAGAATTGGAGAAAGTTGCATTTAAAGAAATCAAAGCAGCGATAGCTAATGCTCCTTTTTTAAGAAGTCCAGACTTCGATAAGGATTTCATCATGTATACCTTTGCTTCAAATGACTCTCTCGCAGCTGTGCTCACGCAAAAGGTAGAATCAGGAGATGAATACCCAATTTCCTTTATGAGCACTGGTCTGCAAGGTGTTGAACTGAACTACCTTGTTGTAGAAAAATAGGCATACATCGTATTCAAAGTAGTAAAGAAGTTTAGGCTATATATTCTTAATAATAGAACTAAATTTGTAGTTCCTCACCCCGCCGTCAAATCTCTTTTCGTTCAAAAAGAATTGGGAGAAAGAAGAGGAAACTAGGTTACTGCTCTTCAGGAGTATGATTTAGAATTTAAAACGGCCACCATCATCAAAGGTCAAGGTTTATGTAAATTACTCACTGAACATGTAGCTGATGAAGAGCTGAATTGGGAAAATGAAGCTGAACTAAACATGGTTGAGGTATGTCCCATTTTCACAGCTCCTGAATCTTGGTATAGGGACCTAGTGCATTATTTGCAGGAAGGGCACTTACCGGAACACTGGAGTTCTAAGCAAAGAAGGGCACTCCATTTGAAATCAGCAGCTTATCAAATCATTGACCGGGTACTTTTTAGAAGAAATTATGATGGCATTTTTCTTAGATGTCTGGAAAAGGAAGATGCAAGTAAAGTAGTCAAGGAATTACACCGTATGGCCCTGCTGGTGGACACTATTCTGGAGATACAATAGCTCACAAAATACTGAGAGCTAGATATTATTGGCCCACCTTGTTCAGAGATGCTAACGCCTATGCTAGGAATTGTGATGTATGCCAAAGGAGTGCTAGGAAATTGCCAAAAGCAGTAGGACCTCTGTAGCCAGTCATTATCTCTGAACCATTCGAGCAATGGGGCATAGATGTCATTGGGAAATAAAACATAATTCTTCCGTGCAACACCGGTACATCCTGATGACCACAGACTATTTTACAAGATGGACAGAAGCTACTCCATTCTACAAAAACAATGAGGATGCAGTTATTAATTTCTTAAAGGAGAACATCATAACCAGGTTTGGGGTTCCAATTTCCCTAGTTTTTGATAATGCAACTTATTTTTCATCTTTTAAGATAAATGAATTTGTTTATGAGGAATTAAGTTACATTATTCATCCAATACTATCCCCGAGGAAACGGATTAGCTGAATCGAAAAACAAAAACCTTATCCATATCCTTAAGAAAACTGTGATTGAAAATCAGAGAAGCTGGCATATAGCTCTCCCAAATGCTTTATGGGAAGACAGAGTCACCCCCAAGAACGCCTTAGGAGTTTCCCCGTATACCCTTGTCTATGGTAGAGAAGCCATACTTCCTCCAAACATCTTACTCTCATCCTTGCAATTGGCCCAAGCCTCCCAAGGTTCCAGCGGTCAAGTCTTACAATCTAGAATTGACACACTGCTGAAACTTGAAGAATCCCCACAGAAAGCCAAAGATCGATTCCACCAACACCAAGACATAGTCAAAAGGTGGTTTGATAAACGAAAGTCTGGAAAAAGAAGTTTTGAAGTAGGCGACTTAGTTCTGAAATGGGACCATCCACATGATGATAAGGGAATGCACACAAAGTTTCAACATTTATGGGTTGGCCCTTACCAAATTTATGAAAAGCTTGGCCCGTTGACATACAAGATGAAAGACTTACAAGGGGAGGAAGTAACTCTACCTCTCAATGGCCTCGCTTTAAAACAATACTTCGCATAGTCTTATGAGGGATTTTGTACATAAATAAACACTCTTGTTTCTTTTCTTGTTTGTTTGTTTTTGTTTTTGTTTTATATTATTTTCTTTAGTTAGCTTGGTTTGTTTTCAACCTTGCTTTATGCTCAAAGTTTTCTTTATTCTTTCTTTAATAAAACCTAGCCCAACTTTTGTCTTAGAGGTAAGATAGAGCTCCGAGCAAGACTCAAAATCTTGTAAGGTAGAAACCTACTTACAAAGAAATGTTTTTGTGACTTTGTTTTCACTGTTGGGCTTCCAGGAATGAAGAGATCCTTTTTTTGTTGGAAAAAATAACCCTGTTTTAATAACTAAGATTTAGCATTTCCTCCGTACTATCTTGGGGCTCCATTCACTCTAACATTAATACCTGTCCATTCACTCTAACATTAATACCTTTCTCAAGGAGTTCACTATGATAGACCCATGGATAGGAAGCATGTCTCAGAGACGTATGGTATTTAAAATGATCCCATGCTGCAAAAAAAAGCCAAAAGACCTTATGTTAAAGAGTCTGATTTCCAGAAATTCTCGCCTCAATTAAAGCACGATAAAGAAAAGCAAAATGCATTCAACTAAGGAAGCTGTTCAAATAAATCAGCCCAATAAGGTTCTTCTCCATCCATATATCCATCATCATGCCCAAACATCAAAATAATCATGGAATTGGTCAAAGGAAGCTCATCCCTTGAAATGACCTACAAAACAAGCCCCTTGATCTATGCCATGTGGTAATCTGACATCAAATTTGGGCCAAAATTCAAGGCACTGATCCAAATCCATTATTTGATGATGTGGCACAACTTCATATATGTTGTGCCCAGGGTTATTAGATGTCCCTTCTAGTGAACAAATATGCATCAAAATTCTGTAGAGGACGACTTCAAAGGTTGCGAACATTGCACATGTGCCATCATGCTTGCAAATATGCAATGCTGCCTCATGAAATAATTCTCAATGAGAAAAGTAGACATCAAAAGATGGAACCAATGGTTATCAAGCCAACAATAATCCATAAGCGACATCCATATATCCATCATCATGCTCAAACATCAAAATAAGCATGGAAGTGTGTTGTTGTTGCAACATCCCCCCCAAAATTTTGTAAATATTGGGGCCCCTCCTTGTTTTTTAGAAAATTTTGCTTAGAGAAGTCAAGTCCCTTCTTAGAAAATCTTTTATACTTAGTTTTCTAGAAAAAACAAGTCCTTAAGCCTGTCTTTTGTTTTTTCTTCTAAGTAAAACTCATCTTTCATAGCTGAAACAGCGGCACAACTCGCCGAGTTGGGGCACAATGTTCGATCCTTTTTGTTAAGTTTTTGAGATTTTCCATTTCGGCACAACTTTTGAAGTCGCGCCGCAACAAGTGGGTGTTTTTGTTAAGTTTCAAAGTTTTCTTGTTTCGGATAAACTGGCCAAGTCCTGCTGAAACGATCGCTCGAAGTCAGCCAAACCTTCCGCAACGCAGCCCCTTTTGCCCCGTTTTCTCTAAGTTGTTTTTGTTGCGGAAAAACTAGGTGAATTGTGCTGACATTGTCTATGGCCCTTCGTTGTTTTCATTATGTTTTTCTTTGCATTCAAAATCGAGGTTTTCGCCCGAAATGGTGTTTTCGTTCAAAGTCTTGTCTGCCTCGGCATGTTTCGGTGGAACTCAACAAGTTCCACCGAAACTGTCGCGTACAAACCATTAGAGCCACCGTTAGAGGTAGTGGAGAAAAGCCGTCGAGATAGTGGGCGACCAAGTTTTAACTAAGGCTGAGCTCACCGAAGTATGCTGGCTCATTTCGCAAGCACTTAGTGAATGCCGCCGACACTAGTCGCCTGCAATCACCAAGTGATTCAGCTTTTTGACGGCTCGCAATTAATGCCAAACGACGCCGAAAGGACATCGTTCAAATCGCCACAATGGTGTTTTTAATGCCCTACCAACCCAGTTAAATGCCCACACGTGCCGGATTTCTATATATAGAAAGTGGGGTTTTTAAGAGGTTTTATTGTTTTTCTATTATCGTTAAGCTTTTCGGAAACCCCGTTCAAGGTCCTGCTAGCCATTCGAGGACAGCCAGGTATTCTTTTCATCAGCTTCATCCAGCCCAATCGTCCGCTACCAGGTAAGTAGATCCACCAAGCTTTTCGGTTTTTCTTTCAGTAGCCAAAGATTTTTGTTTTCCCTTAACACTATTTAAGTTGTCCCTTGTCGCGGCCACCCTCTTCCATGTTGAAACTTTTTCTGTACCCGTTTGGTCATTCCCAAAGCTGTTTAAGTAAACCGACTAGACCTCGTTCACTACCCTATCCGTTTTCCTGATCTAAGATTATAGCATCCCTAGCCAACGTAGTTATCAACACCTGAACACAACCTCCCGGTTGCTCTCGCCTGCGCCCTGTTGTCAGTGTCCCAGAACTTTGGTTAGAAGGTCGAGCCTTAGCATCATAAGTTTCGTTTTAATGCTATTAGAGAAATCTTGTTTTAATTAGTTATTTTTACAGGAAAGTAGCGTTGCTCATTGTGTTTTCGTTTAATTTGCTGCTTGGACTTCTTTTAAGCGTAATATCACTTTCAGAGTTGTTTGTTAGTATTTTCTCACCCAGGCTATGCTTGCTGTTTGAACGATTTTTTGCTCGAGCTTGCATTCTAGTTTATCATGTACCTACTCATATATGGTTTTGTCCATGTTCAACCACAATGCCGAAAGGTGGAAAGAGGAAGGAAAAGATGTCCGAACAAGAGTCAAGTGGCATTGAAGCCAGAATCGAGACAGTGTACGAAGATACCAAACCGATTATGGGCATCGCACCTGAATTCAAGTGGGGAGATTTGCGTCACATGATTAGAGACCAGGAAATTCCTGGATTGGTCCTGGAAGAGATGTACTTGTACCAGAACATTAGAAGCTCTGGCATCACTAAAGCAGCAACGTGCCCAGAACTCTTTCCCTGCGCAGACGTTATCGGGTGGATTCTAGCACATGCAGATGCTGAATCGAGAGTTTTATCCGATAGCAAAGGAGAGGCGTTCGCCTCATTTCACCCAGCCCATATTTTGGCAACTTACAAGTTACCCCGCACTCAAGAGCTATTGAACGATGTATGGCTTGAAGGTCTCAACATGGATTATGTGGAAATGGCTAGAAAATTGTTAATTCAAGGCAGACAGCTAAGGATGAAGGAGAGAGATGGTTATGAATTTCAGGCTCTAAGGCCTCCTTTCAGAATTATTGCCCTCATGCTAAGCAGAATTTTTGGCAGAGCTGATGGAACAACTTGCCAGTTGCATTGGATCCCTCTGGTGCACTATGTAGCATTCAAAGGCATGGTTTTCAATTGGAAAGACATCCTCTCGGATAATATAATGTCAACGATAGCTGCTACTATGGAAGGGATGTCCTAGGGAAAATAAAAGTTCTACATGTCATCATACCTTATGGATTGTATTCTGGAAAGGCATCCGTTCCCAAGGTTAGGATGCATTTGGAACAAGGCCGGCACCCCAGTTTATATTGGTTACAAGATATTATGGGCCCATAATTACAAAAGGCATTACAAGATTATCTGTGAAGAATTAATCATGCCACTGTATGAACTAATGTTCAATGAAGAACCCAGTTGCCTATCTGAGAATGCCATGGCAGTCATGGAAAAGTATGGGGATGTTTATCTATCAGAAGGAACCTACATAAGAATGTATGGAGGTTCCAAGCCACCCCTTCTCTTACCAGGATATGTTACTGATTTCGTGGTCCACAAAGAGGCAACGAGATAGGTGTTTATAGATGGAGTTGGTCATGTCCTAAAGAAATTGAAGAGAGCCTCCTTCCTGGCACTACCCTTCTATGTCGGAGCATACAAGTTTTCTAAATTCAGCTCAGCTAAAGAGTTTGTTCAGGAGCTAAGGGAGTTTCACTTTGGGGAAAGGATCTTTGCAAAGAATGACAGGCTTAATAAGGCCGCAGATCATTGTAAAATTGTTAATGCACACTTTGAATATGCGCACTATTTTGATGAGGACGAAGATGTTTTCAGAGGGGTCAGCAATATGACTGAACTCCAAAGACTCCTTCTCCTCAAAAGTGGAGCTGAAACTAGTTCCACTGTAGCCCAAGCTTTTAAGGAAGTAGAATTGTGAAGAGAGAAAGAAGAAGCCGAGGCTTTGATGAAGGAAGAGAAAAGGCTCAAGGCTGAGGTTGAAAAGTTCCAAAGGGAATCAACCACAAAGTAGCAAAAGGAGCAAGAAGATAGGCTTCGTGAGGAAGAATCTCAAATGCTTTGCTATGAGGAGTAAGAGAGGATCATAAAGGAAGAAGCCACCAAGGAGCAAGAGGAAAGAGAAGCAGTTGAAAAGCAGCTGAAGGACGAAGAAGAAGAGAGGTAGCTGAAGGCCGAATAGGAAAATAAGGCCAAGAAGGATGCACAAACTGAGGGCTCAAACACACAAAACATGGACATAGACTCGTCCCAAATGGTTCAGACCCCGCCCGTGGAAGATGACATCCCTATAGAAGATATTCCACTCGTCCCTTTCACTCCATCAAAGAATCATACTGTAACCCATTGGGACATACTGAAGAATTGTTGGATAAGTATCAGATCAGAAAGAATTGTCGGATAAGAATCAACACTTGGAAGAAGAAAATGAAAACTTGGCGGTCCAGATGATGATAGTAGACGGAGAAAAGAATGATTTTGAAGCTAGAGTCATTCAATTGGAAGAAGAGAAAGAACTGATGGCCGAGAAGCTAGAACAATCAAGAAACAAGGCAGTTGATTTGAGCCCCTTTCATGAGCAATCATGTGACATACTGAAGCAGATGCGCGAGTCACAGGAACTTCTTACTGAAGAAATTTGCAAGTTGAAAACTATGATTGACAGGATAAAGGAAATTAAGTCCGAAGCCATTAGGCTCAAGAATAAATATGCGTGGGTAAAAGAAGATATTGGAAAGCATATTGAATGGAGAGAGGGAAATTCAGGGTTTCCCAAACACCTCCCTCTCAAATCCGTGGCCGAGTTTAAAGAAGATATAGGCTTCATGGAGTTCTGTAAGAACTGCGGTTTGAAATTAAGCTCTGTGATCCAAGGAACTATCGGAAGATGTAGTATTCTTTATAAGATGATCCAGGAGGTTCATGAAAGGTGTAAAATGGCGATACCCCAGACTCTTGAAGATTTTCCGAGCAAAGAGCAGTGCTTGTCTGAATTGAAGGGTGAACTAAACACATAAATGGAGTACGTGAGGAAGATAGATGTGTTGACAGCGGATAATATTCACTACTCCATCATGCAACCCTCCATACATGCTCACTTATTTCAAGAGATTCTCCTGACATCAGTGGCAGAGGTGAGGACATTGAAGTAGAGCTAGCTAAGCATGTGATTTCCCGAAAGTTCATTCTCCCTTCACCTGCCAACACTGTTATACGAGAAACAGGCATTTGGGTGAGTTATATAGCAGAAGCAGATAAGCCAGCTGTTGAAAAAGCACTAGCAGAGGCAGGAGCACCATCTGGGACAAAAGCACTAGCAGAGGCAGGAGCGCCATCTGGGAGCTGACTTGGAACTCATAGATGTCTAGTGATATGCTAGGAATTTTGCTTTTCTGTTATTCAGTCGTAAAGATAGAGGACAGCTGGAGTTTGTCTATTTTGTAAAAAACATTTAGGGATTATTCCAATTGTGTAAAGGGCATTAAAAGACAAATTAAGAGATTCTTTGGGATGGAGACATGTGGAAGCTCTTGGAGCATTTTGTAAAGTTATATATAGAAGAATAGAGAATGTTAGGAGGACTTTTGGCAGGTGAAAGGACATTTCTGTCTTGTACGTGAACTGATTTGCTGCATATATAATGTTGATGTATATGTAACTTCGGAATGTATTTCACATATATGTATATTGTATTCCTATAGAGATGGTATTATTCCTCTATAAGGAAGTGTCGTCATTTATATTGTAAGTGTCGTAACTTATACTTGATGGGTTATTAGACCACCTTATTTGGGGTCGGCCCTGTATAAGTCATGTGGGTCAAAGGGTTATTAGACCACCCTATTGGGGGTCGTCCATGTGGGTCAAAGGGTTATTAGACCACCCTATTGGGGGTCGGCCCACTCAGCATTATGTTATGTGGTTAAGTTCGACCCTACATGAGTTAGGTAAAAAGGCAAGTCAAGTCAAGTATAAATAGAGTGCGGGAGGCACTCTATTCACTCACTCACTTCTCACACATGCACTCAAGGAGGAGTGGCGCACTTATGGAGGAGGAGGATCTGCTGCTAGGTTGTGTCTATCTCTTATGGTTGTTTGTATCATTGCTCTATCTATCTCTGAGGAAGTTATTGGGGTTTTTCACCTTTATGGTTTTTCCCAAGTAAATCTTTGTGTCTCTTGTGTGCTTGCATTATTGTCTCCATGATTGATATGCTGTAGATATGCTGTACATGTTGTTCTCTCAGTTAAGATCCTAGATCAGATTGAAGTAAATTCTGAAAATTTAACATGGTATCAGAGCTAGCCTGAAAGAAGGCATGATATGGCATGTATGACACGTGTTGCACTTACGATGCTAGGGCTTGATATAGCAAAAACCAGTCATCATAGAACTTTCGCTATAAATCCGTTTTGGAGAGGTTTTCGGATCTGCAATTGTTACAGGACGAATATTAAATCTCCAGGTACCTTGTGTCCAAAGGAAAACCTCTAATTCGTTGTACTTTGTGATTTATGATCTGTACAATATAGGGTTTCTGCCTCTTCCAGATCTGAGTCAAAATCAGGTGACCTTGGGAAAAAGGTCATAACTTGGGCTAGGAAGCTCCAAATGAAATTTCGTAAAAAGTGACAGGTAGTACACAGTTTGTACTATATCAGAAAACTTTTTCAGAGGCCGAAGTTGAACCAGTGACACTTGACACTCCGTACAATTTCGCTCTCCTGTTTTATCCCAAAACAGGTCACGTTGCGACATTTGGCATAACTCTCTCTCAGAGAATCCAATTGAGGTCAGACCTGTCAGGATGGAAAGATAATAGGTCAGGATATCTCAAGAAACTTTTTCAGACCTTGTGGATCAAAAATTTCGGAGTTACACTAGAAACAATCAGGTACATATTTCTGTCAAAACAGAATTATTTTTTGGTACCTTCATTCATGGCTTCCGGAATTTAGGGCTTTGGAGAAAGTTGGAATTTTTGTAATCGGAGACCACGGCTGGATGCTACTCATCAAAATAGAAATTTAGAGACCAATATCAGAATTTTTGGTTGGGCAGAAGGCCGGGCTTGATTAGACCCTAGTTCGGGACTTTGATCAGAAAAGTGGAAAATTAGGGCTTCTGTAAAAATGGGAATTTTTGAAATCTGTGACCACGGCTGGAAGCTCCTCAAAAAAATAGAAGCTTAGAGATTTGGATCAAAATTTTTGATTGGGTAGAAGAGTGGGATTCATCAAACCCCAGTTCAGGGTCACGTCCAGTGAATCCGGAAGTTTCAAAGGAAAAATTAAGGAGTGAAACTTTGCAGTTTTCAAATTCTGAATATAGCAGCTTGATTAGCTCATCAAGGCGCATATTTCTATCCTTTCAGAAGTTTGAAATTCAAGTTTGAGTTTTTGGGTTTTCTCTGACAAACCCATATCTAGCTCCAGTCCCAGTTCTTGTAAATCAAGTGGATTGGATTAATCCTAGAAGAAGATGGATTGGTCACTTGCATAAGTGAAGAAGTTCCTGTTTCAGAGGGAGATGAGGCTAAGGCCTTACATAAGAAGATTACAAGCGATCTCGACAGGTATGACTCATCGAGGTATGTTTTGAGATTTGTTCATGATTAAGTTTATGGTATGTTTGTCTTCATGTTACTACGGTTAGTACAATCTTGATTTCAGTCTTGTCATATCACCTTAATAAAACTATGAATGCACGATAGAAAATATTCATTGATTAGGGTATTGACACTTATGATTGTACTAATGCATTATGGTGTTGTATGAGGTTTATGGTGTCTACTAACATGAAAGGTACACCAATAAAGACAAATCATGTTCTGGTCAAAGAACATATGGTCATGATAACATGAGGACAAAGATTCATCCATTGTCATGGATCTCATAGAAGATCCATTTATGAGGTATGTATAACGTGGTTTTATAATGGTTAACCTATGAGATATACAGGTTACTAGCACAAGTCATTGAAGAAGAACAAGAAGACATTAAGCGGGTATATTAGACATAACTAGCTAGCATGCTAATCCGGGTATGTTTTTCCTATATCAAGCTAGAATCCTACCTTGTGTTAGTATCTTATACTGTTGTTGATAGAGATTATTCCTGAAAAGTCGTAGGTTTGAATAATCATGGTTGTATGCATATTATGTTTCTTACCATAATTGATGATATGACTAACCAGAAAAATCATGAAGGTATAGGTTTGAATAATCACAGGTTTTATGCATATTATATCTCTTATCTTGATTGATGATTCAACTAACCTGAAGAGTCATAGGTTTGAGTAATTACAGGTTTAGACATGTTATGATTTGACTAACCATAAGAATCCTACATAAACCTTGAATGCTAATGCTTATTATTTCTGTTTGAAATGATCATGACTATACATGCTTGAGATTATTGTGTTTTAATAGTATACTAATGAATGTATGATTTTATATGAGATCACAAGGATAACACATTCATGATACTAATAAGCATGCATAGGGACCAAGGATGAATATGAGTTCAAAAGCAGGTAATCCAAGAAGCAAAGATCAAGAGGGAGTACACTCTAGTGGTTTATGCAAGGATGCAGATATTCAGAGGGAGTTGTCCATCTCTCTACATTCCACAACAGAAAGGTGTAGAAGAAGCTACTTCAAATTAGGACTCCAGCAGCTCCTGTAAGGAAGCGAAGACTCAGAGGGAGTCCACCCAACGAGCAAACAAAGATAAGTATTTTAATTATCATTTCTTACATATTTGTTTGTTTAAATAAAATTGTTCAATGATGTATATGCTCATGGTCTTAGACTTAGGATATGTATTGTGCATATTAGAATAATTACATTAATGAACAGTATACTACTAATATGCATGGGTAAGTAGCCTATGGCACTGCACAACATTCCATTGCTACTTATCTAGAATGAAACCTCTTTGCTGACATGTTGGGATTTGTGCACACTCTTAACAATGTTCTGGTAGAGATTGGAAGGCATCTAGAAAGTTACGGGATATGGATAAATGTTGTATTGAAGCATTGGCTAAGATAATTGCATGACTGTATGACATATTTATTTATGTGTAAGAATTTGTTCTGAAAACTATGAGATGTTTTCTAATCATGCAATTTAACTTGTTGTGTAGGAAATATCGTATGCCATCTCCTACAAAAGAAGAACTACAACATTTGTTCAGCAACAAATTTATTTATTGAAGATATTGAAGTTCCCAGGATCTGGGATGAAGAAATGGAATGCCATGATCCGTCGATCATGAAGAATGATGTTTGGGATGTAGTCCCAAGATGTGAAGGGAAGTTTGTTATGACTTCCAAATGGAACTATCAGATCAAGCATGTTGCAGATGGCAGCATTGAGAAATATAAAAGTGATGAAATAGAAGATGCACCAGATGGATCTCAAGACAGCATGGTGTAGTCATATATGTGTGCAGAACTTGGTATGGTAGGATAGACAGCTTTCTATCCAGTTTAGGCGTTACCAAGAGTAAATCAGATTCCAACCTTTTCTACAAGGTTGAAGAAGGCAATCCAGTGATACTACTTTTGTATGCAGATAACCTGTTTGTTACAGGTAAAGATAGATTGATTGCCGACACGCAGCGGAAGCTTTCTTCCAAGTTCGAGATGAAGAACTTGGGGATGATGCACTATTTGTTTTTGGCATGGAGGTGTGGCAGAGTGCATATGGAATCTTCCTTGGACAAGGGAAGTATGTAGTAGAGATCCTGAAGAGGTTCGGGATGATGGACTGCAAGGATATGGCCACACCTATGGCATCGAATCTGAAGCTTCTATGTGATGCTTCATCTGAGCCGGTTGATGTGTCTTTGTATCGTCAGATGATTGGGTCCTTGATGTACCTGACGAACACGAGACCAGACATTTGTTTTGCTGTGAACACATTGAGCCAGTTCCTGATGGATCCGAGGAGTGTTCACCTGGTTGTTGTAAAGCATGTTCTGAGGTACCTGAAGGGTACAGTGTATTATGGGCTCAGGTATGAGGAGAATCAAAAGTTTAACCTGCAGGGTTATGTTGATTCAGATTGGGCTGGCAGTGCTGCAGACAGGAAGAGCACATCTGGGTGTTGCTTCAGTATGGGATCAGGTGTGATCTCTTGGTTTAGCAGGAAGCAGTCCTGCGTAGCACTGAGTACAGCTGAGGCAAAGTATGTTGCAGCCTGTTCAACTAGTTGTGAGACAGTATGGCTACAGAAGCTACTGTCTGGGTTATTTGATCTCCCATTGGAGGCTACTGGTATCTTCTGTGATAACCAGAGTTGTGTGAAGCTGTCCGAGAACCCAGTGTTTCATGACAGGTCGAAACACATAGAGATCAAATATCACTATATCAGGGATATGGTGCATAGAGGAGCTGTGAAGCTCCTATATGTTGCGACAGACGAGCAGATTACAGATGTGCTGACGAAGCCGCTAGCCAGAGTGAAGTTCGAGTACTTCAGAGAGAGGCTTGGCGTTCTTCAGATCGAGGACACTTCGAGGAAGAAGTGATGGACATATTTGCTGAAGCCATTCCAAGCATGTTGGAAGGAGGATCCTTCACATGGCTGTGGATGTAAGCGCTGGATAATGGGCATCAGGATGATGTTCTGGTTTCTGCTTGGATATGATCAGTTGGATCATTTATGTATGTACGCATCATGTTGGATGCTGGATATGATCAGTTGGATCATTTATGTATGTACGCATCATGTTGGATGCTGGATATGATCAGTTGGATCATTTATGTATGTACGCATCATGTTGGATGCTGGATATGATCAGTTGGATCATTTATGTATGTACGCATCATGTTGGATGCTGGATATGATCGGTTGGATCATGTGTATGTATCTTTGTATGATCAGGTAGATCATGGATGCTGTTGGATACATTGTGTGGATCATGTATCTTTGTATGATCAGGTAGATCATGGATGCTGTTGGATACATTGTGTGGATCATGTATCTTTGTATGATCAGGTAGATCATGGATGCTGTTGGATACATTGTGTGGATCATGTATCTTTGTATGATCAGGTAGATCATAGATGCTGATGGATACATTGTGTGGATCATGTATCTTTGTATGATCAGGTAGATCATGTATGTTGATGGATACATTATGTGGATCATGTATCTATGTGTGCATCAGATGGATGCATTGTATGATCAGGATGATCGTGGATGACGAGCTTCTCCAGATGACATGCAGCAGGATGTTGCAGTGATGATGATGAGTATCAGATGATACTTTGTGGTCGTGGATCAGGTTGTGCAGGAAAGCATGTAATTTGTGCCCTGGGAGATTTGCAGATGGTCTTTCAAGGTTTTGCCTATGGCATGTAATTCGGTGCCCTGGGACATCTGGAAAATGCTCTTGCGAGGTTTTGCTTGGGAGGACATGTAATTTGTGCCCTGGGAGATCTGCAGATAGTCTTTCGAGGTTTTGCCTATGGCATGTAATTCGGTGCCCTGGGATATCTAGCAGATGCTCTTGCGAGGTTTTGTCCTATGGCATGTAATTTGCTCCTGGGAGATCTGGACAGGATGAAAAAGGCCTCAGATGCTTCAGCCAGGTTTTGCCATGACCACATGTAATTTGCTCCTGGGAGATCTGGACAGGATGAAAAAGGCCTCAGATGCTTCAGCCAGGTTTTGTGGTGGACCACATGTAATGTGCTCCTAGGAGATCCGACAGGTAGAGCTGTGTGCTCGTAACAGCCTGGGATGCTTCAGCCAGGTTTTGTGGTGAGATCACATGTAATGTGCTCCTGGGAGATCCGACAGGTAGAGCCGTGTGCTCGTAATAGCCTGGGATGCTTCAGCCAGGTTTTGTGATGGGTCACATGTAATGTGTTCCTGGGAGATCCTACAGGTAGAGCTGTGTGCTCGTAATAGCCTGGGATGCTGCAGCCAGGTTTTGTGACGCACGTAATAAGTCCTGAGGATTCCATAGTATGGCCAGTGATGATGAAGACCTGCAGGTGGTGGGCCTACATCCAGTATGAAAAAGGATTGGCTCTGTAGAACTTCCTATGACGAGTAGATTCAGAGATTGATTGAGATAGCAGCAGCAGTGACGATGATGATGATGACTCGATGATGATTATCCAGTGACGATGATCCAGAGAAGATGACTTGTGCTAGAAGAACTGTGCTGAGAAATACCTTCCTATTTAAGAGGGAGTGTTGATGTATATGTAACTTCGGAATGTATTTCACATATATGTATATTGTATTCCTATAGAGATGGTATTATTCCTCTATAAGGAAGTGTCGTCATTTATATTGTAAGTGTCGTAACTTATACTTGATGGGTTATTAGACCACCTTATTTGGGGTCGGCCCTGTATAAGTCATGTGGGTCAAAGGGTTATTAGACCACCCTATTGGGGGTCGGCCCACTCAGCATTATGTTATGTGTTTAAGTTCGAGCCTACATGAGTTAGGTAAAAAGGCAAGTCAAGTCAAGTATAAATAGAGTGCGGGAGGCACTCTATTCACTCACTCACTTCTCACACATGCACTCAAGGAGGAGTGGCGCACTTATGGAGGAGGAGGATCTGCTGCTAGGTTGTGTCTATCTCTTATGGTTGGTTGTATCATTGCTCTATCTATCTCTGAGGAAGTTATTGGGGTTTTTCACCTTTATGGTTTTCCCCAAGTAAATCTTTGTGTCTCTTGTGTGCTTCCATTATTGTCTCCATGATTGATATGTTGTAGATATGCTGTAAATGTTGTTCTCTCAGTTAAGATCCTAGATCAGATTGAAGTAAATTCTGAAAATTTAACATATAAGAAATTCGATTTTTGCCTGAAGAAAGCTTAGGAGACTGTGTTTTTTCCTGAAGGATGTATTGAATGTCTGCTGGATTGTTCCTATGTCATTTATACATTACTGTGAGATCATTCCTTGCTGTTATGAATTGTTTCTTTGTGATGAATGTTCTCATAATTTTCTGTGCAAAGATGTTTATCTCAAATGAGTAATGGAATGTGTTAAGTAATGAAAGCTATCTTTGATATCTTTTATCTTCTACTGGAAATGCATCTTTATGATTAAATAGCTATCTGTGAAATCTTTTGATGTTTCTTTTAGTTTATTACTCATATTTACAGTTTTCTCCTTACAAGGATAGATTAGATTTTCTTAAACAGTTTTAGATCAGATTTACCTGCATTTTGTTTAGAGCACGTGCATATCATCTTTAAAATTAAAATACATAAATGGTGGATTGGGCTACAACCAGTGCAAAGAAAACAAATCTTTAAATATTACACGCTAGTCGGACCATTAACCGGACGGATTCCCTACACCAAATGGTGAGCGATCTAATTGAGATTTCTTACTGGGGATAATCCCTTGCTGATTGATGCTACGATATTTGGGGCATCAACAAAGTGGTCAAAGGAAGCTCATCCCTTGAAACAACCTATCAAACAAGCCCCTTGATTTATGCCATTTAGAAATGTGAATTCAAATGTGGGACAAAATTAAAGGCACTCATCCCAATCCATTATTTGATGTTGTGGCATGCCTCCATATATGTTCTTGTGCCCAGGGTTATTATATGTCCCTTCTAGTGAACAAATATGCATGAAATTATGTAGATGACAACTACAAAGGTTGAGAACATTGCACATGTGCCATCATACTTGCAAATATGTAATGCTGCCTCAAGAGATAATTGTAAATGGTAAAAATAGACATCAAAAGATGGAACCAATGGATATCAAGCAAAAAATACTCCATATGGAACATCCATATATCCATCACCATTCCCAAACATCAAAATAACCATGGAAGTGGTCAAAGGAAGCTCATCCCTTGAAATGACCTACCAAACAAGCCCCTTGATCTATGCCATGTGGCAATGTGAAGTCAATTGTGGGCCCAAATTCAAGGCACTCTTCCCAATCCATTCTTTGGTTATGTGGCATGCTTATGAAATTCTACAGGATAGACCTCACAGCTAGAGCAAACCTCACCAATTTCACTCAAGAAATGTAGAGAAGAAGAAGAAGAATTGAATCAATATCCACCCATTAACTCAGGAAATAATAAAACCTATTGTAATATTATTCCTCAGTTGTAAGCTGGAAAAATGTGAGAGTACAATAGAATGAATTCGAATTACTCAGGTAGTATTCGAATTCTCCTCAATAGCATGGCTTGGACTTCATTGGAGACATCACCCAATCAGTGGTAGTAGTCACAAATAGTCAAATACCAGTCAAATTAGTCTAACTGAGTCTAATAGATGCATGTGGGACTAATCTAGAGAAGGAGACTCCAAGGTGGGTGCATGAGAGGATGTGTGTAGTCAAATAGCACTTCGATATAGACAACTTGAAGCTATAGCCAGTTAACTAGGAAATCAATGCATAATCAATGCAAGAACTGACTGATCAATGTAAGAACTGGTTGATGAGATCCAAGTGGTGTGTATTAGGGCGCATTAGTATCCAAGGAGATGAAAAAAATGTGCATTGGTTGGTAGGAGGCCTATTGAGGGCTAGAAACAGGCACCAAGGGGCTCAAAATTGAGGACTAGGTGAGTGGGAGACTACCATATTGATCACTGGATGCATGCAATATTTATGCATGGATGCAAAGCATGAAAATATATAAATTGTGGTGAGAATATTCCAACAACCCCCCGCAAGAAGGACTATGAGGAAACACATAACTGAAAACTAGTAGGGCCTTGGTAACTAAGACCAAAGGTCACCCCGTACAACAAATCTCAAAAATAAAGTGAGGAAAGAGGGAAAAACTAGTGGGAAGAAAGCCCCCCCTCAATATAGACAATGGTAGGATAATCAATCATGTACATCACTCACCCCAAAAGGTAAGTGGACTTCTCCAATGAAGAAGGATCTATCGGCAAGAAATGGATCAATGTGAGAAGGATGAAACCTTCAATTCTGAAAATCTTATCTGGTTCTTCTTTGATCAAGTGGATCACAAAAAATATCTCCAACAAATCGAAGAGTAGTGGCTGCCCATATAGGAAGAGGAGGATCATCAGGTGTAAGATCATCATGTTCTTGTGGATCTAGATCTTAGATTCTCTCATCTTCACTGTCAGGTGGTAGATCCTCAGGTTCTTGTGGATCTGGATATAGCATTCGATCTTCATCACTTTCACTTTCAGATTCAGAATCTGAACTCTCATGAGATGAAGCTTCGCTCTCTTTCTCATAAAGGAATGGTGGTGTTGTAGGAAATCTCTCTTGCTCAACATGATGAGCATCTTGCAGTGGCCATTCCTCAAACTGTACAATCCTATCAAGGAATGTTGTCATAGTAGAAGGATCAAGACGCTTGTAGGCCTTTGCACTCAATGCATAACCCACCATAATACACTCTCTGCTCTGTGGATCTAGGGCTCTCCTTTTCTCTGTTGGAATCCTTTCCCATCCTCTAGATCCAAACACTCTGAGATGGGATACATTAGGTTTGTACCCAATCCATGCTTCAAAAGGAGTCATATATTTGAGTCCTTTGTGGGGAAATATGTTCTGAAGGTAGGCATCACAGTTGATGGATTCTCCCCAAAGACTATGGTGCAACCCTTTCGACTTTAGCATGCAGGTTTCCATTTCTTTTAATGTCATGTTCTTTTGCTCTGCAACACCATTATGTTGTGGTGTGTAGGGAATAGTATTCTACATCTCTATTCCTTAATCAGCACAAAAAGGATTGGAAGTCACCCTTGACATACTCTCCTCCATTATCAATGCGTAGGGCCTTGATCTTTCTGTCTGAAAACCTTTCTGCAGAAGACTTGAAAACCTTAAAGTATCCAAACACTTCTGATTTTAATATGAGAAAGTATACCCATGTAAATCTTGAATAATCATCAATAAAATTAAGAATATACCTTGCCTTGTTCAAAGACAGATATGAAAATAGCCCTGAAACATCACTATGAATCAGATCTAGAGGTTGATAGGCTCTCCTTGCCTTCCCTTTCTCAAACTTCTTTTCTATATGATTTCCCATCAAGCAACCCTTACAGTTGCCCTTGGCAAACTTGATTTTGGGTAGTCCTTCAACCATCTCTTGAGTGTGCATATATTGCAGGTACTTGTAGTTGAGATGCCCAAATATTTCATGCCATAGCCTACTCTCTTCATTTGCATGTGTGTGAAGAGCAGACTGTTTGGAGAGAGGTAGAAAGTGAGAGAAGTCATAGAGTTTCGACTTATGTTTTGCAACACCTTTTGCAATGATATTTCTGTGAGGATATTTTTGACACTTAGGAGTTAGTTAAGTTCAACTTGGTCTAATATATCCGTTAGGTAGGCATTTGTATATATGTAATCCGACAGTCACGATATAAAGTGATCCAACGGTTCAACTTCTCTCGATCTTAACGACACTTGATCCTTGGCTTAACACTCGATTGGTCCATGATCTCTATTTAAAGAGCATGGAGGGTCACTTGCCGAATGATCCATTGTTGAGAGAAGCTCATGTAATATTTTTCTTCTGCATAATAAATGGCTCCGTAGAAGCTATTTGGCCGGGGTCGTGGACTGTTTCCCTCTAGGAGGGTTTTAACCATGTCAAACATCTGGTGCACTGATCTATGATCTTTTATGTGTGAGTGGTGTCCTTGGTGTTCGGTCTCTGTAGATGTACCTGTTATTCAGACATGGTATCAGAGCACTATTGAGGGTCATCTCCGTTTTATTCCGATCTAGATCTGAATCCGGTGCGGGTGCATGTGGGATCTGCTGCCGAGATCTGCTATTTATGGCCATTTTTTGACTATTATAAGCACTCCATTTTTTTCAGAGCGTTGGTTACAGCAGGGATCTCCCTTTGTTTTGTACAAAAAGGCTTTTGTTTGCCCTAACTGCGGCCTGTTTCACAGATCTGAGGTATACTATTTTGTTTTCCGCTTTTTTTTTGTCTATGTTTTCATTTCGATTTGTTCCTTTTCTATTTTTTCTGGAAGTGATAGCCTCTTGTCTCCATATACTGACGGTCTCGGCCGACCACAAACAGCAGGAAAGGCATTCCTCTTACAGAAAGGACTAACAAAAAACTAACAGAGAACGGGAAACCCTTCAGTTTTTTTTGTCTTCTTTTTCTGTTTCTAGTGTGCGAAGTTGTTTTGCAGGTTGAAACAGGGGTCTGCGAGGTAAGCACGTATAACAAGGCAAGAAGAGTAAAAAAAAAAACCTTCCTCCTTTACAATATTGTCTATGCTTTTACTGTAGCTCACTTGGTTTAAAGTTACTTATTAAAGAGGTCTTAAGTTCAAATCTTGTTAGTATTTGTTGCATTAATTTCATATATTAAAGAAAAGAAAGTTACTTAAAAGCTCACATAAGCTAATTTATTTCCTTTTAAGGTGTTTCTTTCCTTTTCTTTTCTAAAAGCAACTTTATAAAATAAACAAAAAAACAAAAACAAAAGTTTCCTTTTATTTTTAAGTTGTTTTCCTTTCTTCTTTTTTAAGCAACTTTATGTAAAAGTGACCTTCACTTATTTATAGAAGTAAGGCATATATCTATATATATATTTTTTTAAAGTGAGCTTAGGAGTTAAGTTAGAACTAAGGGGAAATTTTTTTTATTGGTGTGCACTTATCTCCACACACCACGTGGTTCCTTAGTTTCTCTTTCAATTTATTTTCAAAAGGGCATAAATTTTTCATCTGGAAGCTGACTGCAGTGCTGTTTTTTTTTAAACCGCTTATTTTTTTGATCTCTATTATTTTTTCCATCTTGTTTCCATCTTTGAAGTAATATTTATTTCAGAATGGAAATTTCAAATGATATGCTTCTTACCAATACTAACTATTTTGTAGGGAAGACTCGTATGGAAGATATTCTTAGAAGCAAAGGGTTATATAGACTTACCCTTGGTATGGAAACTCCTCCCTCTGATGCTGATAAACTAGCAAAATGGGAAAATAGAAATGATTCAGCTCATGGTCTAATTGGTTTGTCAGTTTCTCCTGATCTGCAGTTTCATCTTCAAGGCATTCATGCACCGGATGATGCTTGGCAAAAGCTAAATACTGTTTTTGGTATTAAACATGAGATTAGAGCTCATCAGCTTGAGAATGAGTTGCTTACATTAGATCCTAATATTTTTTCTTGCATGGAAGATTTTATAACAAAATTTAAGACCCTTAGAGTCTTGTTGACTGCATGTAAAGTCATAAAGGCAGATGATGGCCTTATTTACACCATTCTTGCAAAGTTGGGGCCTGCATATTCTGTATTTGTCTCAACCTTTCATTCCACTAGAGAAGCTCTTCTTTCTTCAGGATCTCAATACAAAGCTCCTTCTTTTTATTGTTTTTGTGATTCTTTAATAAGAGAACAAGAAAAGATATTACATCTTGGACTAATTAATACTGCTAGTACTTCAAAAAAGGCCTTAGTAGCTCAGCAGTCGCATTGTCCGAAGAATTACAAGAATCCAAAGAAGCAATATCTGAAGAAGCAAAATCAAAATAACAAGGGTCCTAAATCTTCTCAGCCTCAAAATTATCCTCAACAAGATAAAGCTTCCAAATTCAAGGAAAGAAGACACAAAGACATTGCAACTTTTGTAATCCCGATGGGCATGAAGAGTCAAGGTGTTTTAAGAGGATGGAAGCTCTGGAAGCAGCAATGAAGAAGCATCACATTCAGCTTGATTTTTCTTCAACTTCATCTTCAGGTCAAGCACTTTCAGCTTCTAGTTTTGCACTTACAGCATCTTCACGTTCTTCTTCAAATGAATGGTTCATAGATTTTGGAGCATCTTATCATATGGCTAAGGATAAAACCATATTTTCTGATTTAAATAACCGTAACCCCAAACAAATATTTGTTGGTGATGATAGATCACTTAGTGTTGAAGGATCTGGTACTGTTCATCTAGACAATGGATAGTTTAATGATGTATTATGTGTTCCTACTCTTTCATGTAATCTTCTATCAGTATACCAGATCACTCATTCTCGTGAAGGTAAAACCGTAGAGTTTTCACCTCACCAAGTTGTAATCAGAAATTTAAAAGATACACGACATGTATTAGCTACTGGAACAATTGATGATATTATCAGGCTATACAAGTTTGACAACTTTGGGTCATCTTCACTTCCATCAGTTTTTGTTGCTCATAGTGATGAGCTGAGCAAGCTTTGGCATGAGCGATTTGGTCACTTAAATTATCCCTCATTGCAACAACTATGTAAAGAAAATATGGTGACAGGTCTTCCTATGGTCTCTTGCAAGGATGGTGTTTGTTTCGGTTGTGTACTCGGAAAACATCATCATGACAGTTTTGACAAACGTGCCTCTTGGCATGCCTCGGCTCCTTTGCAGCTTGTGCACAGTGACTTGTGTGGTCCTCTACCTTTTGCTTCCTTCTCTGGTTTCAAATACTTCTTGACTTTCATTGATGATTATTCCAGACACACTTGGGTTTACTTCTTAAAACTTAAGAGCGAAGTTTTTGGCATGTTCTTGGCCTACAAGGCCCTTGTTGAGAAACAATCTGGTCATCAAATTCTTAAGTTAAGATTTGATAATGGGGGAGAATTTGTTAACAACAAGTTCACTACTTTCTGCAATGAACAAGGAATCCAACAACAACATACTGTTCCATATACACCACAACAAAATTGTGTAGCTGAAAGGAAAAACCGCACTCTAAAAGAAATGGCTAATTGTATGCTCCAAGCTAAAGGACTAAGTCTTCCATATTGGGTTGAAGCTGTAAATTGTGCAAATTACATCATTAATCGCACCCCCACTAAAGCTTTACAAGGGATTACACTAGAAGAAGCATGGAGTAAAAATAAACCAGATGTCAGTCATTTCCGTGTGTTTGGTAGTGAAGCATGGGCTCATATTTCGGATGAAAAATAGAAAGCTTTACAACCTAAAAGTGAAAAGTGTATAGTTGTTGGTTATTCTGAAGATGTCAAAGGCTATAGGCTTATTCTGCCACATTCTCATGATGTAATTATAAGAAGAGACGTCAAATTTGATGAACATATATTGGCCTGCGAGCCTAATTCGATGCTTGTGCCATCATCTTCTTCCTCTTCTTCACCTATTGATATTTATCCTACTCCAGTTACTTCTTTAGATGATGATGATAGCGAGGATGAAAATCCTCCTCCGCCTGCTCAACCTCCTCCAGCACCAACTTCATAGCTTCCTAAATGGGTCTGTTCTACTAGAGAAGCTGCAAGTGATCTTGCTGGTGATCTTACTAATTGGCATCATACTCGCTATCAGTTTCAGCGAGCCTCCTTACTTCTGGCTCAAGTTCCAGAAAACTGTGATCCAGAGACATTTAAAGAAGCTTCTGGCCATCCAGATTGGGATGCAACAATGGATGAAGAATACAACTCCTTAATGACAAATAACACTTGGGATCTTGTTACTCTTCCCAAAGGCAGAAAACTTGTCAAATGTAAGTGGGCTTACAGAACCAAATATGGACCAGATGGAAGTATTCACAAACATAAGGCAAGACTAGTTGCCAAAGGATTCTCTCAAGTTGAAGGCATAGACTACATAGAAACCTTTGCACTCGTAGCCAAAATGAATTCCATTCGCCTTGTTCTTGCCCTTGCTGCATCTTTTCATTGGGAAGTCCATCAGATGGATGTTAAATCTTCCTTCTTGCATGGCAATTTGCAAGAAGAAATCTACATGGAACAACCTCCTGGTTACATTCAGTCTGACTCAAGCCTTGTTTGCTGCCTCAAGAAATCTCTCTACCGCCTTAAGCAAGCCCCTCGATCCTGGTATGCTAAAATGGACACGTTTCTTCTAAATATTGGTTTTTCTAGATGCCATTCTGATTCAAATGTCTATACCAAGAAAGTCAATGACCATCTCATAATCTTAGTCCTTTATGTTGATGACCTAATCCTTACTGGCAGTGACCCCAAACTTATCCACCATGTGAAGTCAAGTCTTAAACAACAGTTTGAAATGAAAGACATTGGACACTTGCACTATTTTCTTGGCCTCCAAGTCTTGCAAACCTAGAAAGGTATCTCCCTTTCCTAGTCTAAGTATGCCTGTGATCTTCTCCTCCGCTTTCACATGGAAGATTGCAAACCAGCTCCCTCTCCTTTCCAGTTTGGAGTCAAAATTTCTACCACTTGTTCAACACCTAAAGTAGATGCTACTTTGTACCATCAGCTTGTTGGTAGCCTCTTGTACTTAACTCACACCTGTCCTGACCTTTCTTTTGTTGTTGGTCTTGTTTCTCGATATATGCAATGCCCTCATGAAAGTCATTGGAAAGCAGCAAAAAGAATCCTTCGGTATGTTCAAGGTACAGTTCAGTTCGAGATACATTACAGTTCAGGGGGGATTCCTTCTTTAGTTGGTTACACTGATTCTGATTGGGCTGGTGACCCTGATGATCGAAAGTCCAATGCAGGATATGTATTCACTCTGGGTTCAGGACCCATTTCTTGGGCTTCTAAGAAACAAAGTGCACTTGCTCTTTCTTCAACCGAAGCCGAGTACCGTGCAACTATTCTTGCTAGCCAGGAAGCTATGTGGCTTCGTCAGATCCTTTCAGAGTTTGGGTTCCAGCAGCAGCATCCGATTACGCTATCGTGTGACAATCAGAGTGTCATTCAGTTAGCCAAAGATCCAGTCCAACATCAGCGTAGCAAACACATTGAACTTCACATGCACTTCATTAGAAAGCTCCTCTAGGATCATGTTCTTGAAGTACGATATTGCCAAACAAATGATCAAGTTGCAAACATTTTCACCAAGTCTCTTATAGAATGAAATTTTTCCAAACTTCAAACTATGCTAGGAGTACAGGAAGTTGTCATTAAGGGGGGGATAGGCTTTAATGCCTCCTTCCTTCTCCTAATTTTGTGTCACCTTTGTAAATCCTTCAATCCTATCCCAAGTTGTTCTTAAGGGGGAATGTTAGTATATTTTTGACAGTTAGGAGTTAGTTAAGTTCAACTTGGTCTAATATATCCATTAGGTAGGCATTTGTATATATGTAATATGACAGTCACAATATAAAGTGATCCGATGGTTCAACTTCTCTCGATCTTAACGACACTTGATCGATGGCTTAACACTTGATTGGTCCATGATCTCTATTTAAAGAGCATGGAGGGCCACTTGCCGAATGATCCATTGTTGAGAGAAGCTCATGTAATATTTTTCTTCTGCATAATAAATTGCTTCGTAGAAGCAATTTGGCTGGGGCCGTGGACTATTTCCCTCTAGGAGGGTTTTAACCACGTCAAACATCTGGTGTACTGATCTATGATCTTTTGTGTGTGAGCGGTGTCCTTGGTGTTCGGTCTTTGTGGATGTACCTGTTATTCAGACAATTTCCTATTACCATGTCTTGTATTTCGACCTCATTTGGAGAGAAGATCACCCTCATGGGCTCTCCAGTATGGGTCATCTAGTAGACTGAAAGTAGATTGGAAGTGAGTGCAGGAACATAGAGCACATCTGAGAAGTACCCATGATCAATTTTGATCCTTCTGATCCCTGTAGAGGAGACCTCAGAATCATTCCCCAACATGATTGAAGGGCCAACAGTGCATTCAAAACCAGAAAAGAGATCTTTGGAGGAAGACATGTGTCTTGATGCTCCTAAATCTATGATGAAGGAGGACTCTCTTGATGCACCTTCCATGAGAGCATGGAATCTCTCCTTGTCCTCAGATCTTGAAGATTCATCTTATATATTCCTATCACATCCAGGTACTGGAAGGTTATTCTTTCCAAGTATATGAGCCATCAGATCTATTATCTTCTTGATACAGGAACTCTCAGGATGAAATCCTCTATTGCAATAGGTACATTTGGATTTCTCCTTGTGAGATTGATTTCCCTTCATCGAATTGAAAGCACCTTCTGACTGATAGGGAGCCTCCTGCTTTTGCTCATTCAAATTTCTGTCTTTTTCTTTTTGCTTTCCTTTTCCATTCGCTGTCTTCACTTCAGCAACTAGAAGTGTTGAATCCATCTTTGGTTTAATCATTCCATGTGAACCAACTTCTCCTCCTCTCGTGTGAGAGACTGGATGAAGTCTTCAAGAGTGGGAAACTTCCATTTTGGGATGGATAGCTTCGCTAACTGGAAGGTAGAGACAAATACTGAGTAATCAGGGCCCAATTTTGATAGAATGGCTAGGATTAGCTGCTTCTCTTCTTTATCTATTCCATATGTCTTCAATTGTGAAATCATATGTTTAAACTTGGTAAGAAACTCAGTGATTGAGTCGAAACTGCAGGGGATCAATGAGATGAGCTCATTTTCCAACTTGTGAGCCTTCCAATCATATTTCTTCCCAAGGAGAGATTCGAGCTTGTTCCAAACCTCCAATGCATTTTTGAGATCAATGACATGAAAATGTAGATCATCGGAAATATTGAGGAGTAGAAATCCAACTGCTTCATCAAGCTTATCAAGATACTTTGATTTCTCAACTGCACCAGTGGGTTCGACTGCTGTTCCATTGAACACTCTAGAAAGGATTTTGGACTTCATGAAGATTTCCATTTTGGACTTCCATTCAAAATAATTGAAGGAGGTTAGTTTTAGATCCATGATAGCTGTTGAAGTCGAATTGAAGATGAATTCGAATGATGGAATAAACCTGGAAAACAAATGAAATTGTTGATGGATATTTGCTATAAATAGAGAGAATGATGCTTTAGGACAGTGAGCACATGTGACTGGATCCTTCACACCTGATTAGACCCCACTGGATTTCTCTAGTGGATTAAAGACAATTGCACCAAGAGTTGCTGTGGAAATCCAGAGTCTTCTGGTGTTCACTGAAAGATAGCTGGTCAATGAATTGTTGAAACTGCTTCTACTGCTGCAATTTGAATATCTGGCTGAATATTTGATACCATGTGAAATTCTACATGATAGATCTCACATCTAGAGAAAACCTCACTAATTTCACTCAAGAATTGTAGAGAAGAAGAAGAAGAATTGAATCAATATTCAATCATTAACTCAAGAAATGATAAAAACTACTATAATATTATTCCTCAGCTTTAAAATGGAAACAATGTGAGAGTACAATAGAATGAATTCGAATTACTCAGGTAGTATTTGAATTCTCCTCAATGGCATGGTTGGACTACATTGAAGACATCACCCAATCAGTGGTAGTAATCACAAATAGTCAAATATCAGTCAAATGAGTCTAACTGAGTCTAAATGACGCATGTGGCACTAATATATGGAAGGAGACTCCAAGGTGGGCGCATGAGAGGCTGTATGTAGTCAAGTGGCACTCCAACATAGACAACTGGAAGCTACAGTAAGTTAACTGGGCAATAAATGCATAATCAATGGAAGAACTGACTGATCAGTGTAAGAATTGGCTGATGAGGTCCAAGTGGTGTTTAGTAGGGCGCATTATTGTCTAAGCATATGAAAAAAATGTGCACTAGTTGGTAGGGGGCCTACTTAGGGATAGAAATAGGCTCCAAGGGGCTCAAAAATAAGGACTAGGTGCTGGGAGACTACCATATTCATGACTGGATGCATGCAAATATATAAATGATGGTGAGAATATTCCAACAATGCCTCCATATATGTTCTTTTTCCTAGTGTTATTAGATGTCCCTTCTAGTGAACAAATATGCATGAAATTCTGTAGATGACGACTTCAAAGGTTGAGAACATTGGACATGTTCCATCATGCCTGCAAATATGCAATGCTGCCTCAAGAGATAATTCTCAATGAGAAAAGTAGAAATCAGAAGCTAGAACCAATGGATATCAATCCAAAAATACTCCATAAGGGACATCCATATATCCATGATCATGCCCAAATATAAAAATAAGCATGGAAGTGGTCAAAGGAAGCTCATCCCTTGAAACGACCTGCCAAAAAAGCCCCTTGATCTATGCCATGTGGCAATGTGAAGTCAAATGTGGGCGCCAAAATTCAAGGTACTCATCTGAATCCATTCTTTGATGATGTGGAATGCCTCCATATATGTTCTTATGCCCAGGGTTATTAGATGTCCCTTCTAGTGAACAAATATGCATGAAATTTTGTAGATGACGACTTCAAAGCTTGAGAAAATTGCGCATGTGCCATCATGCCTACAAATATGCAATGCTTCCTCAAGAGATATTTCTCAATGATGCAGGAGGACTCTCTTGATGCACCTTCCATGACAGAATGGAATCTCTCCTTGTCCTTAGATCTTGAAGATTTATCTTATTTATTCCTATCACATCCAGGTACTGGAAGGTTATTATTTTCAAGTATATGAGCCATCAGATCTATTGTCTTCTTGATACAGCAACTCTCATGATGAAATCCTCTATTGCAATAGGTACATTTGGATTTCTCCTTGTGAGATTGATTTCCCTTCTTGGCATTGAAAGCCCCTTCTGACTGATAGGGAGCCTCCTTCTGCTTCTGCTCATTCGAATTTCTGTCTTTTTCTTTTTGCTTGCCTTTTCCATTCGCTCTCTTCACTTCAGCAACTAGAAGTGCTGAATCCATCTTTCGTTTAATCATTCCCATGTGAACCAACTTCTCCTCCTCTCATGTGAGATACTGGATGAAGTCTTCAAGAGTGGGAAACTTCCATTTTGGGATGGATAGCTTCACTGACTTGAAGGTAGAGACAAATACTAAGTAATCAGGGCCCAATTTTGATAGAATGGCTAGGATTAGCTGCTTCTCTTCTTTATCTATTCCATATGTCTTCAATTGTGAAATCATATTTTTAAACTTGCTAAGAAACTCAGTGATTGAGTTTAAACTGCAGGGGATCAATGAGATGAGCTCATTTTCCAACTTGTGAGCCTTCCAATCATCTTTCTTCCCAAGGAGAGATTCAAGCTTGTTCCAAACCTCCAATGGAGTTTTGAGATCATTGACATGAAAATGTATATCATCGGAAATATTGAGGAGTAGAAATCCAACTGCTTCATCAAGCTTACCAAGATACTTTGATTTCTCAACTGCACCAATGGGTTCGACTGCTCTTCCATTCAACACTCTAGAAAGCATTTTGGACTTCATGAAGATTTCCATCTTGGACTTCCATTCAAAATAGTTGAAGGAGGTCAGTTTTAGATCCATTATAGTTGTTGAAGTCGAATTGAAGATGAATTCGAATGATGGAATAAACCTACAAAAAAAATGAAATTGTTGATGGATATTTATTATAAATCTAGAGAATGCTGCCTTAGGACAGTGAGCACATGTGACTGGATCCTTCACACCTGATTAGACCCCACTGGATTGCTCCAATGGATTCAAGACAATTGCACTAGCAATTGTTGTGGAAATCCAGAGTCTTCCGATGCTCACTGAAAGACAGTTGCTCAATGAATTGTTGCAACTGCTTCTACTACTAGAATTCAAATAGCTGGCTAAATATTTGATACGATGTGAAATTCTACATGATAGATCTCACATTTAGAGAAAACCTCACTAATTTCACTCAAGAATTGCATAGAAGAAGAAGTAGAATTGAATCAATATTCAATCATTAACTCAAGAAATGATAAAAACTGTTGTAATATTATTCCTCAGCTTTAAAATGGAAAAAATGTGAGAGTACAATAGAATGAATTTGAATTACTCAGGTAGTATTTGAATTCTCCGCAATAGCATGGTTGGACTGCATTGGAGATATCACCCAATAAGTGGTAGTAGTCACAAATAGTCAAATATCAGTCAAATGACTCTAACTGAGTCTAAATGACGCATGTGGCACTAATATATGGAAGGAGACTCTAAGGTGGGAACATGAGAGGCTGTATGTAGTCAAGTGGCACTCTGATATAGACATTTGGAAGCTACAGTCAGTTAACTAGGCAATCAATGCATAATCAATGCAAGAACTGACTGATCAGTGTAAGAATTGGCTGATGAGGTCCAAGTAGTGTTGAGTAGGGCGCATTATTGTCTAAGGATATGAGAAAAATGTGCACTGGTTGGTAGGAGGCCTACTGAAGGATAGAAACATGCTCCAGGGGGCTCAAAAATAAGGACTAGGTGCTCGGAGACTACCATATTCATGATTGGATGCATGCAGAATGCATGCAAATATATAAATGATGGTGAGAATATTCCAACAATGCCTCCATATATGTTCTTTTCCTAGTGTTATTAGATGTCCCTTCTAGTGAACAAATATGCATTAAATTCTGTACATGACGACTTCAAAGGTTGAGAACATTGGACATGTTCCATCATGCCTACAAATATGCAATGCTGCCTCAAGAGATAATTCTCAATGAGAAAAGTAGAAATCAGAAGCTGGAACCGATGGATATCAATCCAAAAATAATCCATAAGGGACATCCATATATCCATCATCATGCCCAAATATCAAAATAAGCATGGAAGTGGTCAAAGGAAGCTCATCCCTTGAAACGACCTACCAAAAACGCCTCTTGATCTATGCCATGTGGCAATGTGAAGTCAAATGTGGGCCAAAATTCAAGGCACTCATCCGAATCCATTCTTTGATGATATGGAATGCCTCCATATATGTTCTTGTGCCCAGGGTTATTAGATGTCCCTTCTAGTGAACAAATATGCATGAAATTTTGTAGATGACGACTTCAAAGCTTGAGAAAATTGCACATGTACCATCATGCCTACAAATATGCAATGCTTCCGAAAGAGATAATTCTCAATGATACAGTAGGACTCTCTTGATGCAGCTTCCATGAGAGCATGGAATCTCTCCTTGTCCTCAGATCTTGAAGATTCATCTTATTTATTCCTATCACATCCAGGTACTGGAAGGTTATTCTTTTCAAGTATATGAGCCATCAGATCTATTGTCTTCTTGATACAGGAACTCTCAAGATGAAATCCTCTATTGCAATAGGTACATTTGGATTTCTCCTTGTGATATTGATTTCACTTCTCGGAATTGAAAGCCCCTTCTAACTGATAGGGAGCCTCCTTCTGCTTTTGCTCATTCAAATTTCTGTCTTTTTCTTTTTGCTTGCCTTTTCCATTCGCTCTCTTCACTTCATCAACTGGAAGTGCTGAATCCATCTTTGGTTTAATCATTCCCATGTGAAGCAACTTCTCCTCCTCTCGTGTGCGAGACTGGATGAAGTCTTCAAGAGTGGGAAACTTCCATTCTGGGATGGATAGCTTCGCTGACTGGAAGGTAGAGACAAATACTGAGTAATCAGGGCCCAATTTTGATAGAATGGATAGGATTAGCTGCTTCTTTTCTTTATCTATTCCATATGTCTTCAATTGTGAAATCATATTTTTAAACTTGGTAAGAAACTCAGTGACTGAGTTGAAACTGCAAGGGATCAATGAGATGAGCTCATCTTCCAACTTGTGAGCCTTCCAATCATCTTTCTTCCCAAGGAGAGATTCGAGCTTGTCCCAAACCTCCAATGGAGTTTTGAGATCAATAACATGAAAATATATATCATCGAAAATATTGAGGAGTAGAAATCCAACTGCTTCATCAAGCTTATCAATATACTTTGATTTCTCAACTGCACCAGTGGGTTCGACTGTTGTTCCATTCAACACTCTAGAAAGGATTTTGGACTTCATGAAGATTTCCATCTTGGAATTCCATTCAAAATAGTTGAAGGAGGTTAGTTTCAGATCCATGATAGCTGTTGAAGTCGAATTGAAGATGAATTTGAATGATGGAATAAACCTGCAAAACAAATGAAATTGTTGATGGATATTTGCTATAAATCGAGAGAATGCTGCCTTAGGATAGTGAGCACATGTGACTAGATCCTTCACACCTGATTAGACCCCACTAGATTTCTCCATTAGATTCAAGACAATTGCACTAGGAATTGCTGTGGAAATCCAGAGTCTTCTGGTGCTCACTGAAAGATAGCTGCTAAATGAATTGTTGGAACTGCTTCTACTACTGCAATTCGAATAGATGGATAAATATTTGATACCATGTAAAATTCTACATGATAGATCTCACATCTAGAGAAAACCTCACTAATTTCACTCACGAATTGCAAAGAAGAAGAAGCAAAATTGAATCAATATTCAATCATTAACTCAAGAAATGATAAAAACTGTTGTAATATTATTCCTCGGCTTTAAAATGGAAAAAATGTCAGAGTACAATAGAATGAATTTGAATTACTCAGGTAGTATTTGAATTCTCCGCAATAGCATGGTTGGACTGCATTAGAGACATCACCCAATCAATGGTAGTAGTCCCAAATAGTCAAATATCAGTCAAATGAGTCTAACTGAGTCTAAATGACCCATGTGGCAGTAATATATGGAACGAGACTCCAAGGTGGGTGCATGAGAGGCTATATATAGTCAAGTGGCACTCCGATATAGACAATTGGAAGCTACAATCAGTTAACTGGGAAATCAATGCATAATCAATGCAAGAACTGACTGATCAGTGTAAGAATTGGCTGATGAGATCCAAGTGGTGTTTAGTAGGGCACATAAGAGTCTAAGGATATGAAAAAAATGTGCACTGGTTGGTAGGAGGCCTACTGCGGGATAGAAATAGGCTCCAGGGGGCTCAAAAATAAGGACTAGGTGCTGGGAGACTACCATATGCATGACTTGATGCATGCAAATATATAAGTGATGGTGAGAATATTCCAACAATTCCTCCATATATGTTCTTTTTCCCAAGGTTATTAGATGTCCCTTCTAGTGAACAAATATGCATGAAATTCTGTAGATGATGACTTCAAAGGTTGAGAACATTGGACATGTTCCATCATGTCTGCAAATATGCAATGCTGCCTCAAGAGATAATTCTCAATGAGAAAAGTAGAAATCAGAAGCTGGAACCAATGGATATCAATCCAAAAATACTCCATAAGGGACATCCATATATCCATCATCATGCCCAAATATCAAAATAAGCATGGAAGTGGTCAAAGGAAGCTGATCCCTTGAAACGACCTACCAAAAAAGCCCCTTGATCTATGCGATGTGGCAATGTGAAGTCAAATGTGGGCCAAAATTCAAGGCACTCATCTGAATCAATTCTTTGATGATGTGGAATGCCTCCATATATGTTCTTGTGCCCAGGGTTATTAGATGTCCCTTCTAGTGAACAAATATGCATGAAATTTTGTAGATGACGACTTCAAAGCTTGAGAAAATTGCACATGTGCCATCATGCCTGCAAATATGCAATGCTTCCTCAAGAGATAATTCTCAATGATGCAGGAGGACTCTCTTGATGCACCTTCCATGAGAGCATGGAATCTCTCCTTGTCCTCAGATCTTGAAGATTCATCTTATTTATTCCTATCAAATCCAGGTACTGGAAGGTTATTCTTTTCAAGTATATTAACCATCAGATCTATTGTCTTTTTGATACAACAACTCTTAGGATGAAATCCTCTATTGCAATAGGTACATTTGGATTTCTCCTTGTTAGATTGATTTCCCTTCTAGGAATTGAAAGCCCTTTCTAACTGATAGGGAGCCTCCTTCTGCTTTTGCTCATTCGAATTTGTGTCTTTTTCTTTTTGCTTTCCTTTTCCATTCGCTCTCTTCACTTCAGCAACTAGAAGTGCTAAATCCATCTTTGGTTTAATCATTCCCATGTGAACCAACTTCTCCTCCTCTCGTGTGAGAGACTGGATGAAGTCTTCAAGAGTGGGCAACTTCCATTTTGGGATGGATAGCTTCACTGACTGGAAGGTACAGACAAATACTGAGTAATCAGGGCCCAATTTTGATAGAATGGCTAGGATTAGTTGCTTCTCTTCTTTATCTATTCCATATGTCTTCAATTGTGAAATCATATTTTTAAACTTGGTAAGAAACTCAGTGATTGAGTTGAAACTGCAGGGGATCAATGAGATGAGTCATTTTCCAACTTGTGAGCCTTCCAATCATCTTTCTTCCCAAGGAGAGATTCGAGCTTGTTCCAAACCTCCAATGGAGTTTTGAGATCAATGACATGAAAATGTAGATCATCGAAAATATTGAGGAGTAGAAATCCAACTACTTCATCAAGCTTATCAAGATAATTTGATTTCTCAACTACACCAGTGGGTTCGACTGTTGTTCCATTCAACACTCTAGAAAGGATTTTGGACTTCATGAAGATTTCCATCTTGGAATTCCATTCAAAATAGTTGAAGGAGGTCAGTTTTAGATCCATGATAGCTGTTGAAGTCGAATTGAAGATGAATTCGAATGATGGAATAAACCTACAAAACAAATGAAATTGTTGATGGATATTTTCTATAAATCGAGAGAATGTTGCCTTAGGACAGTGAGCACATGTGACTGGATCCTTCACACCTGATTAGACCCCATTGGATTGCTCCAGTGGATTCAAGACAATTGCACCAGGAATTGCTGTGGAAATCCAGAGTCTTCTAGTGCTCACTGAAAGATATTTGCTCAATGAATTGTTGCAACTGCTTCTACTGCTGCAATTCGAATAGTTGGCTAAATATTTGATACCATGTGAAATTCTACATGATAGATCTCACATCTAGAGAAAACCTCACTAATTTCACTCAAGAATTGCAGAGAAGAAGAAGCCGAATTGAATCAATATTCAATCATTAACTCAAGAAATGATAAAAACTGTTGTTATATTATTCCTCATCTTTAAAATGGAAAAAATGTGAGAGTGCAATAGAATGAATTCGAATTACTCAGGTAGTATTTGAATTCTCCTCAATAGCATGGTTAGACTGCATTGGAGACATCACCCAATCAGTGGTGGCAGTCACAAATAGTCAAGTATCAGTCAAATGAGTCTAACTTAGTCTAAATGACGCATGTGGCACTAATATATGGAAGGAGACTCCAAGGTGGGTGCATGAGAGGCTGTATGTAGTCAAGTGGCACTCCGGCATAGATAATTGGAAGATATAGTTTGTTAACTGGGCAATCAATGCATAATCAACGCAAGAACTGACTGATCAGTGTAAGAATTGGCTGATGAGGTCCAAGTGGTATTTAGTAGGGCGCATTAGTGTCTAAGGATATGAAAAAAATGTGCACTGGTTGGTAGGAGGCCTACTGAGGGATAGAAACAGGCTCCGGGGGGCTCAAAAATAAGGACTAGGTGCTGGGAGACTACCATATTCATGACTGGATGCATGCAGAATGCATGCAAATATGTAAATGATGGTGAGAATATTCTAACAATGCCTCCATATATGTTCTTTTTCCCAGGGTTATTAGATGTCCCTTCTAGTGAACAAATATGCATGAAATTCTGTAGATGACGACTTCAAAGGTTGAGAACATTGGACATGTTCCATTATGCCTGCAAATATGCAATGCTACCTCAAGAGATAATTCTCAATGAGAAAAGTAGAAATCAGAACCTGGATCCAATGGATATCAATCCAAAAATACTCCATAAGGGACATCCATATATCCATCATCATGCCCAAATATCAAAATAAGCATGGAAGTGGCCAAAGGAAGCTCATCCCTTGAAACGACCTACCAAAAAATCCCCTTGATCTATGCCATGTGGCAATGTGAATTCAAATGTGGGCCAAAATTCAAGGCACTCATCCGAATCCATTCTTTGATGATGTGGAATGCCTCCATATATGTTCTTGTGCCCAGGGTTATTAGATGTCCCTTCTAGTGAACAAATATGCATGAAATTTTGTAGATGACGACTTCAAAGCTTGAGAAAATTGCACATGTGCCATCATGCCTGCAAATATGCAATGCTTCCTCAAGAGATAATTCTCAATGAGAAAAGTACACATCAAAAGCTGGAACCAATGGCTATCAAGCCAAAAATACTCCATAAAGGAAATGTGTACAAAAATTAAATAGTTACATTTTCAATGGGAACTTCATGGTGTTTGCACCAGGTAACTGAAATTCTTGGGTCCAAGTAGTTGATCTTAGAAGTTCCCAATGCCACAATATTGAGATCATCTTTTATTCTCATGTTTAGGCTCATTTTCTCCATCTTCACCTTCATCTCAAAATGTTCCGTCAAGTATAACATGAATTATTAAAAGGACATAACCGCTTTAAATAATATGAAAATGTTTCCTCAAGCATATCATGAAATTTTAGAAGGACATAACAACAATTATATTTGAACATTTGACAAGTTCCTTCTTCAAAACAAACAAAACCACAAATAACCACACACCCTAACCACACATTCCCATTTTCAAATGAATATAAGTGATTATTCCACTGCATCCTGGAATAGTTACACTTTGTTTTTGTACAAAATGGTCTGGATCAATTGAATAAGAAATATTGTTTCTAAGATACCAAATTTCACTTTGGAAACAGAGAAATCAAAGCCCCCAACATCATTTTCGATTTCAACATGTATGTTGATGTATCATACTTCCTATTTGTAAGAATCAACCCCTATGCTTGCTATTGTATACTTGACTTGGACTAGAGCAGCAAGTTACAAATTGCCCATTAATTCCTATCTAAAAGGAAAATTACAGATTTTGTGCCAATATTTAAAGATCATCCCATAACAAAAGATGCCTAGAAAAAACGAAATCAGCTCAAGTGGGACATTTTGAAAGGTGTGGTGATGATAATATACATTACTGTAAAATTTAATTCATCCATTTTCAATTCAAGTTTTGATAAAACCTTTCAAGATGTATATAACTCAAAAATGCATGCACTCCTTACCGTCATAGAACAATTCATCAAGGATTTAAAATACTTAGTACTACTAAGGTATAGGATGCTCGTCTACTTCAACATGGCCTTATCTCACTCTTGTTTGAAAATGATTTGGTTAGAGGAGTTACAGAGGAAACTTGATGCTTTGGGACAAATATGTGATCTTTGGAAGTTGACAGTCAATCTTCGGAAAACCAAGATTGTTGTCTTTAATACAACCAAGAACTCCCTTTATAAATAAAAATTTTCCTTTCAAGGGTAGCCTGTGAATATTACCACCTCTTATTCTTACTTAGGATCCTTTTCATGGGCCCCATATTCAGTACAAAACTTGCACCCCAACAACGGGTTTGTAAAGGGTATATGACTCATTGGCCTTGCTTGATAGACCTAGTTTCAAATTCATTTCCAAGCCTTGTTTGAGAGACTTTATTTCAGATTCATTTCCAAAACATACCATCAAGTATGAAGGTCTTTGATTCCCACACTAAGCCCATTGTTTTATTTTGATTGGAGATTCGGCATCACAACAGTAGTCACATAGAGTGACATGGAATTGAGAAGGTCCAAATCACCATGCATCATGCTCCAACATCTTATCTGATGCAAACGAACCATCCCCCCAATAAATCATACATGCAAAGTTTGGTGCACATCCCCTTCACCTCAAGATAGCCTTCAATATTTCCATCTATCTTCACATGGTATAAAATATGGCAAACTCATATTTAGAGCACGAGAGATACCACTTGTTATTGTTGTACTCTTCCAAGAGACTTTCATCCATTTGTATGTCAAGTCAACATCCGTGTTGGTACACTAAGGCACAATCATTTCTTTCGGCAATTTCATTTGACCGCCTCCCTCCCTACTCGAAATACCTTGACACCCCTCCCCACTGTGCTATTGACATTGAAACCAATGTCACTATTTTTGTAGAGTCATGTCAATATATCCAACAATAGTCATCACCAAATATAAGAGGAATAACACATTTAAAAATCATCCAATATAGAGGAAAAATACTAACTAGAGATCCTCACCAAGTAAATTTACGCATATGAAAAAACTCAAGCAATCACATTATATAGGAGGCATTCAGTCAGCATACAGTCAGCATACAGGTTATTTGATCAAATAACAAGTTGAAAGGTGACATAGGACATGGCTCTTTTTGAAATGTTTCAACAAGTTATGTGGAATATTCCTCCTCACTGAAGACCTTTATCGCTATATCACAGATTTCTATGTTAAGATTCCTACATTCAGCTTCGGATGTTAGGAGAGACGCTTCTAGTGGACCATGATAGGCTTGTACAATTTGTATCATAGATTCTAGATCCATTTTCTTCCTACCTCCCACTTTTGGATTAACTCTCCATCTTTGGAGTTAGTTGTATGGGATTTACATTAGAATCATACTTTACTTTCTGTGTCTTGGTTTTCATCGGAGTCATTTTAGTGCTACCACTTTGTATTGAGATCATTTTGTACCCTACAATCCTGTTGTGGACACAAGATTCTCCCTACTTTTCTATTACAATAAATGGAAAAGCAGGGCCCCCCTAAACTAAATTTTTGGCGTCATGAGTAAGTCAAATGAAATTCCTTTTTTGATTGTTTGGTGTTTCCTTCTGGATGATCTTTATCAATCATCATTTTCTTTCTTGAACAAGCCACCCAAACTATCCATCTGATTGCTTTACCCCCTACCCGCAACATGCTTTGATGCAACTCGTTGAAATGTCAGTTTTCTAATCATGTATTATGCACATGAGCCTCCCATTTTCAATCCTTATCCATTGTTACCAATATTTTCTTACAATCTCACCCACCAAATTACATGGAAATAGTCAAGATGGTACTAGCCGCTCTATGCCATGATATGTTGATTTCCCTCTAAAGTCAGTCATATCCTTGGAAAGGTTCTTTTAGTGATCATTGAGGCCTTCCATGAGGAAATCAACATGCATTGCAGCTTCATTCAAGTTACGACCATAACTCGATCGTGGTGGATTTCCATAAGATTAAGACTCTCTGTCAAGTTGTGTAATATTTATGCAATATTTATTACCCAATGGCTGACTTAGAGCCATTTCTGAGAGCAGCTCAATATTTTGGATGCTATCAAGCATGAGGTGCACTAGGTGATCAAATGACCTTATTTGAGGATTAAAATATTTTAAACATTGATGCTTGGTGTCAAACCATGCTAACGGAATAGAAGCCTATATAACACAACAGTTGGGGAAGCTGACATAATTAATTTTAGGCAAGCCATTTGCGAGCATGATGCCTCAGATTTCATTTAAAATGCCTTCTGCGTGTAATTTGGGGTTCTGTGAAAATGAAAGTTTGGGCAGAGAAGCCAACAATCTTCGATGAGCTCGCCATTACGAATCCAATGCAACTGGCGAAATTTGATTTCGAACCCCGAAAGTGTCAAAACATATATGTTGACTTCTCGACAAAACTAGCCCTCACTCCGCAATGTTTAGAAGACTAATCCCTTTACAAAGAAACTTATCGTGCCCTTTGACTTTAAGCCTCGGACCATTTTTCCACATTTTCATGATCGGCTAAAAACTCTCATGGTGAAAGAAATCCTGTCTTCCATTGCAAGCCTGGAAGATTTAAAAGATGAAATAATAGTAAAAAATATATATATATATAAACAAAAAAATAAAAAGCATTTATTATATAATTGCGCCGAGAGGGGCTCTACAACCTAGTATGGGAGAGATCTTGTAACGTGATGTAACATTAATAACGTTTGTAACATTAACATAAAAATAAGTAAAGTAAAGTAAAGTAAAGTAACGTAAGGATGGGGGAGATGTTGTAATGTTTGTGATGTAATGTTTGTTACTAACAAAATAATTAAAAAAATTCATGTTGCCTCATAAAATAAAAAAAATATGGAAAATATTTAAAAAAAATCCATGTTGATTCATAAAATAAAATATTATGAAAAATAATTAAAAAATAGATGTTCGTTTATAAAATAAAAAATTAAAACTTAAACCCGGATCTATCAATCAAGAGAGATCAAATTTCTTGAGTTTAAATTTAAAAAAAGAAATACACCTCAAGAAATTGAATCCCTCTTAATGCTTGATAAATACAGATTTAAAATGGATCTATGCTGATATATATGTATCATATATTTTATATATTATATATATATATATATATACTATATAATTAACTTAATACACGCTCTTCTTTTAAAGTCGGCAAATATCAAATAAATTTACGAAACTATGTCGAAAAATGAGTTATTTTCATCGAAGTGTCGGCCAAACTCAATGAAATTCTCCCACGTATCGGCTGATCTCACCATTTGCCTCCGAAAACTGTCAGTAGAAACTCAGCAAGTCAAGCTGAAATTGTTGGCAAAACTCAGTTTATTCCTCTGAAACATCGGCTAAACTCATCCAGTCTCCCCGAAGAAATGGTGAATAAAATTTAATTCGCCGAAACACCGGCCAACCCGTGCATATCCTCCGCAATAGAAAAACTCAATTTATTCCTCCGAAACATCGGCTAAACTCATCCAGTCTCCCCCAAAGCAATGGGGGATAAAATTTAATTGCCCGAAACACCGGCCAACTCGTGGATATCCTCCGTAATATCGGCGGACTTATCAATTTCCACCGAAGCACTGGCACAATCTTACCACATTTCACCAATGTAATCTCAACAATTTTGCTGGAACTACCAATAAGATTCCCCTGGGCATTGGTGAAAACTTATGGGACCTGGCCGCAGCATGTCGATGAAGATTATGATTGTATGTTGAAGCGAGTTCCAAGAGCATAACAATATGACTAAATCTTCAGTACAAAACTCTGTTGGGCATAGGAAGTGAAGTCTTTTCCGCACCAGCCAAATTGAATTGAATGATCTACTGTGGTTCAGAATGCTCTTTTCAAATTAGCATGACCCTTGTTCGTGTTGAAGCATTTGAAGCATAATGTGAGGGATGAAAAAATTATTTTGAAGTCGAAATAAGCTGAGAAACATGGTATTTAAATACTACATGTCCACCCGCTATAATTTTCCGTGCTTTGAGATTTTAAGCATTTATATTTTGGAAAGGAGCGAATGTATTTAGGCTAGTTGTGAGAGTAGCTGCAAGATGATACCGTATGATTACTTCTGCGAAATATAAATCTGTACTGAGCATTCATCATTCAGGGATAGGTCTTCGAACATTTCTACGGCGATAACAGTATCCTTTTAACAGGAAACAAAATATTTCTTCTTCAAACCGTTTTGGGAATAATTATTTGATGTAATTTTTATGAAGGGATGGTGTTATATATATATATTTATTTAAAGAGTACACATGATAAACTTGAATGCTATAACAGTGCATACATTTGGATATGAAGGGGAGTACACGTGTTTAAAACAAAAAACTGTGGAAGCTGGGTTATTATGCAACATTTTAAAATGATTCTAGTTGAATATTTAATTAACATGGGAATGATAAGGATATAAGCTAGTTTAGTGGGTAGCACTTAAATTTAATTAATGCTTTTTTTTCTTTTTTTTTTCATTTTGTTGAATGTTATTTTGTTTTATTCCAAGCATTTTATTATTATTATTAGTTTGTTTTTATTTTTTAATTAGTTTTGAATAGATGAATACGATATTGCTTAGTTTAGGTTGAGATTAAGATATTTTATAATTAGTTTTTATTTTCATTTTATTTGTTTTTCATTTTCAAATTTTATTTTAGATTATTTTAGCTTTCTCTATTTGATTTAAATAACATTAGTTTTGTTATGAGTTAATAAAAGAATTAAGGAAGTCTTTCTTCTTTTGGCAGGAACTCATAAGAAAATACTAGAAAGATTTTTTAGGACAAATTGGGAAGACTTGCCTAGTTAATCAATCCAAGTTGCAAGTGCCAGCAATGCCATGAAGAAAAACATAATACACTATTGAAAAGGGAGCATGTTCATCATTGGCAAGCACTATAAATGTGGACAAGAGGTAGTTATGTTCAATCAAGTGATTCCAAGCCCTCGAGCGATGAAGACTTTAACGAAGGAGTTATTTGTAGTAATAAGAAAAAATTCAACATGTTACATGAAAATGAATCCCACTAGGTGACGAAAGGTTACTAAACAGCAAATTGATGGAATGTTAAAGGTCACCCAAGGGTGAATTAAATCAATTTGTAATTAAATTATTAAAGAACTCCAAAATTCTCAAGGGAATATGGAATGCCAATGGTCGCCTCGCCTTGGCCTATCTATGGTAATCTCATTTGAGAAGAGAGAGGGATTTTTTCTCTGCAACTTTTGAGGTACTACTGCTGAAACTGTGGATGAGGAGAAGCCTTGGATAGGACTTTTGCTAGCATAATAGAAGTTGGACATTTTGTAAGAGAACTATTTTTCTGCTAATGAGAAGGACTGTTTGCTGGGAAAAGCGTGCACAAAATGTTTGCATGGAATGTGTGGAATGTCAATGTGGAACTACTTCTTCTTTCATTATGAACTCATACTGTGAGATTGTTTTAACTTTATTGAATTATTTCAAATGGTAATGCATGATTTCATTTTCTATGCAAATATGTATGCGTAACGGAGTTAAAATTGTTTTAATTATATGAGAGTTATCTTTGATATCTTTCTGCTGTAAATGTGAATATTTATCTTAATGTCTATCTGTTAGGTTTATTTGAACATTTCAGCTTATTACTCTTACTTCAATTTTGCTCCCTGCAGGGATAGGTTAGATTAACATAGAATAGGGTTAGCAAATTGATAAGATGGAGGGAAGAACCTTTGCATCACTTGTTGAGGCTTCTGCCTGTTAGTTCTAGGTTAGATGCACTTAGTTAGAAAGAAATTGCATCTCATATTTTAAAACTAAAATTACATAAACAGTGGACTGGGCCACAACCGGTAAAACAAAAAACCAACACACTTACGGTAGTCGGACCGTTAACTGGACGGATTCCCCACACCAAACGGTGAGTGATGTAATTGGGATTATTTACGAGGGAGAATCCCTACTATCGATGCTAGGATTTTCTGGGTATCAACAAGTCCCTTTGACCTACTCAGTGGTCATTCGTTGGACATTAATAAAATTTATCTTATCTTATATTATCTATTAAAATTTATTGCATGAACATCCCCCCTTAATGTTACACCACAAATGAACATTATATAATTTCAATCTCTTTGAAACCCAAAAAGTCTTGAAGTACCATTGATTTTGCATTAGAGAAAGTTGTCTATTCTTTGGTAATAACCAGGAGGGATTTCATCATTCTGAATCAACTCTTCATTATAGTGATAATGGATAGTACTTAAGTGTCAAGAGTATAGTAATTAAGTGCCACAATAAATAGATATTGATCCTTGAGTATTTTCTTTAGAGTCCAGACATAACTTCAGAAGATGTTTCAACTTCCAACTATACTCTCATATGTGGATTACAAATCAATAAAGGACATATCCTACATGAAGTGTCAACATATAACATAAATAAATTTGCAATCTTCCGATTCACTTGCTTGATATGAAATTTTAATTTGAAAAACATGTTAAGAACACACTACCATAACAGAACATTCAATACCAATATGTATTTCCAATAAAGATATTGTAGATTAGCCGTGTATTTGAATATCAAACCAACTGTATATGAAATATCAAGTGTAATTTGAGCTTCCATCCAACATATTTTATTCTGCACATATTCTAAAATCACCAATGTTTGGATCTACCCTTGAGGTTCTCTTCCTGAGATGTAGTCCTTCTAGATGGTTTAATGATAAATCCATGTTGAAAAAAGGTACATGCAAATTTTGGTAATAAATTGGAGGAGAATATCCATGTAAATTTTGGTACAAAATTGGTTATATGTTAGAGTAGTATTGGATTAGATATGTAAGAAACCCTAAGCATGAAGAACAACATGATGAACAACCAGTGATAGGAGACATCCAAAATTATTCAAGTATTCTAAATCTCATGGAAACAATAATTGCCTCAAAAAATTCCATGATATTCTATTGCCCAAGAATTGTAACCAATATAAAAAAGACATTATTACCTACAAATTGAAAAGCAAAGGATTAAATAAAAAACAGGGCCCAAGGAAAAAGGCCAATAAGGAGCACAAAGAGGAGGAAGTTGTGAAGAATAAGGCATTTGGTTCACAATCAACATTGTTTCAACTTTCAAGCCTATGAAACCGGGTCTAGATACAAAAATAAATAATGAAATCCTACCCATAGACTTGTAGGGGATTAGAAACAAGAAACAAGAAAAATAATTTAAGACTTATTGTTAAAAAACAAAACCAATAGTTGTACTTCTCCACAAAACAAAAATGGAGAAGCTTGTATTTTTAGTGTTAAAAATCCTTGCTAGAGACAAAGTGGTTGTTGCCTAAACCCGATAGAAATGTCACATGGGTTGGCTCATTAGTACAAAATGAGAGATAAGTGACTAGGTGACTAAAAACGTTAGTCACCATTGTTTTTTCGGGGGATAAACGACTAAAAGTGAGCAATTTTAAATAAGGAAACAAAAAACGACTAAGATAAATGACTACTTTAGTCACGAGATAAAAAATATGACTAGATAGCAAGTGACTAAAATAAAATTGACTAACATAAATGACTAATTTAGTCACGGGAATATAAATATGACTAGTTATTAACGATTAATGTGAATTAGTCATTTATGTTAGTCATTTTTAGTTGTGTGCCTCAAGGAGACATCTAAGGCTAATACCAATGCAAGGAATCCATGATTCCCAAACACATAGGAGAATAGAACTCAAGATGGAAGCCAAACAAATGAGCAAATGAAGGGGAATACATCCTCTCATCATGAAGTGAAGATAATCTTGTTGAACATCAAATTCAATTATTTCAACCTTGACCTTGATTTTTGGAAGGAACCTTTGGTGGTAGCGAAGTGCAACCTCTTTGGCTTCCTTCTCAACCTTGGTTGCTTGGATGAGGATGCTTATTTATTTTTTTGCAAGATTGAGGTCTGGATCTCCTCATTGTCTTGGCTGAATTTTCCTCCTTTGTCTCCATATTTAAATGGTGGATATGATCCCTGTTCTCAAATTATTTAGAGAAATGGTAAGAGTTGAATATATCACCTTCAAAACTTACAAAGTGAACTCCTTGATATTTGTTGCTCACCTTAAGCATGGTTGTAAGGATTTCACCTCCTTTTTCCCCATAGAGCCACCACACTTTCCCTTTCTCTATATATCTTTAACGCTGGAAGCATGGGTTGAACAACAAATTAACATAGATATGTCATTTGATCTAATGTACTTGTAATTTCTCATAACCTCATGTCGGTACCATTGAAGCTTCCTGTTTCTTGTTCAATGTATCTAGGATGAACTTTTTGTTAAAGGCATAATAAGCTTACAAGTTTTTGTTTAGGTAGTATATATCCACTGATTTAGATCTTATGATTATGGATAGAATCCATTATATCTACATATGATTGTTTAAAATTTAAGTGATAAGAAAAACTCATTTACCTCTAAATCCTTGACCTCCAAAGGCAGTACCTTGTCCAATTTCTCAACAATATATATATTTGACAAAACTATTATTGAGGAAGTAGGTATTCCAAAATGCAATGCCCCCCTACAAAATCATAAGACCAAATATATGGTAGATTCCTTACAAATGTTGTTATTAGAAAGAGTGAAAAAGCTCCTTTAGTTGCTTACCCACATAAAGTAGTGATTTTAAATCCACAAGGTCTCCATAATGTCCCAAAGTTTTATCTTTAGGAGAACAATGTGATATGAATATTTTGACAACAAAGAAATGGATTTTCCCTCAAGATTCCTCACAAAAAATTGCTATTCCTACCCACAACATGTACCTAGATTCGAGGAAAGAGATTGGTCCTAAGAAGCTCCAAGTTATGCTCAAAATGTTGATCTACGCTCAAAAGAGAAAAATTTCCTCTAAAAAATAATAGATCAACAATCATAAATATCATAATGAAGCTTAGGTATGATAGACCATAATATAAATGTATGATATATTCTCCTAAGGATAGAAAATCTCAAAAATGAAAAATGCCATATTTGAAAAGCCCATTGGATCCATCCATGAGAGAGGGAGATGCCATACTTTCAAATAATTGTTCTTGTAGAATTTTGCATTTAGGTGTGGCCATAAATTTGATGTGTTGAATTTGAAAGTAATAACCTCCAAAATATCAATGTTTCATGAGATGGATACATAGTTGATCACCCTGTATAGCCAGTGAGATAAATAGAGAAAGGGAGTAGCCTTTCTTTCTTAATTTCCATTAGTAGTGTGAACATATCCTGATCAACCAAGTCGATTCTCTCAAAGTCATGGTTTCCCTTTTTGTCACACATTGCAAATTCCCATCCATTAAATCGACTTCAATAATACACAATCTAATGCATCTTCTTCCTAAGTTGAATCAAACCTCCTCAAGCCGCTTTTCTTAGTTTATCTCAGGGTTTCAAAAAAAACTCCAACCATTCCTTTGTTATCTATAGAAGCTCTATCAAAATTATTCTTTATCCATTCTCTAAGAGGAATATTCCACAAAAACTAATTAATTGTTTGACTGCCCAAATCCCATCTTAAAAAATAATAATTAAATATTAAAAACTTGCTTGTATTGAGAAGATTGATTTATGCTCATAGGACATTTTCACTGAGCTCCTTTTTTCCTTTCTTTTATCTTTTCTATAATTTCTCTCTTTATTATACATTAAATTTGATTAGGCTATATGATTTATTCTCAAAACCAATTAGGGAGACACACCCTACCTTTCTTAGTGCATTTGATTTCCAAGGAGTTTTTGACTATTCCCATATTGTTTATCAATCCAATGAAGGTGTCATGTGTCCACTAAAATAATTTTATGTTCCAAATTTGTTTACTAAAATCATTACAGAATAGGATGTTATTATTTTTTTTCCTCACTCATTAGTGGGCTAGGTTCAATTCCCGTGACGATTGTTCTTGTAGCCATTGGTTACCTTGAGGCAATGGTTAAATGTGTGGCTGCATCCAAATTACCTCATGACTTATGCACACATAAGTGGATCAAAAACCACTCCTTGTCCTTCAAATTTAAGTCGAGGGATCAATACCTCAAATAGTGAGGACGTCATTTTTGCACTCATACCTCAAATCCCCAATGAGACATTGACCTATTGTGATATGGCTAGAAGGGTAGACAATATCCTTTGTAGTAAGATCCCCATATTGGGTGTGTCTCTAGACATCTCGAACCTTGCTAAGGGATCACAAGTTATTGGTATATCTCGCTTGGACGCTATTGGATATACTCTTGGGCTATAATGGAAGCCATCAACTTTGAACTTGGGCCTTGCCATGGTAACCCTGACGAGTTACTGATCCCCATGCTTAAAAAAATGTTAAATGGCTTGGATGGAAAGGTAGATGTACCTAGAATAAAGATGCTTCTTATAAATTAATCTCATAATAGCTCAACACTAGGATTTGTCATAAATTTCATACTAAGTGTCATAATGTCTTAACCTTAAGAGGAATCATAAATTTTTATTTTGTGTTTAAAATTAACCTAAAATTTACAATAATGATCAACTAAACTTAAATCTAAATCTTTTCTAAATTATTTTAACTATTAATAGACTCCCCTAAAATGAAGTCCTTTTAACTAGCTCAAAAAATATAATTTAAGATCTTTCCTTCAACTAAACAAAAGTCAAGGTGGTCCCAATTCTGATCTCCAAGGTAAAGGGAGCCCAAAATAGGAATGCAAAAATATCATTATAAATTTAACAAAATATTGAAAATCCCAATTCTTATTCGTGGAGAAAATAAATCCCAATACCAACCCCATGAAGAAAAAACCCATAAATGGAAGCAAAGCATTCAAACAACCTTAAAATAGTTATTTGCAGAGATGTATTTATAGAATGATGGAGGAGAACACCAAAATTGAAATCTCCATACATCATGTAACACTTGTAGTGAGCTTAACATTAATAATATATATATACATACACTCTCAAGCCCATAAGAACTCAAAACAAAATATGTGGTTGGAAAATAAACATGTGATTGATATCAACATTGACAAGTAGAATATTGGTGGAAAATATACATAAATCAGGTGGAATTCAATTTTAATAAGTACATTGTCATGCCATTCATATAAAAGTCCTCTTTAAAGTAATGTAGAATAAGTGGGGATGCCCTAAACCTGAAACAATTTAGACCGCCTACTTAGTAAACACCCTAAAGCTACCAGGGGCTTTAGGCTTTAACTCACTTCAACCCCTACTTCTCCACACCTTAAATTTTTGAGTTGTCTAAAACTTCTAAGATTTTGACCGAAAATCATTTTTTCAGACAAGAATTTGCCGGAATCCGCGATAGAATTTTTACAATCTGAATAACAGTATTAATATTCCATAATTTGGATGTCCTGGGGTTTTGCAGGGTGCTGAATCCATCTAATCAATGCTAAATTTTTAGATTTCATATCCCTGGGTTTTAGATTTCATATCGCCAAATTCCGACCAAGTTTTGGCCCAGGCGAAATCGTCAAGGTTTTAGGCTTCTTAAATTTTACGGGTTTCAACGTTTTCACTGCCATTCGCATATAGATCAGTGTAGCCCATATTCATAACACATATTGCAGGAGGTAAGCACCGTGTTTTCATTATCATTCGGAATATTTGAATACAATTTTTAATATGCTCAATGCCTATATGCAGCAACACCCTTTTCACGGACTGTGATTAGTAGCTATAGATTCTTGTGAAACGTTTCACGACAGTCCCGATTATGATTGACATCATTGTTGGGATTGGGATTTCTACCCTATTTTTTACATTGGAGAGACTCAATCATATAAGCCCTAAACGTAATTCCAGAGGACAGACCCTAAAGGGAATTTGGGGGCTAAGTGCTTTGTTTCCTCTGTCGTGTATCTTCCTCGGGTATTTTATTCATTGGCAAGCAGTCACAAGAGGCGGAGATCGCACCCTCGAGCATGTGAATGTGAGTGGGACTGTGATAGGGATGCGGCCTGCAAGAAACACAAGAAGGTTAACAAGGTTTTGGTTACCCGGAGCTGAGAAGAATATTTTAACAAAAAGGGAAAACAAGATCGCAGTAGAAATCCTACACCGGGAAGCGCTGGAGCTTGTGGATTCAAGAGATTCTACAACATCAAGAGAATTTGGAAGTGAATAAATATTGTCCCTCTCATACAGAAAAGAAGAAGGGGGAGGGATCAAAATTCGTGGAGGGGTGGAAACCTGAAAAGCAAAGAGATCGAGAGCTGATAAAGTAGAATCGAACACAAAGAATTGCATTGATTTCACTTCTTCTTGCAATGGAGTCTACCAAAATAATGTTGAAAGTTAGGACACAAGACTTAGACATAGGATTAGAAATTTAGAACACTATTGCACTAAATTGCAGAAGCAACGGGTAAAAGAAAAGGAGGAGTAGAAGGAGAAGGATGAACATCCAAGGGAAACTCACGGTGTGATAACATGACACATGAGACAAATATAGCAGGCACCAGATGGTCGCAAGGACTCGATTCTTCCCAAAGAGATGATGATCTAGAAACTAATATATTTACGCTGGTGCTTTGGGACAGAAAATCAAGAAGGAAACCATGACCTCAAATGATGGTTAAGGCAGAAGCTCATAACAGGGATGCAATTGCAGCTATACAAATACCTGATCTAACTTTGTCGCAGCATGATATGCTAGGCAAGGATTTAGAAATGTTTCAGCTGGATTTGAGGTGCAAAGACTCAAATTAATTGCATCCAAATTTGGTGTCCAAGGATTTACACAGGTATGAGAAACAATGTGCTTCTCCAGTGCACACAACAATGGCTGAGAGAAGTTATGATGAGGGAAATCAGGCACCATGGATCCAGAAAAAGAGAAACCGTATAGATATCTATAAGAGTGCTTTTCTTCATGCATATATGCATCAGATTCAATATATGGAGAGAATCCTGATAGCAAGGAAGACTACAATATTCTACTAATGAAAAACACTATAGTACCTGATGTTTTTCAATTTAGAAATGACATTCGTGTTACCCAAGACCCAAACATTCATATAGAAGTAATGTTGTGTGAAAACGAAAATCAAGAGTTGCATGATGAAATTCATTCTTTGGGCTAGGATTCGAAAGACCTGACAACTCAAAATTGCATCACTAATGGAAAATCTATTCAAAAGGAATATCTGGGTTACAAGAATAATATTTATGTCCTTGAAGTTTATCTCAAGGGCTTAGGCTTCCATGAAAATCCTCCAGAATCTGGAGTTTCTAGCAGGGATCTTGGAAGCCAAGAAAAATATCAGGACCCTAAGGATTCTTTTAGTGAAATGAACAAACATGTAAAACCTCAAGACTTTAAAAATTCTACCACCCACTAAAAATCTCAGAATTTCACTCGTAGTTCCAAGCATGTTATTGAGTCAACCATTGTGGTTGCATATGATATTGGGTCAAGGGAGGGCATAGTAGATGTATGTGATATTGATTTAAGGGAGAGGATTTCAGATGACCACGTAGAAGAGATGAATATAGACAAAAGAATATTAAAACCTTCAGAAATCAATGTTGTGCATCATGAAAATGCTCTTAGTGAAGCTGTGAGGGATATAGTAAAGATTGGTGCCAAACACCATGAATATACTAAGCCTGAAACTACAAATGGTACAGCAGATTCCAATAGTAAGCATATTGAAGTTGCTCAATCTGAACCTGCCTAGGAGACAGTTAAAGGCGGATTGGATTCAAGGGAAAGTGTAAAACCTAATAGTGATGCATAAAACAAAAGGCAAATGGTGATGTAAGTTTCAAATTCGAGAAACCGAATATAATTGAAGGGTGCAAGTGCAGCCTGTGTGGTGTGGGAAATGATGGATAACTTCCAAAAATATTTTTTCAAGATGGAATAGACAGTGAGAATGAAATGTTCATCTACTTGCAGGCTGCTACCAAGGAGTCAATGTATCGGGAGGCCGATGGGTTTGGACATGATACAGGTTGGCTTGGTCGCCTTTTGGGCCCCCTTACTGACCATTTTGGTATTGATGGAGTATGGATTCATCGAGAATGTGTTGTGTGGAGTCCCTAGGTACTTTAACATCATTTTCTACTACATTTAAATGTATGTTGTGTTGTGAGTTTGTTAATTATTGCATCTCATATGTTAGTATTTGATACTGTTTATTGGCTCAGTTTGTGGGGGGTTCTTCTCCATTTCACTTGTACATTCAATAATATTTTGGTAGTTTATTACTGAGTCATTATTTATATTTTAAATTAAGTTTATATATTATTTATATTTTAGATTAGGGATATTTATCTTTTAGATTAGCTGTATATAGACCAGTCTATTGGACTTACTGTGTACTGCAGAGAAGCACCCAATAAACTGTGTAGTGCATTCTTAAAAGGAATAATCATTGTCTTTAATAAAGACATCATTATGCCCAAGGATATTAGTTTTGTTATTCAAATTTCAATTGTTTTTTTTTGCAGTCCTATTTTTTCACCCCTCCAATGCTTGGGTTTTAGGAAAGTTATTTATCTCTTCATGTTTTTCACTTGCATTCCCGACTTACTACATTTCCTATTGATGCAATGATTCTTAGGTTAACGAAATACATTTTATTTTCCTTCTACATAGCTCACTAATTAAACAATTTATCATCTTTACATCCAAAATTTTGAAAATGAGGGGCATAGATTCAGTTCCAAATCAAATCCATGCTATATGTAATTTTGCTTGTAAATAATGGCCATGTAGGTCTATTTCTCAAGTGTGGGCTGTCTTAGAAATGTTTGAGCAGAATTTTCCAAAGGCTAAATGCTGAAGTGCAGCAATTGTGGGCGGACAAGAGCAACAATCGTTTGTTGAGTTGAACGATGTCCATGGATTAACCACATTGTTTGTTTGACTATCTATCCTTGTATTCATTTTATTATGATATTTTTTATAATATATTTGTTTTAGATAATCAAAAATATCAAGAATGTTTCTTAACTTGTTGTTAAGTTAGTCTGTGTACAAGGATGTCTTTTAATTTTCTATTTAGTTATATCTTTTAATGCTTTTAGGTTAAAGGTAGTGTGTTTGAAAATCTAATATCTGCAAAAGTGAACTGACAACCAACTCATTTCAGAGAACTTTGTTTTGCTTGCCAAGTTTGTGGTAGAGTTGAAGGTTGTTTCTTTGACCATTGGAAGTTTCTTATGGCTTGTACTGATCATTACCATGTGTTTTTTCCATGAGGCCAGATGATTTCGTCAAGAAATGTGAAAGATGTGGTTCCAGAGGATGGTAACAGAAAGGAGGAAAGAAAATGGAACTGTCGTTTGGAAGGATTTAGAGGTAGAATAGAAATGGTTACAGAATTGTAGAGAGGACGATTTTTTTTTTTATGCATGAGTGTGAGCTGCTTCATCGATATATATTAAGAGTTATGCCTATCTATATTGGAGAGTCATCATCTGGAAACGTGATTAGTGTGACTTTCTCAGAGGGCTTGGAATCTGTAGCTGGCCTACAAAATGTTGTTCAATGCATGAAATAAGTAATGATTTACCACTCTTATCCTAGGATGATTTGATAGTCTTAGTATACCCTTCCCAGGGGATTTATTTTGCTTCGCTATCCGAGGACTGGTAAGACGCTTGTGGTGTAGGATTTGGGTCAAGGGAGGGCATAGCAGATGTATGTGATATTAATTTAAGAGAGGATTTCAAATGACCACGTAGAAGAGTTGGATATAGACAAAATAATATTAGAACCTTCAAAAATCAATGCCGCACATCATGAAAATGATCTTAGTGACGTTGTGAAGGATATAGTAGAGATTGGTGACAAACACCATGATAATATTAAGCCTGAAGCTGCAAATGGTACATCAGATTGCAATAGTAAGCATATTGAAGTTGCTCAATATGAACCTGCCCAGGAGACAGTTAAAAAAGGTGGATTGGATTCAAGGAAAAGTGTAAAACTTAATTGTGATCACAACACAAAAGGCAAATGATGATGTAAGTTTCAAATTCGAGAAACAAACTATAATTGAAGGGCGCAAGTGCAGCCTATGTGCTGTGGGAAATGATGGCTAACCTCTAAAGGGACTTTTTCAAGATGTAATAGACAACGAGAATGAAATGTTCATCTACTTGCAAGATGCCACCGAGGAGTCGATGTATTGGGGGTCTGATGGGTTTGGACATGATATAGGTTGTCTTGGTCTCCTTTTGGGCCCTCCTTACTGACCGGTTTGGTATTGCTGGAGTATGGATTCATGGAGAATGTGTTGTGTGGAGTCCCGAGGTACTTCGACATCCTTTGCTGCTACATTTAACTGTATGTTGTGTTGTGGGATTTTTATTTATTGTATCTCATATGTTAGTATTTGATATTGTTTATTGGCTCAATTTGTGGGTGGTTCTTCTCCCTTTCACTTGTACATTCAATAGTCTTTTGGCAGTTTATTACTAAGTAATTATTTATCTTTTAAACTAAGGTTATATATTATTTATATTTTAGATTAGGGGTATTTATCTTTTAGATTAGGTGTATATAGACCAATCTATTGGACTTATTTTGTACTGCATAGAAGCACCCATGTACCCCACTATTGCAGAGAAGCACCCAATAAACTATGTACTGCATTCTTAAAAGGCATAATCATTGTCTTTAATAAAGACTTCATTATGCCAAGGATATTACTTTTGTTATTCAAATTTCAATTGTTTTTGTTTGCAGCCCTGTTTTTTCACCCCTCCAATCCTTGGGTTTTAGGAAAGTTATTTATCTCTTCATGCTTTTCACTTGTATTCTTGACTTACTACCTTTCCTTTTGATGCAATGATTCTTGGGTTAACTAAATAAATTTTATTTTCCTTCTGCATAGCTCACTATTAGCAAATTTATCATCTTGACATCCAAAATTTTGAAAACGAGGGGCATAGATTTTAGTTCCAAATCAAATCCATGCTATATGTAATTTGGCTTGTAAAAAAGAGCCATGTAGGTCTATTTCTCAAGCGTGGGTTGTCTTATAAATGTTCGAGCAACACTTTCCAAAGGATAAATGTTGAAGTGCAACAGTTGTGGACGACCAAGAGCAACAATCAGGTGTCGAGTTGATCGATGTCCACGGATTTACCACATTGTTTGTTTGACTATATATCCTTGTATTGAATTTATTATGATTTTTTTTTATAATATATTTGTTTTAGGTAATCAAAATCTCAAGAATGTTTTTAAAATTTTTCTTTCTTTGGGCTTCTGGACTTCCTTAGATGCACCTGGACGTTTACAGGTATGGGCTTAAAACTCTATAAGTACATACCTTTTGCTGATACATGTTTGCTATGAATGATCCAATTTCTAAAGTGATGCCCCAGAGTGTTGATTTATCATAACAGGTTTTACATGAAAAAGGTTTTGTGGATGAAATCAAGCTTTATGGTGACTTGGTGAACGGAGATTTGTTAGGGTTGGCCACTGAAGAAGATAATTTCAAAGAACTTGAAAATGTCATTGATAAGGTCAGTTTATTGGATTCTCAATGATGTTGTGATGCTTCTAGTGTTGGCAAAGTTGAAAGCTGTCAGAATATGGCTACAATCCATGTATGAAACAACACTTGCTGCATTATGGTTTCAACTTTCTTTGTTTGTGCATATTAAGATGAGTTACTGTGAGCTTATTTGAACTCTCTTCACTGTAGAAAGATTTCAGGAAGCCTATTGTGATATAAATGCTTCATTTGTTTTCTTCTCTGAAACTAACATCACCTGAAAACTGTTTTGTTCAATTTTGTTATCTCTGCATGGCATTGGGGACTCTGTTCTATTTTTTCTAGCTTTAATGTGAAGCCTACGAGAATGATTTCTGTCACCTTCACTAATATTGGGGGAGGCATTTGGAAATTTTATGGAATTTATTTCATCTATGGGGACAACCTACTGGTTTGCTTAAGATGGGTCACACACGACAGATAGGGGCTAACAAGCCTACATATTGTTTGACTTGTCTTCTTTCGTTGATTGAACAGGTACACGCAGTTCATCTAATTAGGAGTAGTTTCTTTGGAATGTTTAATTACCATTCTAGTATGTTCGGATCTGTCAAGCATACGCCATTCCTGTTAACTGCAATCAACTTAGGTTTGTTTGTTGAATTTCCAGACCTGATCTTTACAGCTGTGCAAGTGGCCTGTTGAATGGGGTTGGTGTCGACAGCTTCAATCATTCATATTTATATTTGAGAGACATAATAGGTGATCTAATTTATTATTGGACATCTTTTACCTTAAAATACTGCTTTGTCTATTATTTTATGTTGGCATTTTAAATATCTAATTCATATCTCTAAGGTGCAGAATAGTCTTGGAGCGTCTAGAATATCGTTTTGACACATATTTCTTTGAGCTGGTGCAATCTCTGCCAATCAACTGGCAGGTGGGACAATTGGTCACTGTGATAAGTGTTGCCATCTGTATCAGAACTGCTCTTCTTGAAAACAAGCTTCTGTAGGTAGGGCATCTTACATTTCCTCAATCTTTAGATTAGTCATCCTTTCGCAACTTGTCAGAAGTTTGTTGTTATGTCATACGTCTCTAAAGGTATATCATGTGATCATATTCTTAATTTAATTAGCTTTCTATGCAGTTGCAACTTGCAGGTGGTTGCTTCAAATTTGTTTTGGTAGATTTTTTGAAATTAAGTCAAATAATTTTCTGATTGAGCAAATATTTTGACCGTTGTTCCCATTTTGAGCATTTTCATAACCTCGCTTTTTAAATTGGAAATACTGAATTAAATCAAATAATTTAAATTCCTATGCTTGTTGAATTTGGGAATAGTTTCTTGAGGAATTTATTTCCATAGTTTACTATCACTCCGTTGTTCTCGAGGAAAGGGTAGTGTTGGAAATTGGAATTAAAGTTTTAAATCAGCTTTAGTAGGATTGCAAGTTGACATAATCTGGTCATAATGAGGGTCAATATAGCAGCCTGTTTTTCGGAAGTGTGCCTTACTGAACCACCTCTTATGACGAGTGGATGCTTTTCCAAGCAATGGATGATTGCCGTATCTCTCAATTTTTTCATTATTGAAATTCTGAAATGACATGAGGATGCTTGTGGAGTTGTTGAACAATCAAAAGAATTTAAACCTCTAGGTTATGAAAAACCATGTCCCACAAAGTAAGAAACAAGACAAGTATATTCCACCGCTGTGAAATTGGGATTCAATCAGAAATATTAAGCATGGTGTAATGTTGGTACTATGTATTCTATATTATGCATGATCTATGTAATTGTCGAGGACTCGAGGATGATATGCATGCCAACTCAGAGAGGAAGTTCTTCAGCACAGATCCAATCAAGCTGTTGAGACTTCACACAACACATACATGGAAGGCTAGGAGCTTCAACTTTGACTTCATCCTTTGACATGGACTTCACCCTACTAAAATTTGGCAGAGCAAGAGAAATCTTAGTTGGAAAGGAACCATCTTATTCAAAGATGGAATAGATCCTTGATAATGTTGATATGCCAACATCAATGCGATCAACTGATCCATAATTTCAGATTGAATGGCTCAGTAGAGCACTAACTCAGGCCCAACAAGATGCAACTCGTTTTAAGCATGAAATTGATAATGCTCAAAAATTGCTGATTTATCTGCATTTGAACTAGAGGACTCAAAGAGGAGAATAGAAATCCTAGAGGAGAATCTTTTTAAGGTAGACCATGAAAAACAAGAATATGTGAAAAGCCTCGAGGAGCTTAATTCTAAATTTGAATCTCTAACCAAGCAAGAAGTTCAAGATGCATCCCAGGAAGAGAGTTTATGTGATGATCAATGTATGAGTGGGTCTCCTTCAGAATTTACATATTATGATTTAGGACAACAATTCCCTCATCAAATTGTAAATATCTTAGGAATTCAGGAGGTGGTATAATCCCCTCACATTCTCCTAGGATAGGGATTTCTTCTTGGAAATTGGGGACAACTTTATTCTTTTGCAAGGCTGTTGTTCTTCCCTCTATTTTATGCCTATCTTCACGGACCACATTTCTTCCATACAAAGATTCTGGTTGTGTTCTTCCATAATTGAATTTTTTTTTGACTTGCTTACTTGGAAACTCCTACAACAACATGAATTTCTTATCAAATGGAGGAAAATTACCCCAATATTCCATCCTCTTTAGAGAACATGTGCATGGAACTTCCTTTCCCTCTACAATAACAAGCAGTCTTCCAAAATGACTCCCATATATCACAGCTCGAGAAAGGACTCCCCTGCTAAGTGTGTGTACATAATCTTTGTGAGTGTTGCACATGGTCTTTGTGAGTACTACAAACATAACCATGAGCCTTTATCCTCTTAATAAACCTAGTTGAAACAACTTCCTGCCCATTGTAGAGCTGCACAAACACAAACATTACCCCCTATAATACATCTTGGCATAGGTCTTCGAATGATCTTCCCAACACCATATCTTCATATAACACCAATCCTTCCTCTTGTGTGTCAAGATGGAGTCAATCACATAATCAAAATCTCAAAAATGTGTCATTTTTCATCGCATTTTTGGATGAATTTTCTATTTTCCCTGCAACAAATGATAAATTTGGATATGGTTTGGATATCTAAGCTTGTTTATGGCTAAATCTAAGTTAAATAGGGAAGGAAAAACAACATTATTAAAATTTCAAAAAACATATGAGGGACTTTTAGGTAGGTGATGCTTGCCCAGTCTGATTTTTTATCTAGATGAATTATTGTCCCAATCTAGAACAATCTGGTGGGAAACATAACATGCTCCAAATGAAGGAAGCACCGAAGACAACATGTTATCCTTGGTATACTCCATTATTTATTTAAATTTATGGTTTTATAATAATATTTTTCTTCTGTTGGCAGGTTGTTTATGATGTTACTGATCAGGAGAGTTTCAATAATGTGAAACAATGGTTGAATGAGATTGATCGCTATGCAAGTGAGAATGTCAACAAGTTGCTTGTTGGAAACAAATGTGATTTGACTGCTAATAAAGCTATTGATTATGATACAACCAAGGTAATGTTAAATGCTGAGTAGCTTTGGCATCATGTGCACTACTATGTGTTTCATTGTATGCATCATCATCATTGACTTGATGAGGATTTAAATATGAGTGTGCCTTGAAGTTGTTGGTGCTCTGTTTTTTGTTAATTGCAACAATATGGCAGTTTGTGGTCTTTAGTTTGTTGACTTGGCTTGTAGATTCTTTTTTTTATTAATATCAAGGGTTAGTTTTTTTGGTCACTTTTCCATCTACATTTTTCTTGACATGCTTTGTGTATTTTGTTCTTCAAGGCATTTGCTGATGAGATTGGCATTCCATTTTTTGTGACAAGTGCGAAGAATGCAACAAATGTGCAGCAGGATTTCATGACCATGGCTGTTGAGATAAAGAACAGGTGCACTTTTTTGTTATGATGTTTTCCAACCTTTAACAACCGCCTATATTATACAATTGTAATGTTAGATGTTTGTTTGACTCCCTAATTTTAATTGTGTGTAATGGTGTAAACCTGTGCTGACAAATCCTAATGAATCTGATTGAGATTCTCCTTTTTCTATGATCCTGCTATTTTATGATAAAGTTAAGTGGTGATACATAATTCAAATTACATGTCGCGACTTTTGGTAATATTTTTGGTTTGAGACACGTTCCTATTGTCTATTTTATTGAGCATAGCTGATATAACATTGGGAAAATACTTGTTTTTTCAGGTCATGATAGAGTGTTGTAACTATATGTTGTTCGGGAATTCTACCCTATAGCGAGGAGAGGAATGCTACCAACTTCTGGGGTAACAAGTAAATACATTAATCATATCACATAGGCTTCTACAAAAGGAAAGAGATCAAGGTTCTTGAAGGCATACCTTATTAACGAAGTTCGATCCTAGCTTTCGCTTGCTCCTCCGATCGATCCTCCACTTGATGCTTCGTTCGATGAACCTACAATACAACAGATACCTTCCTCAACGTATATTGACTGATATAACAACGATGAAATTGAAATTCAATTTAAACATCAAATACAATCAAGCATTTAATCCAAACAAATATGCAATCCATTGGACATTTGATTGGGATGGGAATTTTATTTCAACCTTTATTGTCAAAAGCAAATAATCAGTACAATTATACCTGATCATTTAGAGTGCTTGTGCAACTGGATCCTGGGCTCCTTCTCTTCACACTAACTTTGGAATTCCTTCAGCATAACAACCCTTAATGCATAGTTTCTCCTCCTTGTTATACCTCCATATTTCACAGTGTCGCATCTTCGCAGTAAAATAGTTGACAACACTTCCCCTGCTGCTTAAAACACCCAAAAGAGAAAAGTGATGAATGACCCATGAAGACAAAACTTTCCTGTCAGGAAGCAACCTTCCTGAGACCTCATCTACCAACACTACCGCAATCTGCTCTTCTGCTACTGCACGGTACTCCCCACCACCGCGCTATGCTCCTTCCCTGTTGCGCGGTACTACCGCGTTTTGCTCAGTTTCAGGGGCGCGATAGTCCTTTTTTAGCCCTTTTGCCATGGCTTGTGGGATCTTGACCTTTGAGATATTTTTGAGGATTCGTATCCCTGATTCGATCCTAACTCACATTCTCAGATTAGTGGGTCTGATCCACTAAATACTCCCAAGATCCATTATTCTCTCTTGTTGGTTAATCCTTCTACACACTATAAGAGAGAAGCCTTCCATGAGCAAAGGGGAGGACTCTTGGAGACATCAAACCTATGATCTTGAATCTTTGTGGAGATAGTTAGAGGAGAAAGCACTTGGAGTTAGGAGTTGGATTGGACATTAAGCAACCATTCTAAGCAACTTCAAGTTTGCAATACAACTATAACTTGTCTTGTTTCCCAAATTGTGTGTGTTGATGTTGTCTCAATTACATGGTTTGTTTCTATGATAGATTTAGATTCTAACATATATTTCAAGTTGCTAGAAGATTGTATGTGCTTGTACCTTGGTTCATTCTAACAGGTTCATTCACGAGAAATTGAATATTGGAGCAACAACTAGGACGAGCGACTAAATCAAAGGCAGTTAGATCTCTTCCATTTCTTCTAGCATTATGGTATTGAAATATTTGTTTGGATCTAGGAATTCAAGGTAGCATTTGTTATCTTTTTTGTCTTATTCTAGAGTAAGTTGAGTCTACTTTACCCTAAGAGAGTTTCTACCTATCCGTAGGGAGAAATATCTACAACAAAAACTGGCGAATCCGCTGGTTTGAACCCCATTTGATTGATTTACTTCACTTTCAGTCATTTTTTATTGTGTTTTTTCTTTCTTATCAAACCAGTACTGAATTTTGGTCTCTTTGACCTCTATTCACCCCTTCTCTCCACACCTTTTCTCCCTCTGTGATCAGTGAGTCCTCTGGGTCTGCAGCACCCCTGAAAAATTCAATTTTTTTTCAAAAGTTGCACTTTTTTACACCCTTAGCATCAGTACCGTGCCCCTACCACTGCTTACATCATGGTAGTACCGCGTACCCAGCGCGGTAGTGTACTAGTACCATGAGTTAGCCAGTGTATACCACGCAGTAATGTCTACAATTTTTCATTTTTTATTTCCTATTTAGTTTCTTGAGTCATTCTTTTATCTTCTCTGCCTTAGTTTGGTGTTTCCTATTGCTTACTAGCATTCTATCCATTGCATAGTCATTTGTGGTCTATTTATCTCTCAGTGTGAGCTTGGTTATTTTTTGAGTTAGTGGCATTATTTGCATATTGGGTCACCCCTTCAGTTTGATTGCATTGTCTTGATCTTCCCATCACAACCAAGTTATTACTACCATCCGTTTTTACTAGATTGTGTAAATTTTTATAATCACAACATTCTTATGAATATCATCTTTTCCATTATTGTTATTAAAATCTATATTGGAAATTGTCATTGGAGAACATTTGTGTTGTTTGGATTGAAACATTATTGTGCATTAAGAAGTGAACCACTCAATTTTCCACATAAATTCTCATTTTGAAGCATTATAGTTGTAGATCAGTGAATTTGAAAGAAGTGTTTATTTCAATTTGGCTTTACTTAGAAAAAAGAAAACAAAAAGTTTGTTTTGAAGTGGGTTTTCATTGTTTGTGAAAGTTTCATGCATTTATGATCAAAGAACTCTCTCTTTTCCATAGCAAGTTTTCATCGAATACAAGGCTTATTTCAATTCATTCTCACTTGCATGGTTTGGGTTGTCATAACATCACTTAGTTTCACGTCCATTTACCTGATTGAGTAATACAACCACTAAAATTAATCTCCCTAACTAAACCAACATTAACCTCACTTAAGGAAATCAAAAGAATTTGGTAGTTAGGTAGGACACCGAGGATAGGCATCCAAATAATTCCCCCTTGTCATTATCATCTGAGACATAGTTGTTGTCCTCTAGGGAACTAAAATCCTCTAGTATTTGTTGACACAGTCATAAACCAATTTATGGAGGGGCCTCTTGACTGTTTTAAACTTTTAGGGGTTAAACCGCCATGAGATTGAGAACCGTACGGACTTTGTGGAATGTCACACTCCACTTAGCCCTAAGGCAACATCGATCATTGTCTTCCTTGTGTTATACATCCACCATACTGATAATACAAGCATGATAAGGCAAAAGCGCCGAAAACCTTTTCCAACATGTCATGAATGAGGTAGCTTTGTAACTTTTCTACTAGGGCTCTTTTACCCAGGATCCCTTTCAGTAGAGGGATATCCTTCTCATATTGGTCTCTCACGTTGTATTGTTTGACTTGGATTTCATCACCTTGTGAAGGATACAACTTGTTGAGGTCTCCATCTCTCAATTAGGAAGTTTTCTTGTTATCTCATCTTAATAGAGGGTCATTTTTCTTTTTAGTGATTGCTTATTAGCATTCTGGCCATTTTTGTTTCCAGCTCGCTTGCTGTGACATCGCTCTCAGTATACTTTTTTAGAGCTTGCTTTTTTGGCCTGCAAGCCTTGCTTTTTCTAGCTCCCCTTTTGTACACTCGGCTGCATTAGGGTTTTTGAGTTCTTTGTTATGAGACTGCCCCTGGATTTTGTATGTCTACCATTATGTCAGAACCACCAAGGAGATCATGAAGAGTACAAGGACGAAGCCCACAACCACCACCAGAGACCTATGGTCCACTTACATCACGCATTCCCATCCCTCCCGGCCGCAGTGCCGACCGAGGGAACATTCCACCTTCAATCCGCACTACATCTTCAGTTCCGCCTGTAACTGTTACTGACAGTCCAGTCTCAGAACCCCTTGTAGTCTCTGCAACCACTAATACACTTGAAACCCCCACTGTCACTTCACCCACTGTTATTCCATATATATCTGCCACAATGGACGACACTATAGCAGCTGAAACTAGTACTGCCCAAGATACTAGATCGGAGGCCATCATCCTCGCCGATGTCAGCACTACCCTTCCACCAGAGACTTTCTACGATGTTCCAAAAAAATTTGTTGGCACCACTGAAGGATCTGAAGAGTATATATCCGAATTGATTCCAGTCTCGGGCGGATACATCGAAGTTATCGAAGAAACCCAACTTCCTGATACACCTTTTGAACCTGACTATGGCTTTATCACTTCCCAGGCGGAACCTCCGCCTATTACCACTGCGCCATCCAGTGTTCATCCATAGGAAACCGGTTCTTCCAGCAACATACCTCGTACGATATCCCTCCCTAGCCTCCCTTCGAGACATAAGATCAAGGACTCGATCCAATCTAGTATGGTTAGTCTAGCTAACTCCCATTAGCGTCGACACAGTTTAAACGTGATACAGAGAAAATGCTCTCGACAACTTCTAGATATCCCCCTACTACCCGTCCTCCCGACTATCGGGCTCCCAACGTTCCATCTAGCACAGAGTTTCATCACTCCTATGCAGATGGTTCAGGACTTTCGGATGTCACTATACCTTGGTTCCCTCCGGACCCCGAAAACCCTTTCCAAGATACAAACCCAGACCCAGTCCTCGATGGTCCTCCTATTGTTGAAGACGCTATGGATGAAACCCCCAACACCCCTCGGTTAAATTCCCCACATTTACTGCTATCACGTATGTTTGGCACACATTCTATGAGGGATAACCTAGTATTTTCTCCGTCCCCGCCTGTCACATATGGAAGAACCCCTCCACAAATCGACACCTTTGGTTCCATTGGACAATCGACACTATCTCGCCTTTCTAGTGTTGAAAGAACATCAAGTCATATCGCTGGATCATCTATATTGATCGGAGGTTCACCTTCGGCCACTATCTACACCATTTCAGGAGGTGGACAACCGACTATTACAACTGCTAATCCCAACAACCAACCTCCTCCCATCGGACCCTCAACCCAGCCTATTGGAGGATAACCCTTTGCTAGGAATCCCATTCCTAGTCAACAACCTCCTCCCATCGGGCCATCAACCTAGCCTACTGAAGGACAACCCTTTGTTGGGAACCCCGTTCCTAGTCAACAACCTCCTACCATAGGACCATCCAACCCACCTGTTGGAGGGAAACCTACTGCTACCATCCAACAACCCTCCCAACTAGCAACATCTGCTTAGTTCGGTATGTACAACACACCTGGAAGTGGATAACCTTATACCAGTTTTCCAGTCAGGCCTCATCTTCAACATCCCTCGTCAGGAACGCTTCCTTCTTGCGGATCTCAAATCCCACAGAGCAGGGGGTACTCATTGTTTGGAAACTAGAACCCAGCTGCGGGGCAACCTCAAATTCCCCCCAACTTGAATTTCGGCTTCCCCTACCCTTCCACTGCAACAACTCCATGGAACCCATCCCTTCAATTCCCACCTCTTCATCAAGGTGGAACCCATATTCCATGGACACCACTGTTGCAGCCACCCATTAATCCGGGTACGAGAAATCCTCCACTTACTCAAAGTAGTTGTAGCATTCCTAGGATCCAACAACCCCAAGGGACCATTCCCCAACAAGGAGCAGCAACCATTCCTGGGACACAACAACCCCAGGGTAACGTACCCACCATCCCCACTCAGCAGAACGTCCAACAACCAGTTACCACTGTGATTCCTAGTCAGGTATTGACTTCCAACACACAACCGATTAAACAGATGGCCTATTATCCCCAAAACTTCCAGCAATACCTTGCGGGAAACATGTATGGGTAGAACACGCAGCAATATGCTGTGCATGGTGCTTCAGGCATACCTGCGCCGTATGGTTACTACTCATACCAGCAACTCAACCATCAACTTCCTTTATTGGCCACACTAGATTTACCTGATTTGTCGAGGCTCATCAACGATCCTATATGGCATGAACCTCACTGGCCACCTATCCTAGCCAAACTTCCATCAAACATTCCCAAGTTCGATGCCAAGCCAGGGGAAGACCCCAAGAACCACGTGATGACCTTCCATTTTTGGTGTTCATCCAACTCATTGATGGATGACTCCATTCGGCTATGACTCTTCTAGCGCACGCTTACCGGCACGATAGAAAAATGGTACATCAAGCTTCCACAACACTCCTTTCATGATTTTAACACCTTGGCTATACAATTTCTAACCCATTTCCAGCTCCCCATCCGGTATGAGACTGGAACAGAACTGTTAACCTCATTGCGTCAAACCACTTCTACGCACATTTCAAATCATATCCATGAGTGGCGTCGACGTCGTAGGCTAATCAAGGAACCCATTCCGAATCAGCTACTTGTTGATTGGTTCACAAAGTCTTTCTTGCCTCCCATAGCCAGGGACATTGCTATGCGCATACCGATCACAGAAGAACAAGCCATCTCAGCTACCCAGTGCATGGATTTGGTATATACCCAATCCGACACTTTACATGAACTTCTTCCCCATGCCACCCGCATTACCACTGATCCAACTAAGCCTGCCACTGAACCCCCTATCGATGGTATTGTCGGTTCAGTCAAGGCCCAGCCTACCATCAAACCGACATGGCAACAAGCTTCTGCTTCCCCTGCTCTACCCCAGGCTGCTCCAAAAGCTTCTAGCTCTCCTGTTGTCTCCTCCAAAGTGAACGCAATTCAATCTATGTCACAACCATCTGGAGGAAAGAAGAAGAACAATCGTGGAAAATCCAAGAAGACTTCTAACCAGCAGGAGAATCCCAAGCCACAACCCACCCAGAACGACCCGAAACCATGTCGGAAGGCTAAGTTTCCCTACCTCATTTGTTAAGACGATCACTACACGTGTGACTATCCCTACAAGGATGAATTCAACAAATTCGTTAAAGGATCCTCTTGTCCGGCAGTGTTAACTGACCCTTTCACTCAACAACAATAGAAGATGGTTTCCTAAGAAATCCCACAAGGTGGCAACCCGAACAACCCATCTCACGGAGAGAGGTCCGCAAATCGCGAGATCCTAATGGTGAGTAATGAAGATATTCACATAACCACTCGTTCAAAGACGTACGAAAACCCCCCAAGTTCAACCAAAACGTCAAAGACATCCAAAGGCAAGTCTCCTGTTGAATATCCTTCTCCTACCCCTCCCCCTAATGGCCATCTCCACATTGAGAGACCGCTTACGGACACAGTGCTACACCCACCCAAGGGCACCATACAAAAGGCGACATTCAACCCGAACGCACGAGCTGCCAAAAATTACAACATTGTTGAGGACTTAGCTCAAGCACCATGTGCCATGTCGACTCTCGACGTTCTCCAACACTGCCTTACGCAGCACAGAACCTTACTTTCAGCACTGGGGGCAATGGACCCAGATACTTCAAACACCATCATGTTTAACTTGGAGTATGTCAAACCTCAGCTTTCCCATCAGTTAGCCTTATAGGTTCATACAAGAATCCATGGAAACAGTATCCATCACACTGTCTTAGACGAGGGTGCCTCCATGTCGATTATGTCTTTGAATTGTTGGAGAGCTTTAGGCTCACCCGAAGTCACGATGTCTCCCACTACTCTCAGAGCATTTGATGGACATGGTTTTCAACCTTATGGACTCATTCCTGTGATTGGTGTTGAACTGGGGGGAAAAATAGTATCTGTACACATCGAAGTTGTGGATGCACCATTAGATTACAATCTTCTACTTGGTCGGAACTGGTTTTACGCCATGACCGCCATAGCATCTACTATCTTTCGAATCATGCAATTTCCTCATGAAGGGAAAATTGTCACCATAGATCAGCTAGATTATTGTATCTCGGACTCTCATCCGAAATATGCCAACACCTTCCAGTTATTAGATCAACCTTGGTATCGTTTTCAAGACGTTGGCATTGGTCTTATGAAGGATTCTTCCCTTATTGGAGTTTTCCCAAAGCTGGGGTCCCACGTTCAGCTAGTCAACATGATATCATCGAATGTCACCCCTTCCCATGATTCTTGGGTGATACCGAGTCCCACTGAGATTGAAAACTACGGCAACTCCATGCCATTAAATGGGAACCTTGAAGCGTATGAAGCGATCTAGTCAGCCATTGATTGGGTCGATTCGTCTACCCATCACACAGTGGCACAGCTCTCGTCTGAGACTCATTCATCCCCACCACTTATTGATCCTCTTACATTGATTTTTCCCACTGACGAATCAATTATGGAGGTTATGTGCAGTGATGAACCACCATGGGGGAATTTCCATCATCGATCTTCCTTCCTCACCATCCAGACACTTGAGCCCGATACAAAATCCAACACTTCACTTGGAATGGTTCAAAACAAGTTTCCCACTTCACTTGATGAAGTATTTTCTGAAGGAAACTTGGCCAACCTTATGGAAACCACTCCCATTGACATTTTAGTGAAGCCTAGTGTCGTGGAAAATGTTCATATTGGAAAGACATTCACTCCCACAGAAATGGAGTTCTACACTACCTACTTTAAAACTTTCTGCGATGTTTTTCCCTGGAGTTATGAAGAAATGCCAGGAATAGACCCATCTATCGTGGTCCACGAGATTCCAACTTTTCCTGGCACCCGACCTGTTCGGTAGAAACTCCGACCCATCCACCCCCGTAACGCAACCGCTATCAAAGCAGAAGCTGAAAAAATTTTGCATGTTGCTTTTATCTATCCTGTCCCACTGACAGAATGGGTATCTGATATCGTTCCCGTAGCCAAGAAACAGGGAACGATTAGAGTCTGTGTCGATTATCGTGACTTGAACAAAGCTTGTCCAAAGGACAACTACCCAACTCCGTTCATCGACCAAATCATTTATAACTGCGCCGGGAGTGTCATCTTTTCAATTATGGATGGCTTTTCTGGCTATAATCAGATCGAGATACTCCCAGCTGACCATCATAAAACAACTTTTATCTGCCCATGGCGAATCTTTACATATTGAAAGCTACCTTTCGGCCTAAAAAATTCCAGGGCAACTTTCCAACGCGTGATGTCGTATGCATTTCACGATATCAAACATATTGCAGAGTCATATCTTGATGACCTTCCCGCTCATTCTCAGACTAGGGAAGATCATCCTGATCACTTAGGCACCGTCTTTGCAAGGTGTCGTCGCTACAATATTCGTTTGAATCCGCATAAATGCGTCTTTTGTGTTGAAGCCGGAAAACATTTAGGATTCATAATCTCCAAAAGCGGCATACGATTGGACCCTGCAAAGGTAGAAGCTGTTCTAGCCCTGCCTTCCCCCACGAACATACCAGAACTTCAAAGTTTGCAGGGGCACGCAAACTTTCTACGCCATTTTATTTTCAATTTCGGCGAGATAACAAAAGGCTATATGAGGCTTCTAAAGAAGAATACCCCATTTATTTGGGACGACGAACCCCAACACTCCTTTAATCATCTAGAGGAAGCCTTAACTAAAGATACTGTGATTCAATCCCCCAATTACACACTGGCTTACATTCTTTATCTCGCAGCTTCGATTTCCACCATTGGTATGGTGTTAGTCCAAGAAGATAATAACGGCATAGAACATGTGGTATACTATCTTAGTAAGAGTCTTCTCGACTCCAAAACTCACTATTCACATGTTGAAAAACTAGCTCTGGCAATAGTTTTTGCTGTCCAGAGGTTTCATCATTACATTCTACTCCACCAGACCACTGTCATGGTGGATTTCAATCCAATGTATTATATCCTCACACGTCAAGTGCTTGGGGGAAAATATTCTTATTGGATTGTCATCCTACAAGATTTTGACTTGGAATTTGCCAAAGCCAAATCCAAGAAATATTTGGTGTTTGCCGAGTTGATTTGTAACCTGCCCCATGCTACTGAGCAACCTGAGCCCATCGATTCTCTTCCTGATGAATCGTTGTTCCTCATTAGCACGTCCGACCAATGGTATGGGGATATTTTACTATATCTCCAAACCCAACGTTTCTGCTCCGACCTCAACCACGATGAATGTTGATGTATCCGACATCATGCCAAGTACTACCTTATAGTCAACGATACCCTTTACCGTCGTGGTGTTGATACCGTTCTTCGATGCTGTTTGACTTTAGATGAGGCCGAACACGTTCTTAATGATTTCCATGTTGGAGCATGTGGTGGTCATCTCTCTAGGATGGCTACGGCCCATAAGATACTACGAGCGAGATATTTCTGGCCCTTGATTTTCAAAGACTGCATTGAAATGGTTAAGAAATGTCCACCCTAACAATTCTTTCATAGTAAGACATGTTCGCATCCTGCTCCACTCCATCCTGTTATTGTCGTCGACCCCTTTTCCAAATGGGGCATAGATTTCATGCACTGTAAGCCCACTTCAGCCAGGTGGCATAGCTATGTCATAGTAGCTGTCGACTATTTCACAAAATGGGCTGAAGCGATGCCTACTTATGATGAAGATGGAAAAACAGCAGCACAGTTCATATTCAACCACATTATAGCTAGGTTTGGTGTCCCACAATCCATCGTGACCGATCATGGCTCCCACTTCAGGAACCATATGATTGAAGAATTGAGTGCCAAGTTGGGTTTTCGTCATGAAAACTCAACCCCATACTACCCACGGGCTAATGGCCAAGTCGAAGCCATTAATAAAGTTCTGAAACATATGATTCAGCACATTGTGGGTACTGATAAGTCCAATTGGCACTTAGCTCTATTTTCGGCATTATGGGCATACCGAACCTCAGTAAAAAGCGCTACCGGGTTCACAGCATTCCAACTAGTGTATGTCCTGGAAGCCATCTTACCAATTCAATGTGAAATCCAGTCACTTAAGATAGCCATAGAGTTACTTCCCCATACCACTTCCGAAGAGGAACGCTTTCTATACCTAGCCAAGCTAGATGAAACCTGTTGAGATGCTTCTTTAGCCAATGAAGCTCATAAAAAATGAGCCAAAGCACAATATGACAAATCCGTTCAACCTCGGGTTTTCAACGAAGGTGACCTCGTACTCACATATGACCAAATGGATGATAAACTTGGAAACGGAAAGCTAGAGTCTATGTGGTATGGCCCCTTCATTGTAAAACATGTTTTGGAGAAAGGAGCCTATGAACTTGTTGATTGTGATGGCACACCGTTGGCATGACCCCGCAACGGGCTGCACCTCAAACGTTTCTACACGTAGGTTCATCCTGCGCGAGATACTTTTTGTACATAATGTACCTAGTTTGTTTTCATTTATCTTTTGTATGCACACACGGATCTCATATATCCATACTTAACTTGACTTGTGCTTTCATGCATAGATGTCTTCCTACTACAGATTCGCCGATGGTGCGAGCCGACACACCCGGAACATCACTTTCGCAGCATGGGTAATTTATTCTCCCACTAGCGAGTTGTTATCTTCAGGAGCCGCTTACTTGGGTCTTGCAACCAACAATATTGCAGAGTACCATGCAGTCATTGGACTCTTAACAGAGGTTGCTTCCTTCGGAATTGACTCCCTATTGGTCTTTCTAAACTCCCAACTCGTGGTTTCCCATCTGAATCGTGTTTATGCATTCCGCGATCCTATCCTACTTCGCTTGTTTCAAAGGGTACGCCTCTTGGAATGATCTTTTAATTATATTTCATATCAACATAAACCAAGAGAATTCAATTATGTAGCTAACTCATTAGCTAACTACATTTTGGATTGGCATCTTGCCCACACATAAAAATACATTATACAAGTCACTATAAATAAATAGATCATAAAAATAGGTCCATGTATATATATCACTGCATATAAAAGTGTTTTTTCCAATACATAAAGTTTGTGTTCAAAAGAAAAAATTTGGGATCCAATCCCATACAAAACTTTGGCTCTCAAGCTTACATATCATGTACATGCCGCAAAAAGTAAAATACTGCTATCTAAGGAGACCTAGGAGATCTATCACAATCCTCCTCAGATTCCTCGTGCTTCTCATGATAAAAGACTATGGCTCTGGACACCCTACGGAGAAGAAGACCAATACATCTAGGCACACCTACAGTATGCCGCTAAAGATGCAGAGGAACATCATCCATCCTCATAGCTAGAACCCCATGGGTTAAACCTTGTAGGTTCCACTCTATGTCTTGAACCCCTCTTGCCTCTTCTTCCTCTTCTTCTTCTCCCTCCAAAGCAACTCGGCGCTCGACACCGCCTTGGCATAATGGTGAATAGCCTGCAGGTCTCTGTGGTCCACGATCTGTGACATGTACATATACATATATTAAAATCTTTTTTGCACATTCTAAAAAAAATTAAAAATCATATATTTAAAAAAATAATAAAAAATTAAATAAAAAACACGTTAATGAAGGTTATACCTGAGTTATCCCAATCCTCATCCTCGGGAAGTGCCAAGTCTATGTCCTCGCGGAAATCCACCCCTGTATAGAGGTAGTCCTCGATCATCACGATCTGTTCCTTGAGCCATGAGAAGAAGTCCTCACCAAAAGCCAAACAATGTGGCCCTCCAATCCATCCTGCATACTCGCTCCATCGAGCCATCTGTGGTTCAGTAGGTGGATGGGCAAGTATAGTTAGCTACGGATGCAACAGTGGCACCCTCTCCAAGAAGAAGGTGACCAAAATTCTCCCGTACCCAAACTGAGAGTTCTCTCCAATCCTACACTTGTTCACTTGCTCCTTGAGGTTTGTCAATACTGCTACACACCGGTTGAATAGTGTCGGTGCCATGCAATCCACAGCAAGATTCATCTAAGTATGAGATGCCTGATGGGGACCCGTACTCCCTACTGCATGTGTGATGGTGAACAACATGGTTTTTAAAGGAAGTTCTACAATATCCTTAATGACCACCTTACCTCTTTTCTTCCCCAAACCTTGGCGACAATAACGAGTGATCAAAGCGTCAGTGCTCGCCTCCATGTTCGTGAACCCTGTAAAACTCACCTGGGCCCCTCTCTTTGAGAGACCCGTGAGAAAATAAATGTCCTCGAGCTCAATCTCGATGGTGTGTTATCCAACTCGGAAAGCTTGGATATCGGGGTCCCACATTTGTATAATGTGAGTGAGAAGTTTTGCTTGCTTGCGGATACCTTTGGTTTTGAAGAATTTCAACAAACCACATTCCCATAGTGCAGTTACAGTCCTTTGGTCATTTTCGGCCAACAAATCATCCGCCTCATGCTCTCTTTCTTTCCAACTGACCATATTGCTCCAAACAAGTTGAAAACACCTGCAAAAGGTCATAAGAAACATTCATTAACCATTTGATAACTTGATCTCAGTTAGAAATTGGGAAAAAATCATTTTTTCTTCCCTACAAATCGCCACTACTACGCCTGGGGGAGACACTATTGTGCGGTACCCCACAGTACCGTGCCCCTGCTTAGCGCTACAGAGTGGTAGTGTCATGCAGTACCGCACTTCCTGATAGGGCGAGCGCACGGTACTGTGAAGGGTGGAAATTTCCCATTAGGGCCTGCCAAACAATTAATTTTCTCCTACTGAAATTAAGTTTCCTACCTATGAAATGAAAGAGGAGCTTGAAAGCTCTTACCTAGCACAGGCGGCTGTTGAAATAGTGCTCCAGATCTCTCGATATGAACTCTTGAAGTTTTTGCTCTTCAATGGGTGAAATTTCCTCTTTTGGCAAATGCACAAGTGAAATGGTAACTTTCCACATTTACCTCTTGCTTATATAACTTTTTCACTTGTTTTTCACTCATTATTTTATCTGGTTAAATTAAAACTCATTTCACATTGCTAATATCTTGTTCCATGAGCCTTTTTTTGACAGGGTCTCCTTTAAAGATGTTCACACTGGCGTTTATTTACTTATTTGACCTTCATTTTGAGCCTACTTTATCTTTTCCGTGTTATGGAATAAAACTTGAAAAAGATTCCAACCACTTTTTTCACCCAGGTCGTGCTTGTCAAAATCAAGTAAACAGTGTCGAGCTTAGTCAACTTTACTCGTGCTCGTTAAACGATGAGGAAAGTATTATTTTGGTTGTATTTTATTCTTTTTTCGAACCAGAATAATTAGAAATTACGAAAAAGACAATTGGAGTTCTTTTTAAGCTCTTTTCAAGACTTCCTCATTTCGAAAAGATTGCCAAGTGATCTTGTCTCTTTCACACTTGTAAAAGTATTTGAAAGGTCGTCTATTCGGTGATAGGTTACCCCTTTTTCGGCCCGTTTAGACTATTTATGAGAAAGGTATACCTCAGTCAACTTTTGACTGGGAGGGTTCTCTCAGGAATTGTTTTACACTTTTTCGGGATCAAGGGACTAAATTTACGAAAAAGTACACTTTGGAGCCTTCTTTAAGTTTTTTAGGCTCTCTAAATGTGAAAAACTACCGAGTTTTCCTTCCTTGGACTCGTTAAAATTTGACATCGAAGGACCCACTTTGGGACGAACCTCTCATTTCTCAAGTTTGTAAAACATGTGAGATTGGACTCATCTATGAGATGAGCTATATCGAGCATCTGTTATCCTCTTCGAGCTCGTAAAACAACAAAGAGGTACTTTTCCATGATGTCGGGGGAAAATGGGAAACAAGTCGAGTTTATTTTGTTGGCATCTTGTCAGTCGTCACCTTTGAACATATGATGCGTCTGTCCCTTGTCTATTTTTGGGTATCTAGTCTTGCTGAGTTATGGTCATCATGTTATGCCTCCATATTTCACAGTGTCGCATCTTCACCATAAAAAATAGTTGACGACACTTCCCCTACTGCTTAACACACCCAGAAGAGAAAAATGATGAGTGATCCTTGAAGACAAACCTATCCTGTCAAGAATCAACCCAGCTGAGACTTCATATACCTACACTACCGCGCCTTGCTCCAGCTTAGGTGCACGGTAGTCCACACTACCGCACTATGCTCTTTCTATACCACGCGAAACTACCGCGTTATGCTCTGTTTAAGAGGCGCGGTACTCCCTTTTTAGCCTTTTTGCCATGGCATGTGGAATCTTGATCTTCGATAGATTTTTTAGGATTGGTATTCCTGATTCGATCGTAACTCACTTTCTTGGATTAGTGGGCTTGATCCACTAAACACTCCCAAAATCCACCCTTCTCTCTTGCTGGTTAACCCTACTACACACTATAAGAGAGAGACATTCCATGAGCAAAGGGGAGGACTCTTGGAGACATCAAACTTATGATCTTGAATCTTTGTGGAGATAGCTAGAGGAGGAAGCACTTGGAGCTGGGAGTTGGCTTGGATATCAAGCAAGCATTGTAAGTGACTTCAAGTTGGTAATAGAACATAACTTGTCTTGTTTCCCAAATCACATGTGTTGATTTTGTTTCAATTATATGATTTGTGTCTGTTATAGATTTATATCCTAACTCATATTTCAAGTTGCTAGAGAATCGTATATGCTTGTATCTTGGTTTCATTTTGGCAGGTTCATTCGCGAGGACTTGGAAATTGGAGCGACCATTAAGATGAGCAATTGAATTGAAGGTCAGTTAGATCTCTTCCGTTTCTTTCAGCAGTTTAATCTTGAAATGTTTTGTTAGATCTAGGAATTCAAGGTAGCATTTGTTATCCTTTTTTCTTAGTTTAGAGTCAGTTAAAGTCTACTTTAATCTAAGAGAATTTCTACCTATCCGTAGGCAGAAATTTCTACAACAAGAATGGCGACTCCGCTGGTTTGAACCCCATTCGATTGATCTATCTCACTTTCAGTCATTTTTTATTGTGATTCTTATTTCTCTTCAAACCAGTATTGAACTTTGGTCGTGTTGACCTTTATTCTCCCCTCCTCTCTACATATTTCCTCCCTCTGTGATCAATGAGTCCTCTGGGTCTACAGCAACCCTATAAAATTTAATCTCCTTTTCAAAAGTTGCGTTTTTCCATCCTTTGCAACAGTACCGTGACCCCACCACTGTATACAGCATGGTAGTACCGCGTACCTAGCACTTTTACCAGAGCGGTAGTGTACCAGTACCGCGCTCTAGTCTGTTCCTGCCATGCGGTAGTGTCTGCATTTTTTTCAACTTTTCTTGCCTGCTTGGTTTCCTGAGTCTTTTTTTATTTTCTTTGCTTTAGTTTGGTGTTTTCTGTTCCTTATTACTATCCTGTTCATTACACAGTCTTTGTGGTGTGTTTATTTCTTTTGTGAGCTTGATTATTTTATGAGTTAGTGGCATTATTTGCACATTGGGTCACCCCTTCAGTCTGATTGCATTGGCTTGATCTTCTCATCACAACCAAACCATTATTACTATCCTCTGTTTACTGGATCGTGCATCTTTCATAATCACATTGTTTCCATTATTATCATTAAAATCTATATTGAAAACTATCATTGGAGAACATTTGTGTAGAAATGATATAGCAGTATTATTGTGCATTAGGAAGTGAACCATTTAAATTTGCCACATAAATTCTCATTTTTTGAAGCATCCTAGTTGCAAGATCAATGAATTGGAAAGAAGTGTTTATTTCAGTTTGGCTCTACTTAGAAAAAGAAATTAATTTTTTTTTTTGTTTTAAAGTGGTTTTTAATTGCTTATGAAAGTTTCATGCATTTATGATCGAAGAACTCTCTCTCTTCCATAGCTAGTTTTCATCGAATACAAGGCTTATTTCGATTCATTCTCACTTGCATGGTTTGGGTCGTCACAACACCACCAAGTTTCACGTCCATTTACCCGATTGGGTAATACAACCACTAAAATTAATCTCCCTAACTAAACCAACATTAACCTCACTTGAGGAAATCAAAAGAATTTGGTAGTTAGGTACGACACCGGGGATAGGCATCAAAATAATTCCCCCTTGTCATTTTCATCTGAAACATAATTGTTGTCCTCTAGGGAACTAAAATCTTCTAGTATTTATTGACACGGTCATAGCCAGTTTGTGGAGTGGCCTCCTGACTGTTTTTAACTTTCAGAGGTTAAACCGCCGCGAGATTGAGAACCAGACGGACTCTGTGGAATGCCGCACTCCACTTAGCCCTAAGGCAATGTCGATCATTGTCTTCCTTGTATTCATAGTAATGCAAGGGTGATAAGGTAGAAGCACCGAAAACCTTTTTCAACGTGTCATGAACGAGGTAGCTTAGTGACTTTTCTACTAGGGCTCTTTTACCTAGGATCCCCTTTCGGTAGAGGGATATCCTTCTCATATTGGTCTCTCATGTTGTATTGTTCGACTTGGATTTCATCACCTTGCGAAGGATACAACTTGTTGAGGTCTCCAGCTCTTAGTTAGGAGTTTGCTTATCATCTCATCTTTATAAAGGGTCATTTTTTCTTTTTAGTGACTACTTGTTGGCATTCTGGCCATTATTTTTCTCTGCTCGCTTACTGAGATATCGGTCTCAGTATAGATTTTAGAGCTTTCTTTTTGGCCTGCAAGCCTTGCTTTTTCTAGATCCTCTTTTGCACATTCGGCTGCATTAGATTTTTTGAGTTCTTTGTTACGAGACTGCCCCCGGATTTCATATTCCTGCCATTATGTCAGAACCACCATAGAGATCACGACGACTACAGGGAAAAATCCCACCACCACCACCACCGCCATGGACCTCCAGTACACCTACATCACGTATTCCCGCCCCTCCAGGCCACGGTGCCGATCGAGGGAACATTCCACCGTCGATATGCACTACATCTTCACTTCCGTCTGTAACCGTTATTCACAGCACAGTCTCAGAACCTCTTGCAATTTCTGCAACCAATAGTATATCTGAGATTCCCACTGTCACTTCACCCACTGTTATTCCAGATATATCTGCCACAGTGGACAACATTACAGCGGCTGAATCTAGTACAACCCAAAATACTAGACCAAAGGGTATCCTCCTCCCTGATGTCAACACCTCCCTTCCACCAGAAACTTTCTACGACGACACAGAAGGATCTGTTGGCACCACCGAAGGATCTGACCAGGATATATCTGGCTTGATTCCAGTCCCGGGTGGGTACGTCGAAATTATTGAAGACACTCAACTTCCTGATACACCTTTTGAACCTGACTATGGCTTTATCACTTCCCAGGTGGAGCTTCCGCCTGTTATCACCGTGCCATCCAGCATTCATCCATAGGAAACCAGTTCTTCCAGTAACATACCTCGTCCCATATATCTCCCCAACCTCCCTTCGGGACATGAGATCATGGCCTCCATTCAGTCTAGTATGGTTAGTCTAGCAAATTCCCTATTAGTGTCGACACAATTTAAACGTGACACAGAGCAAATGCTCTCGACAGCTTCTAGATATCCCCCTGCTACCCATCCTCCCGACTATCGGGCTCCCAATGTTTCATCTAGCACAGAGTTTCATCACGCCTATGCAGACGGCTACGGACCTTCAGGCGTTACTATACCTATGTTCCCGCCGAAACCCAAAAACCCTTTTCAGGATACAAACCTAGACCCAGTCTTCGATGGTCCTCCTATTGTTGAACACGCAATGGACGACACCCCCGATACCCCTCGGTTAAATTCCCCACATCTGCTGCCATCACCCATGTTTGGAACACATTCTATGAGGGATAACCCAATTTTTTCTCCATCCTTGCCCGTCAGATAACAGGTCAGGCTAACACAGGCCGAAGTTTCAAACACTGTGGATCCAAAAATTTAGAGATGCACTAGAAACAATATGGCATATATTTCTGTCCAAACAGAAATGGATTCTAAGCACCTTCATTTTTGGATTGTCACTGATGTGGGAAATTAGGGTTTCAGAGAAAGTTGGAATTTTTGAAATATGAGACCACGGCTGGATGCTCCTCATCAAAATCAAAATTTAGAGACCAAGATCAAATTTTTTGGTTGGGCAGAACCCCGAGCATCATCAAACCCTAGTTCGGGATTTTGATCGGTAAGGTGGAAAATTAGGGTTTCTGCAAAAGTTGAAATTTTTGGAATCTGTGACCACAGATGGATGATCCTCAGGAAAATCGAAGTTTAGAGCATAAGATTGAACCTTTTGGATGGGAAGAACCCCGGGCATTATCAAACCCTAGTTCGGGATTTTGACCAGAAGATCTGAAAGTTTAAAAGACAATTTTGAGGGGTCAAATTTTGGAGATTTCAAAATTGAAGTATACCAGCTTGATTGGCTCAGCAAGGCACGTCTTTTCATCTAATCAGAAGTTTGAAATTCAAAGTTTGAATTTTTAAGGTTTCTCTGACAAACCCTAATCCAACTCGAGATCCAGTTTCAACAAATCAAAGTGGATTGGGTTAATCCTAAAAGAGAATGAATTGGACACTTGCATAAGTGAAGAAGTTCTAGTTCCAGAGGGAGATGAGGCTAAGGCCTTACATAAAAATTCTACAAGTAATCTCGACAGGTATGACTTGAGGAGATACAAGTATGTTTCAAAATTTGTTCATGATTAAGTTTATGATATGTTTGTCTTCATATTATTGAGGTTAGGACAATCTTGACTTGTCTTATCACCTTAGTAAAAGTATGAATGTATATGAATATTAGAAGACATTCATTGATTAGGATTATGACACTTATGATTGTACTAATGCACTGTGGTGTTGCATGAGGATGATATTGTCTGTTAACATAAAAGGTACAAATCAAGTTCTAGATCAAGAACACATGACCATGGTGACATGAAGACAAAGACTCATCCATAGTCATGGATCACATAGAAGCTCTACTTACGAGGTATGTATAACTTGGTTCTATAATTATTAACTTATGAGATATGCAGGTTGCTAGTACAAGGTCTCTAAGAGAACAAAGAAGACATTGTTTGGGTATGTTAGACAAGCATGATAATCTAGGTATGTTTTCCTATATCAAGTTAGAATCCTACCTTGTGTTAGGGTCTCATATAAGTATGCTTTCGTATGATTGATAATGATTATTCATGAAGTTATAGGTTTGAATAATCATGGGTTTATGCATATTATGCTTCTTACTTTGATTGATGATATGTCAAACTAGAAGAGTCCTATGGTCAAATAAGAATATGCATGAGTAAAAGAAGTACTCCCTGAAACCTTGAATACTAATGCTTGTGATAAATTACCTGTGTATGAAATGATCATGACCATATATGTTTAAGATTATTTAGAATCATAATGTTTTGTTAGTATTGAGATTATACTAATGAATGTATGATTATGTATGGGATCTTGAGGATGACACAATGATGACACTAGTGCACACTTAAGCATGCATAATGGTCCAGGATGGATATAAGTTCAAAGACAGATAATCCAGGAAGCAAAGATAAAGAGGGAGCACACTCCAATAGTTCTTGCAAGGAAGCAAAGATTGAGAGGGAGTCCACCCTACAACCAAACAAATATAAGTATTTGAATTGTCATTTCTTGTATATATGATTACTTAAATGATGTTGTCCAGTCATGTGCATACTTATGTTCCTAGATTTAGGATATGTATTATGCATATTATAAAAGTCGCATTAATGAACAAGATACTACTAATATGCAAGTAATGTGTAAGTGGACTATGGTATTGTACAACATTCCATTGCTACTTATCTAGAATGAAACCTCTTTGCTAACATGTTGGGAGTTGTGCACACTCTTAACAAATGTTCTGGTAGAGATGGAAGGCATCTAGAAAGTTACCGTGTGAATACGGGATATGGATAAACGTTGTATTAAAGCATTGGATAATATGATTGCATGATTGTATGACATATGTATTTATGCATAAGAATTTGTTTTTGAAAACTATGAGAAGTTTCTAATCATACAATTGAATTTGACTTGTAGGAAAGATCGTGTACAATCACCTACAAAAGAAGGACAACAACATTTGTTCTAGGAACAAAGTTCGAGAAAACTATCTATTGAAGATATTGAAGAATCTAAAGTTCCTAGGATCCAAGATGCAGTAATAGAAGGATGCCATGATTGAGGATTACCAGTCGATCATGAAGAATAATGTCTGGGATGTGGTCCCGAGACCAGTGGATCTACAAGATCAAGCACGCTGCAGATGGTAGCATAGAGAAATACAAGGCGAGGTTTGTGGCTCATGGCTTCTCCCAGAAAGGAGGTATATATTATGAAGAAACTTTTGCACCTATAGCCATATACACTTCCATCAGAACAGTACTCGCCCTGGCTACAATGATGAAGTGGAAGATACACCAGACGGATGTCAAGACAGCTTTCTTGAATGGTGTAGTCAAAGATGAAGTGTATGTGAAGCAGCCACTTGGTCTTGAGACACATGACAGGGAGTCATATGTGTGCAGATTGATGAAAGCCTTGTATGGCTTGAAGCAAGCTCCTAGGACATGGTACGACAGGATAGACAGCTTCCTGTCTAGTTTGGTCTTTACCAAGAGTAAAGCGGATTCCAACCTTCACTACAAGGTTGAAGAAGGCAATCCAGTGATACTCCTATTGTATGTGGATGACCTGTTTGTGACAGGTGAGAATAGATTGATTGCCAACATGAAGAAGAAGCTTGCTGTCGAGTTCGAGATGAAGGACTTGGGCATGATGCATTACTTTCTAGGTATGGAAGTGTGGCAGAGTGTAGATGGAATCTTCCTTAGATAAGGGAAGTATACAGTAGATATCTTGAAGCGGTTCGGGATGATGGATGGCAAGGCCATGGCCACAACTATGGCATCGAACCTGAAGCTATTGAGTGATGCTTCACATGAGACGGTTGATGTCACGGTGTATCATCAGATGATTGGGTCATTGATGTACCTGAAAAACATGAGACCATATATTTGCTTTGCGATGAATACCTTGAGCCAGTTTCTGACAGATCCTAGACATGTTCACCTGATTGCTGTAAAGCATATTCTGAGGTACCTGAAGGGTACAATTAATTATGGGCTCAAGTATGATGCGAATCAAAAGTTTAACCTGGAGTGTTATGTTGATTCAGATTGGGCAGGCAGTGCTGCAGATAGGAAGAGCACCTGAGGGTGCGGCTTCAGTATGGGATCAGGTGTGATCTCTTGGTTTAGCAGGAAGCAATCCTACGTAGCACTGAGTACAGCCGAAGCAGAGTATGTCGCAGCTTGTTCGGCTAGTTGTGAGGCAGTATGGCTAAGGAAGCTGCTGTTTTATTTATTTGATCTCCAGTTGGATGATACCTGTATCTATTGTGACAACCAGAGTTGTGTGAAGTTGTGAGAGAACCCGGTGTTCCATGACAGGTCAAAGCACATCGAGATCAAATATCACTATATTAGGGATATGGTGCAGAGAGGAGCAGTGAAGCTCCAGTATGTTGCAACAGGCGAGCAGATTGTAGATGTGTTGACCAAACCACTAGCCAGAGTGAAGTTCGAGTACTTCAGTGAGAGGCTTGGTGTTCTTCAGATAAAGGATACTTCGAGGAAGAAGTGATGGGACACATTTAATGGAGCCATTCCAAGCATGGTGGTAGGAGGATCCTTCCCATGGCTGTGGATGTAAGTGTTGTGTGATGAGCATCAGGACGATGCTGCGACGATGATCAGGTTGATCATGCGATGATGACGTGCATCAGGACGATGCTGTGATGATGATCAGGTTGATCATGCGATGATGATGTACATCAGGATGATGTACTGTGTGATGATGATCAGTATGATCATAAGTATCAGGATGATACCCCGAGGCCATGGATAGATTGTGCAGGTAGCATGTAATCTCTCCTTGGGATATCCTATAGTCTGTGCTAGGATGCTCTTGCGATGTTTTGCTACAGGTTGGTTGCGGACAGATTGTGCAGGTAGCATGTAATAGCTCCCTGGGAGATCCTATAGTCTGTGCTAGGATGCTCTTGCGAGGTTTTCCTACAGGTTGTCCATGGACAGGTTGTGCAGATAAGCATATAATAATGCCCTGCGAGATTTGCAGATACTCTTCCTAGGTTTTGCCTATGGCATACAATAGCTCCCTGGGATATCTGGCAAATGCTTTCTCGAGGTTTTTCTTGGGAGGACATATAATAGCGCCCTGGGATATTTGCAGATACTCTTGCTAGGTTTTTCCTATGGCATATAATAGCTCCCTGGGAGATCTGACAAATGCTCTTTTGAGGTTTTGTCCTATGTCATGTAATAGCGCCCTGGGAGATCCGATAGGTTGAGCTGTGTGTTCATAATCAGTCCTGGGATGCTCTTTCGAGGTTTTGCCTGACCACATGTAATAACGCCTTGGGAGATCCGATAGGTTGAGCTATGTGCTCGTAATCAGTCTTGGGATGCTCTGTCGAGGTTTTCTGGTGGTCACATGTAATAGCTCCCTAGAAGATCTTTTCGGTCATGCTTAGGCACATAAAGGATCCTAGGATACTCTTTCGAGGTTTTGTTGATGCACGTAATTAGTCTTGGGATCCACAGGATGGCCAAAGATGATTGAAGACCTACAGGAGGCTAGGCCTACATCCAGCATGAAAAGGGGCTAGCTCTGTAGAAATTCCTATGACGAGAAGAATTGAGAGATAGACCAATGATCGAGATGACGAGTACAGCAGCAGTGATGATGATGCTCCGTGATCCAGTGACGATGATCCAGCTCTAGAATTGAAGACTTGTGCCTATATGTATTGATGACCTGTGTCTAGAGAATACCTTCCTAGTTAAGAAGGAGTGTTGATGTATTTGTAACTTTGGAAGATATTCACTTGTATATTGTATTTGTACTTTATTGTATCGCCAACGGAGATGTATTATTCCTCCGATTGGAAGTGTCGTCAGTTGTACTTGCAAGTGTCGCAAGTTATATTGTAAGTGTCATAACTTATACTTGATGGGTTATTAGACCACCTTGATGGGGTCAGCCCTATATGAGTCATGTGGGTTAAAGGGTTATTTGACCACCCTAGTGGGGTTGGCCCAATCAACATTATGTTAAGTGGTTAAGTTGGGTCTGACCTAGTTGAGTAAAGGTCAAGTGAAAGTAAAAGTATACATAGAGAGTGTGACTCTCTCATTTGACACATTCTCTCATTCACTCACTTCGTATTAGTGAGAGAGAGGAGGAGTGTGCACAAGTGGAGGAGGAGTAGCTTCTGCAGTCATCTATCTCTTGGGTTTGATCTTTGTGATCTTTGTATTGGTGCTTATTCTATCTCTGAGGAATTTGCGGGGTTTTTCACCTTCTTGGTTTTCCCCAGCAAAATGTTTTGTGTCTCTTGTCTCTTGTCTCTTATGCTTGATATGTTGTACATGTTGTTCTTTCAGTTAAGATCCTATATCTATTGAATTAAATGATAAAAAACTAACAAATATCACTTATGTAAGTTCACATAACTGAAATCATGGCAAATGTAGATAACGATCATTTGATTTTTAATCACAAGCAAGGATTCCAGGATTGTGAAGCTTATGCTAAATTAGAGCAATGATTATTTACAACAAACCGATGAAAATTCATCAAATTGTTGTCTAAAATCATTTCTCTAATTTATCATAAGCTTCACAATCCTAGAATCTTTGCTTATGATTAAAAAACAAAAAATCGTTAAATCCCCATTTGCCATGATTTCAGCAGCATCTATAGTTCACCAACTAACAAAGTGTGGTACCTGAATATTGAAAATATGAATCATTGTTAAAAATTGAAAGTATGAATCATTTATATCAGACAACCAAAAGGATTGAAACCTTCACTATATTTTATTTACATCTCAACACTGAAAAATATTTTACATCCTAACTTTAGGCTAGCATATACTAATATAGTTTAAAATAAAGTAGTTTAAATGTATGCACATGTGTACTAATATATTTTAAAACCATTTCAAGCTTGAAAAAACATTCATGAACATCTTTCATGCAAAATCATATTTTAAAACCATTTCAAGATTGAACAAACATTCATGAACATCTTTCATGCAAAATCATATTTTAAAACCATTTCAAGATTGCATTAGATTGCACCTATCAAAACTTATTAACATTCATTCTTAACATTCCTGACATTCCTAACATTCATTCTTAACATTCCTAACATTCCTATCATTATTTACATTTGAACACTGAAAATATTTTACATCTACACTCATATATTTTCATTCCTAACATTAGATTGCACCTATCAAAACTTCCTAACATTACTAACTTTAGATTGCACCTATCAAAGCTTCCTAACATTCCTATCATTATTTACATCTGAACACTGAAAATATTTTACATCTACATATATACATAAATTTAATAATACATACATTCATAAACATGCAAAAACATATTCTAAACATTTACCACACCAAATATGCTAAATAATTAACAAAAAAAATGTTAAATCATTTAAAGCAAATATAGAATATGTAAGTTCAATGTACATGTATATAATCGAAAAAAACATTCATGAACATGTGGGTTCATCGTACATATGTATAATCCAAAAATAAAGCTCCTCGATGTCCAAAACAACTACAATATATATATCAACAAAAAAAGAGCAATATAAATAATTCTCTAAATGGAAGTCCACCACTATCCTCCGCTAGGGTCTTCCCTTGGACTCGACCCAACCTGCAACATGTATAAAAGCAGATTATGAATCTCATAAATTATTTAAGCAATTTTAAACTAAATTCAAAAAATTAAAATATTAAACTTATATCAAAGAACAATTCAATTATTAACAAAATTGCCTGAAATTCTCTAAATGCAAGTCCACCACTATTCTCCACTGGAGTCTTCCCTTTGCCTCGAAGAGATTAAAGAGACCCAAGCTGCAACATGTATAAAAGCAATTTATGAATCTCATAAATTATTTAAACAACTTTAAACTAAATTCAAAAAATTAAAATATTAAACTTATATATCAGAGAACAGTTCAATTATGAAAAAAATTACCTTAGTGCCAATATCCGCATCCATCAAGGAACCTATATCTTCACCGCCAATTTCCATATGTTCTCTTCCCTAAAATTTAAATTTTGTTAATAAATAAAACATAGTGCAAGCAAAAAAAATTAAAATTAAGCAATTAACTTAAAATCGAAACAAAAAAATTAAAATCATTAGCTCACAAGAGATGGAAAATCATCTAAAAAGTTCGAATCTAAAGTAACCTGCATGGATAAGTCAAATTAACAATAAGATAGATAGATAAATTAAAATTCAAAAAAAGAATAAAATATCTTTCCAACATAAATATAAATATGTAAATAATAAATATACCTCTCCAAGATGCTCTTCTACATTTTCTAGATTTTCACTAGTGGAGACTCGAAAATTATGTTCATTCAACATTCTAGAAAACTATAACCAATAAACATTTACGTAATGTATTTATTACTATACATCAAAAAATGCATAATATCATACATAGATATAATGTAACAAAAAGTTCAATTCAAAATGAATAAGAAAAGTAAATAGATTGAAAGTACACAAACCTCTCATATATTCGATGTGTCATTGGATAGGACATCCGAAGCTATATCACGACAAACCTTAGCATAAGCCTTGAGATATTCAATGCTCATTCCATCTAACTCATCATTCATTTTGTAAACAAAATTTTGACGAATAGTGGCTCGAGCCCTCTCTCGAATCAATCCCACATCAACTCCTACAAATGTCGACGTTAAACCTTCAGCAACAGAATGCCTTGTCGTTGTCCCAAGTTGTGATGTGGGCTCCATCTTCGACTTGTAAGTCACAAGCCTAGGTGGGCAAGATATCTGAAGTGGAGGTCGAAGAGTAGTGGGATCTCTAAGAGCCCCTTTTCGATTGTATATTCACCCCTTTCCAACTCCATAAAATTCGGAATGAATATCGGTATAATCTGGCTTCATATTTAAAAAAAACTTGGCATAAAAAAAACTGGCAAAATAATTAGAAACCTTATCGTTCCATGGCAACCGACCATAGGCTGCAAGGAACCGATCATATAAATGATGTGCAAGTTCAGGGTGCTTAAAATATTGCACTTTCAACATTTTTCGCTTTAGACCCTCTTTGAAGTAAAACATTGAGTTGGCATGTTCTTTGGTCACTCTCTCCTTCACAATAGCCCACTTGTCTGGACCCATCACTTGGGCCCTTCTTCTCCGCATCAAGTAAACAAAACCATCTATTGTTGGTCTAAGATCCGCATATACCTCAATGAAATTTTGTAATGATCGCAAAACCATCTCTAAACTTTGTTTGCTCTCTAGAAGGAGATCCAAACTAGAAAGATCACATTGCAGCTTGTCATAGTGAGATTTACAGCTTTCAAGGGTCGTTTGTTGAAGACCACTTTCCCATGGAAGCTCCTCAAGTAAATCAGATGGATAAGTCATTATGGGTGTAAAACCCTCGGCTAGTTCAACATATTGCATCCTGGCTCGACTTTCGTCACTCTATGTAGAATGACGAGCCTCTTGGGAACCTTGCTCTGCACCCATGTTTGTTTCAACACCTGTCCCCCTTGCTCAATCTTCCTCCCTCTCTGTAGAATTGCAAGCCTCTTCTGAATCTTGCTCTGCTTCAAATACAAACAAAGTCAACTATGTAAACATGTACAAACTTTTTGAACACACAAAAATACAAATTATACATGTATTAAAACATTAATGTTCATACCGACAGAAGGTCGAGATCGACATTCTCCCACAGATGATAAAGGGGACTCATCTGTACCCCTATCGCCGTGCTAATGATCAGATGAATGTGAACTTTACAATAAGCTTGAATCCCGAGGTGAAGTCGACAACCTTCAATTATCAATTGGGACACCAACTCTCGATGAACGTGGTGACCTCCTATGCTTTTGCCTCGAAGACTCCTCTCTTTCCATTTGATATGATATTTACATTTAAACAACTATCAACTCATAACATATTCAAATTCTACATGTTTTGATATTTTAACATTCTAAACATTTAACCTAATCTCCCAGAAAAAAACAAATGGACATAATAAGTGTTGTTATGATCAATTGTAATTTTGGGCATCCAACCATTTGAGGTACAACATCCATGTCAAGGCGAGTTCTATACATTACTTTTATTTCTTGTATTAGTCTAGTCTTGTTAATAGAGTTCAATCCTATGGTGGGCCAACACTTATTAGATGTTTTACAATTTGTAAATTGAAAGTGACTAAGTCAATGCAAAAAAGAAAGAGGTACACCAATGTGGTCTTACTTATGGCCCTAGTATGATGGATATACTTATCATCCTAATAAAATCAATGGTAATATAACATATATGATGTAATATAATGTAAATACTATGTAATTAAGTAATGAACACAACTAATACTTGCATATGTTAATTACACTAACCTAATGTACTAGTTATACTTGATCGCTGTCAATAATAAATAATATGATCCTTACATGGAAGCTTATTGCATATGTTAATGCCACTAACCTAATGTACTAGTTATACTTGATAGTTGTCAATAATAAATAATATGATCCTTACATGGAAGCTTATTGCATAATATGAATGATAATCATTCATATTATACAACTATGAAGTGTATCTTTGTAGTTAAATAAATGACTATAACTAGAGAAACCGTAAACTAAGCATAAGTGTGTACCTTGTTCGATAATACAATAGTTAAATTAGTTGGAATTGGTCATGTGTACTTTGTTTAGATAATACAATTTCATTTTTCATAATCTTTCTCGTAAGGTAATAAGCTTGACTAAATAAACTAGTTTGATAATTATAATCCCAAAGACTTGTGATGGTTCACTTCAAAACAAAGATTCATTTTTAACAATTTCCTTTCCTCTAAATCCCATTATGAAACAATCGAAAATAAACATATAAATAAACATACACATAGATTATTATCCGTGAGATGTAGAATAGTTGGTGGCGTGGTATGGTTAAGACACCCCCTAAGCGGAAAGGTCGCCGGTTCTAATCTCATGGATACCAAAAAATCCAACCATGTTAAGGGTTGGTGCGGTCTAGGGCGGGTGCAATCCTTGGGTGATTTTGATGGCTTAGATGCCCCTGGTTCGTGGTAACTTAGCCAAAGGAAAACTTGCTAGTCAAGGAGGTTCCACCACTTTGCCAACAAAAAAAAAAACATACACATAGATTATTTATGCAAATTGATATATCACACATCTTACTTAAAACAATTTCTTTAATTCTGAATTCCACTATGAAAACAATTGAAAATATGTCTTGAATAAAATTTATAATCCAATATGAAATAATCGTTCAATATATGTCTTAAAATGAATTTACATATGTATCATCTATATACATTTTTCTTTTTCTTTTTAGTTCATTCTCTTTTCTCTCTAAAAATTCCATAATTGAGCCTTTATAATTTTAAATAACCAAAACTCAGGAACATAAGCTTAGGAATAGAGTTGTTCATGAACAGAATTCATGAATAGAGTTCATGAACTAGGAAAACATGTAAGGTAGTATAATGTTAATTTGTTATTTAAATTGTAAATTGTGGTATAAAATGAGTTTCATTATAATTTTTGAAATAAATTACATTATGTATTTTTTTTTAAATTATAATGCAATGCAGTATGCAATGTTAATATTGTATTCAGAATAAAATTTAACAAAAATACATATAATATTTAATTGATGGACAAAAATAAATATAAAAAATTATAAAAAATAAGCATAATTTGATGGGTAAAGGTGCTCATCAAAACCCTAAGAAATAGAAAGTATATATTCTACTATGTGATATTCTAATTAGGAAAATAAAATAAAAAATTACTATGAAAGTAACAAGAAATGTTCCTGAACTCTGTTCATGAATAGATAAATAGAGTTCATGAACAAAAAAACCTCTTATTAAAAATAAAATAAAATCTTTTTTCTAATTAAATATACAGTTTTTTAAAATACCAAAACTACCTATGGAGTTTAGGAATACCTGTATGAGCTCAACCGATGAAACCAAACGAATGTCCGAAGCCCACCAACGAGACGAATAGCAACACCGAAGCCCAACGAAGCCGAGCACAAAATTACCAAAACCTGCCACATAACAAACCACTAATTAACATATATAATATAACATAAAAATAAAAAAATTGTTGATATTACCTGCACTGGACGAATAAGCACCTGCAAATTCGACGCTGCCAGCCTCGCGCTGCACAACGAAAGGTGACGAAATGGGTGGCAGAACCTTTTAGGGTGACGAGCAACCATGACAAACAAACTGACGAAAGGGGTGTCAACCAACCACCCCTTTCACGGTGACGAGCAGGGAGAGGAAACCATGACGAATAGGGTGACGAAAGGGGTGCCGAGCAACCACCCCTTTTAGGGTGACGAGCAACCATGACAAACAAGCAGACGGGGACAGCAGGCACCCACGACAAACAGGCAGACGGGGACAGCAGGCACCCACGACAAACATGCAGACGGGGACAGCAGGCGCCCACGACGAACAGGCGGACGGGGACAGCAGACGGACGTGGACAGCAGGCGGATGTGGACAGCAGGCGGGGTCCAGGAGGGGTCCAGCTACTGCAGGCAGAGACATCAGGTAGGACCAGAATTCTGCAAAATGAAAATGAAAAATGAAGGCCGCAGCCGACCTTATATGCAGAATAGTTATTCGGACGAATAAACATAAAATCCCCGATCAAATTTACCGGTCGACTATGTGTCGCATGCATTTTGAGGTCTCCATTAATTTAAACGATTCACCGTTAAACGTTATTTGGCCGAATAATGTATCGAATATTCGACCGAATAACGTAATTTATTCAGCTGAATAAATTACGTTATTCGACCGAATAATCTAATTTATTCGGCTGAATAGCTTCCGCTATGTTTCTCGGGCACCCGATTCTCACGGAAGTGTTACCCAACTTCGTGTTTTCACCCACTTCAAATGACTCAAAGAAGTCTCTCCCATACATCCCTGAATGTGAGAATCATAAAGATATAACAAATTATGTGGCTGCCAACAAAAATGTTCTCCAATCATAAATCTATTTACCCAAGTGTTGGATGAAGTTCCTCCAACATCAAATGAACCAAATGTTGAGCAAGAAAAACCATGAGCCTTCAAGTGACTCAAATGCATATCATAGGTGCATCCATGTAGAGGTGCATCATCATAAAGTAACAAAGGATGCTGCTGAAAATGTGAATAATAATGTGCTCCAACCATATCATCATAAAAAGTAAATCTAGGAGTTCGATACTCCTCATGTGGCACCATAAAAAAGAACCCTTTCACCCATACTTCATTGAGACTAATGCTGCAAAACATGGAATTATAGGATGTAGGAGAATGAACTAACTCACCCAAATGATTGAAATTAGCACATGTTTCATCATGGGAAGGATTCATATGAGTAGTGTCATGCAGCTCCTTCAAAGGTGTGAAACCTTTGTCATAGATTGGTTCCAATGTAGAGGAATCATGCTCTTCTTTAAAAATTGCATAACCTTCATCAAGAGACAATTCAAGTTCCTCTTCCACCACATCAAGTGTTGGGATCTCTTCAAGTTCATCTTCAAACACATCAAGCACCTTCAAATTTTCACCTTTCTCATAATCTACCATGTCATGAGAATCCTCCATGCAATCTACCATCTAAAAATTTGAAACATAGGAGGAAGAACAAGTATATTGCAACCTTTCAAGAAGTTGCTCATTTTGAATTTTGGTTTTATGAATATCCTCATCATGTACTGCTTCTTCTACTTCACCTATTTCAGAACTAGGTGGTTCATGGGTCTCCTCCTTTTGCTCATTCAAGCAAGCTGATGCATTTTGCCCCTTGGTTTCCTTAAGATCAATATATTTGCTCCAAAGTTGGATAGCCAACAATTTGAATCCTTTCATCATCTGCTTAGACATGTCTTCAAAGATTAGTTTCATGATTTTTATATGCTCCTCAATATCATCCGAGGTTCCTTTTTTATCCTTAGTCATACTTTCCTCAAAAAAATTGTTCTTCTTTTCCTACTTTTTCCTCTTCAAGAAAAGCACTTTTGGTTTCAATATCTAATGGTGGTCCATGAATTATTTTCCTCATGATTATTAGACCACATCAGGTGGCAAGATCATGCTCTGATACCACTGTAATGTCTTTTTTTATGAATTTATTAAAATGACAAATGTTTCACTTTTTTTCCTTAGTTCAACCTTTGACTAGTTTTGATGTCTAGGTCTCCAGTTTGCTCCAAATGCTCCCAAATCTCTTGAGAAGGTATATGACTGATATTAGGACTTGATTATGATGTTCAGGGATGATATAGGACCAACAAAATACTTCTGCAAACATCTTTAAGATTCTGGCTAAAGTAGGGAGTTTGACTAGCAATTTCTCTTTGACTAGTATTGGTCCCTTGGTCTCCCAATGACTCCAAATTCTCCCAAATTGCTACAGAAGGTACTTGGATGATATTAGGACATATTTATAATGTTTATGGATTCTATGGAGTGTTCATATGACTTCTAAAACTCCTCTTTCAAATCTGGTCAAAATAGGGATTTTACTAGTAAATTGTGGTTCAAATCCCCTAGGGGTAGATGATGAAAATGACTTTCCAAATGCACTCAATCCAACTCGAATTTATTAATGGAATCAAGAGACATATAAAGGACATCAACATGAACTCATATGCATCACCACTCAACTTTTAATGTCTGCTATAACCCCCTTAAATCAGATGCAAAAAGACTAGTTTCAACCTTAGGGGAAATGCATTAAATCTTCTTCAAATGGTATTAAACTGATCAAAATGACTCCAAATGCTTACGTACTGAACATGAAACTTGTGCAGCTCATAAATGAAAGTCCATTAATCATAAATAAATCAGAGGAATGATCTTTCATTTGAATACATTAGTACATCATTGCTACACATCAAGGTAGTGGGGAAATGACACCATCATTTCATTAAAAATCAGATAACTTATACATTTACATTTGGAATTTCGACCTGAAACTTTCTGAAGATGAAGAACAGAGAATTTAATTCATATTACAAAATAAATGGGGTATGGGGAGCTCCCCCAAACAGTACAATAGCTCACCAAAAACGCCCTCCCTCAAGGATCAAGAATATGCCATGAAAACTAGAAATGGTTGAAGGAGTGAGCTGCACTAGAAGAAACCATGAGCTGCCCTGTAGCTTACACCTGCAAATTAAGACTCCATTAAAGCTCCCAATGAAATTTTTGAATGGCCTTTCCAATTACCAACTTGGATGGAAATCTTTCACCCTCGAAATTGGTGAAGGCAAGAAACTAGTCATCCACTAGCTCTCCCTCTTCACAAATGCAATTGCAAATTCTAAAAATGATCAAAAGCCCCTATTCTTCTTTGTTCATGACTTTTATAAACTTCTAATGTCCTCCATGGGTCGAATTCATTCCAAGAGATTCATGCTAACTCAAGTTGAGAAAAGACTCCCAAGTATGTCACTTGTCCTTCCAAATCTAGCCCTCTCATTCTCCAAATTCGAATTGGTGTCTCTTTGAGAGCCCTAACTCACTTGAGCGCCATCTTGGAGGCTACCCTAGCTTCTATGACAACAATGATGAAGATGCTATGACATCTATGACACAAATCAGACTTGAAGGCTGACATCTGATATATATGACATGTCAGGGCTAAAAACATGTCATATATATCAGATGTCAGCCTTCAAGTCTGATTTGTGTCATAGATGTCATAGCATCTTCATCATTGTTGTCATAGAAGCTAGGGTATCTAGTCCAAGTGTCCACAAACTTCTAGTTTGACTCTTCATCTTCCATGGAAGTTACCATTCCATCCAAATTCGACCTATGATGCTAAATGCCATGTGTATGAGCCTACCAACTCATCCAATAATGTTTGTCTTCTCATGGATTCAAAATGGCAAGAGAGAGATGCCATGTGGCATTGAAAAATCAAGCTAGTGTGGGTCCCACATCCTCCATATGTCTTCAAAATAAATTGCCATCTAGAATTTCTCTTGAATTTATTTATTCAACCTCTTTATTAAGTACTTGAACTATTCTAATATCTAAACATCATTTATTATCCTTCTTATTTCAAATCCCAAAGCTTCCATCCCCAACCTAGGAAACTAGTAATTTTCCTTTGATAAACTCTAATGAATATGGCAAATGTGATTAGGCCATTGTGACCCAATGCAAAATTTCAAACATGACAAGAACTATGCCATGGAACTGTACCCCTCGGTTTTGACCCATTTTAAGACAACCGAGATGGTCGAAATTCAGATCAAAGAAAATAATAACTTTTTTCTAAAGTTCCTCTTGACCGTTACGTGTGACCATTCACTAAACTATGAAAAATAATGGCTACACATATTTGTGTTGATCCATAACATATTTAAAGCGTAACCATTGTTTCAGTGGGATGCCTTTTTGTAATTAAATAATCTCGGCAGAATGGTTAAACTAAAGCACTCGTGATCTAGCGAAGATCGACGGGAACGCATATCCAGGCCTGTAGAAACAACGTAATCGCAGACATGCGGGTCTGATACTTTACACCCTTCAGCTAGCACAATTACTATTGTTTTCGCAGTCAATCACATGAATCCACCGTCCAATATATGGATGACGTCAACTGCTGTTCCTGTGACAAAACTCAAGTACACAAATATATTTCTTTCTCGATGAGCACATATACTTACGTATTTTAATTGACAGATATCTTATGCGACATACACATCGACAAGAAATGGGGATTGCAAATCCGGATGAACCATACATATATGGTGCACAGCAATCAGAACCAATCAACCTGGATATCGTATGGGATGACAGGGCTAAAATAAAAAGCTTGATCGTCTAGAATATCGATATTGTCAGTGGGCGGGTCAACCCGTAATCGTTTCTCAATCTCTCTTAGCGAAAAGAGATATGGTAAGGACTCAGCGGAGATCGCGCATGGCAGAAGATCTAAAACATATATTACACTGAGAAGGAAATCGCCAGCTAAGGTGGTTGGCTAGTCCCAATTATGGAAGTAATCCTACAATATCTCAAACAATATCTTGGGCCACCGCAGAAAATCCTGCAAGACGCGATCTGCTTGCTACTGTACTAGCATATTTTAATCATAGTAAACCGAAATTTGTCATATGCTTCAAGACGCGATGTGATTTGAACTCCTAAATTTCGGAGCTAATCTCATTAAGATACAATGGCGGACAGATGGATCTGAGTAGCTTAGATTTTATTAAAACAATAGGCCGAGAGAGGGATATGATTAGAATAAATTATATTTTATGAAAACTTCCGCGCTTGGTAAAATGAGCATTGTTTAATTTGAGTACAATTTCATCAGGTCACTAACTCGAAGCAATCCCCAGGAGGATGGTGGCCGGTGTTATTAGTGTTAAAGTAGGGCAATTATTCTGGTGTTTAGTTGTTCAGAAATGAAACAGCGGTTAGTTGAACTGTTGACGCTCATTGAGTTTCCAGAGTGACAATAAAAATCAGTAAATTGTATTGTTGGTAACTAGATCTTTGAGTCTTTGAGTCTCTATCTATGTAGAGTATTTAAAACAATCGATAAAATTAATTTCCTTTAATAAAAAAATGTCTTTTTACATTTTTCCTCATAAGCAGTCTCTATCTACCCACATCTTATGCGACGTCGTTTCACTTAATTAGCCATCACATGTTTCTACCTACTCATATATAGATCTCCTCTTGTGTATTTGAAATGGATCTCAAGTAAATAAAAACTCTTACTGTTTTGTCACTTTCCTTATCCCCGTCATACAGTCACAACCAATACCTTCTTAGGTAATCTCTTCTCGTAAACCTGCTTTTAGGTCTACTTGACCTAAGACGAAGACTTGCTGTCCATTGCCAACTGTACTCTTAAATAAATTAACTTCATGCTGTGAATGTTTTGTTTTTTGACTATTTTTACAAGAACATTTAAATTAGCATGAATGTTTTGTTTTTTTTTGACTATTTTTACAAGAACATTTAAATTAGTACAGTCATTTAACTTGTAGTTATTGAATACAAATAAGTTACAAGTTATCTATTACTTGTTCTCTATGCTTAGTTGTAATTACCTATTATTTACCATGCCTCATCTACTTGTTACCTTCTTTAGTTGAATCGTTGTCTATTTATTATCTATGCATGAGCTACCAATTATCCATACATCAACTCTTTGTTTCTTTTATTTTTTATAATAGTTTATTTTGAATTTTGAGAAACTACCATAAAATCAATCTGGACAGTACATTTGTCCCATCCTCCTTTAATCTAGAAAAAACATAGATAATAATCAATCCCAAATTCTAAAACCTCTATAAAAGTAGTTATGAAACTAACCAGCAGTGTCGAACGCAGCTGCTTAATGAAAGAACTGTCCAGAGTGGCTGGTTTCCGTATTCTGAGTAACTGATCAATCCACCATCTGATTGAATTTTATGTACCGCTCCAACTATTATTCTATCGAATGGCAGGCGCAGCCAATATCCTTGCAATTACATCCGCAGTTTCTTTCACATAAGTATTTTGTTTTCCTTCTGAACTTTTGGGTGGGGAACTGACGCAAAATATTTCTTCATGCGCCAATTAAAGTAAATTGAATTAAAATTCGACATGTTCACCATCCATTGGAGTCGGAAAACTAGCTTTAATAGCTAAGGATCTGGCGCCATTTTGGGATTATACTCCCTCTATAATTTACTCGAACAACCGAATACACCTGGAAACTTCTTGTAGCTGCTGTTTTTAAGTGCGCAAATTAAAAACATTACCTGGAAAATTATTACGGTTAGTTCCGTGAAATGACACAGATGTTACATCCACCGAGAAGATGCGCCAAAACGTTGGCGGTGGATAATCGTGATCACTGAGTTGACACGTAGATATCAATGCTAGACGGCTCACCTCAATCTGTCTAGTTCATATCCTTAATCTGTCTAGTTCATATCGAGGCAGGTGGCTTTCGCTAGCTAAGATCGCGGCCCGCAGGCATATTCAGCAATCACTCGGTCTATCCACTTATAGGTAACCTCTCAACTTTCTGAGTGTTGGGAAATGGATCCGCAGACGCACACATTTTTTTGAATCTCACGCTTAGGATCAGTTTTATGCGCTTTTCAATCGATTTCGATATATGCTTATTAGCTATTGACTCAACGAATACTATGTCTCTAGATTACATTAACGGTGGCAAAATGGGGTCTCATAAAAACTTGGGCAAAAAATCATGCATGGAAAACAGTCGCTCGCGGTCAACGGTGGATCACGAACGGAAGGAGATCCAATATGGCTCGAGAAACACTAGAAAAAACAAAGAAAGAGAATGCTGCATGTGTGGTGACGTTGGCTTACAGGAAAGATTGTTCAAATGCTACAGATGCCACCACCGATTTCAACACATGTAAGATTTTTGTCACCCAGTAATTTCATCGAATGATTTCCATTACCTCGTCTCTAATGTTCTCTAAATTAGTTATTTTATATCTAATATGTGCACTGCGCGGCCACTCCTTGCAGATATTGTAGCAGATTGTATCCTGATCAATTGAAATTAGATGGGGTAGATGTATGTGACTGGTGCCTGGACTTCCAAGATAAAAAGAAAATCCAGACACACAAACGGAAAAGTGAATTGCGGGAACTTGAAAGTAACAAGACCAAGAAGGTAGCTGGGGTTGAAACTGTGCCCCAGTCGGCATCCACAAATGCCATGAAGCAGCCTGTAGCTGTAGCCACTGGGAATCCCACAAAGGCTAATGGTAAACCTAACCTTATACTCCACGTCAAATCTGGAGGGAGCAAGCAGAACCAACCATCCAGTCTTGCAGAACGCTGCAAGCTGTCAGCTGAAAGCTGCGGAAACGTACCCCGTATAGCTACCCGCAGCAACCCTACAAAAGTTGGATTGGGTCGTCGGTTTAAGCTTCTCTCGGACATGCTATGTTCGTAAAGCCAGGCTTTCTTCTGTGTTCCGAAATAGATTTTTGGGATTCGACATTTCGCGGGATTACAGTCGATTTCATTGCTGGAAGTTGATATCTCGCCAGTAATTCTATTAAACTCTTTTTCTAATCGTGGACAACAGATGTAAATATCTCCATTTCCATTTTATTAGTGAAATTTCTCTCTGTACATTCCAATTAGAGGTAAATTTGATGGGCAGCCGTACCCATGAAGTAAATTTTTTTTGCGGTTTTCTCTTTAAAACATTAGCGTGATGGGTCAATTAAAAATCGAGGTGCAGAGCAGAGTTGTTGAGCATAGGTTCTTGCAAGTGTTGTACCTTAGACTGTTATGACTAGGGAACATGCCAAGGTATCCATGGAAGGGCTTAAATACCTTCTATACTTCAAGAATTCAGTAGCCAAATGGCAGCAACTTATCAATATATTAACTGGTGTGACTAGTCAGAACAAGGACACTTGCATTTTTGGCACCATTTTCTAACTTTATCAAAATGTCAAGCTCAAAAAAAATGGATGAAGTTAAGAGAATGCTTCCAATACCAATATGTAATAAGAGAAGCCAAGGAATCCATGGAAGGGCTTACTTCAAGAATTCAGTAGCCAAAGGGGTAACCTTCAATTGGCAGAAACTTATCAATATATTAAAACTGTAAATAAACTGATTGGATTAGGCAGAACAGGAACAGTTTCATTTTTGGCACCATTTTCTCACTTTATCAAAATATCAAGCTAAAAAAATGGAAGAAGTTAAGAGAGTACTTCGAATACGATTATGCAATAAGAGAAACTGAATAAATACTATTTAAAATATCACTGGGATATCGAAGACAATAGTATCATATCCCATAGTATTTCAAATAGGGAAGGGGATGTCATTGAAAAAATTAACATTACAGGTCATAAAACTCCAAACTTAGTTCACTAACATAATAAATATATGATAAATAATAGATATTCGTAAACATAAACTTTAGTGGTCATTCTATCTTTAAGAATATTTCATAGAGAAATGGTTCATAGGTCGCTATATATGTCTAGATATTAGTAAGTATAAGGTTTAGTGGTGACTCTACCTTTAAGAATTTTCATTAAGAAATGGTTTAATAGTAAATAGTTTTCAACATTCATATCCATATTATATACATAAATACCAAGATTGAATAACAAACATTTAAATAGAAAATGAGCATATCATTGATCTCATTAAAACATATTCTTCCATAACTTGAGAGCTAACAAATGAATAACATGAATATAGATATGATTTAAACAATAAGGAGAGGTTCACACGCTTATAATGTGAGGAGTGAATCCTTCAAAATTTTGTAAAAAATGCAAGAATCTGATACCAACTTAATCAAATAACTCATACATTCTTAGTCCCATAAATTTCTTTAGGTGAATGTCTCTTCTCATTCCTTCGTCCCAAAAGACCCCTATTCTACCCCCATAATTTCCTTTTATCCTTTTCATGAGTGTTGAGTTCATCCCTTTCTTTGTTCAACTCTTTACTAAAAAAAAATTTGTTTTGAAGTGGGGCCCTCGCACAAAGTTGAGGGACCTTTTAGATGAAATATTAGTTTCGTGAAATGCACGAAAGTTTTGTGAAACCAAAATGCTCGAGCATTTCTTTGAACTAGGCATGGGTGGACCCGAGCCTGCCATGTCATTTAACACCCAGGATAGGAAACAAAAATGCTCGAGCGTTATGTATTTCTATAATGATCGAGCGTTATAGAAATACATAATGCTCGAGCATTCTGTTCAATATATTAAAACCCCAAAAGGGGCCACGACATCCATTCCGTGGTTCACGTCCACTATCCATGACAATGATGGGCGAGGAGAAGCAAGAATGATCGAGGGTTTACGGCTGCTAGATTGGAAGAGGAGGGAGAGTTGGGGAGGTAGGCATCTATGCTCTTCAATTTTCCTCATTCCCTTATTAAACATATAATTTTTATGTTGCCCCAAACTTTAAATCCAATTAAATGAAACCCAAAACTAAATTTTCATAATCAAATTACATACTAATTCCCACATTAATCACTAGGTTATTGCAAGCCTTCATACTGTTCGGGTACATAGGGTACTACCAAAGGACCGAACACCAAGAGCAACCACTTCACACAAACAGATCACACATCAACACACTGATGTTTTGACGTGGTTTAAACTCTCTTGAGGGAAACACTCCATGGCCCCGGCCAAATAGCTTCTACGGGACAATTTATTATGCAAAGAAAGAAATTTACAAATGAGCTTCTCATAATCGATCAACTAAATAATGACCCTCCATGCTCTTTAAATAGAGATCATGAACCAATCGGGTGTTAAGCCACGGATCAAGGTTAGGTTTGATCTAAGAGAAGTTGAGCCGTCGGATCACTGTATGTCGGGAACATATCGTGACTGTTGGATTAAGTATTTACAAATGCATACTAATACATACTAAAGAAACACACTATCCCTAACGGATATATTACACAAGTTGATCTTAACTAATTTCTAAGTGTCTAAATATCCTAACATCCCCCCTTAAGAACAACTTGGGATAGGATTGAAGGATTTACAAAAGTGACACTATTAGGAGAAGGAAGGAGGCATTAGAGCCTATCCCCCCTTAATGACAAGTTCCTGAACTTTTAACATAGATCGAATTTTAGAAAACTTCGCTTCTGTAAGAGACTTGGTGAAGATGTCTGCAACATGATCATCTGTAGGGCAAAAGAGCACTTCAAGAACACGATCATGAACAAGATTTTTGATGAAGTGCATATGTAGCTCAATGTGTTTGCTGCGTTGATGTAGAACTGGATCTTTGGCAGGCTTGATGGCACTTTGATTGTCGCACCAAAGTGGACTAGGCTGCTGCTGCTCGAATCCAAACTCTGAAAGGATCTGTCGAAGCCATAAAGCCTCCTGACTAGCATTAACTGTTGCTCGATATTCTACCTCTGCTAAAGAAAGAGCAAGAGCTTGTTGTTTCTTACAAGCCCAAGTAATAGGTCCAGATCCCAGACTGAAAACATAACCTGCAGTAGACTTTCGATCATCAGGATCGCCGTCCCAATCTGAATCAGTGAAACCAACCAACAAAGGTTTCCCCCCTGTACTGTAATGAAACCCAAACTAAACTGTACCTCGAATATATCGAAGTATTCTTTTAGCTACTTTCCAGTGACTTTCATGAGGTGTCTGCATATAACGGGCAGCAAGACCAATGGCAAAGGAAAGGTCAGGACGGGAATGAGTCAAGTATAAGAGACTACCAACAAGCTAACGATACAAGGTGGCATCGACTTCAGGTGAAGTACAAGTGGCAGAAAGTTTGACTCCAGACTAGAAGGGAGAAGGGGCTGGTGTACAATCTTCCACGTGAAAGCGATGAAGAAGATCACAAGCATACTTAGACTGAGAAAGAAAGATTCCTTCTTTGGTTTGCAGGACTTGGAGACCAAGAAAATAATGCAAATGTCCTAAGTCTGACATTTCAAATTTTTTTTTAAGACTGGATTTCACATGGGTTATAAGCTTAGGGTCACTACCAATAAGAATAAGGTCATCAACATATAGAACAAGTATGATGAGATGGTTTCCTACTTTCTTGGTATAGACATTGGGGTCAGAATGGCATCTAGAAAAACTAGTGCCAAGGAGAAAGTTATCCATTTTGGCATACCAAGCTCTAGGAGCTTGCTTAAGGCCATATAAGGATTTCTTAAGGCGGCAGACAAGGCTAGAGTTATTCTGAACATAGCCAGGAGGTTGTTCCATGTAAATTTCCTCCTGTAAATCACCATGTAAGAAGGTAGACTTGACATCCATTTGATGGACTTCCCAGTTGTGTAAGGCTTCAAGGGAAAGAACAAGGCGGATGGAGTTCATTTTTTCGACGAGAGCAAAGGTTTCATTGTAGTCAATCCCTTCAACTTGGGAAAAACCTTTGGCAACTAAACTTGCCTTAAGTCTTTCAACACTTCCATCTGATGCATACTTAGTTCTGTAGACCCATTTACATCTGACAAGTTTTCTTCCTTTTGGAAGAGGTACAAGATCCCAAGTATCGTTCGCCATTAAGGAATGATATTCTTCATCCATGGCTGCATCCCAATCTGGATTCCCTGAAGCTTGTGCAAAAGTTTCTGGATCATGATTCTCGGAAACTTGAGCCAAAAGAGAAGAGGCTCGCTGAAATTGAGAACGTGTTCGACGTTGATCCCTAGGATCACCGGCAAGATCACCAGCTGCTTCACATGTTGAACGGACCCATCGAGGAAGCACTTGTGCTGGTGCAACTAGAGGAACATGAGCAGGCGGAGGTGGATTTTCATCCTCACTATCATCATCAGAAACTGGAGTTGGAAACCTATCAAGGAAGTTGGAAGAAGAAGAAGAAGGCACAAACGCCGAATCAGGCTCGCAGGCCAAAGATGGTACAATTGCCGAGTTAGGCTCGCAGGCCAAGAGATTTTCATCAAATTTAACATCTCTTCTAATGATTATATCATGAGAATGTGGTTGAACAAGTCTATAACCTTTTACATCTTCAGAATATCCAACAAATATGCACTTCTCACTTTTAGGCTGCAATGCTTTCTGTTTTTCATTTGGAATGTGAGCCCATGCTTCACTACCAAACACACGAAAGTGACTTACATCAGGTTTAGTTTTACTCCATGCTTCTTCCGGTGTTATACCTTGTAATGCTTTAGTGGGGGTGCGATTAACTATGTAATTTGCACAATTAATAGCTTCAGCCCAAAATTGAAGACTTAGTCCCTTAGATTGGATCATACAATTAGCCATTTCTTTTAAAGTGTGGTTCTTCCGCTCAGCTACACCATTTTGTTGTGGTGTATATGGAACAGTGTGTTGTTGTTGGATGCCTTGTTCAGTGCAGAAAGTAGTGAACTTATTGTTAACATATTCTCCTCCATTGTCAGATCTTAACTTAATAATTTGATGACCAGATTGTTTTTCCACAAGGGCTTTGTAGGCCAAGAACATGTTAAATACTTCGCTCTTAAGTTTTAGGAAATAAACCCAAGTGCGTCTGGTGTAATCATCAATGAAAGTTAAGAAATATTTGAAACCAGAAAAGGAAGCAAATGGAAGAGGACCACACAAGACACTATGCACAAGCTCCAAGGGAACCGAGGCGTGCCAAGAGGCACGTTTGTCAAAACTGTCCTGATGATGTTTTTCGAGTACACAACCGGAGCAAACACCATCCCTGCAAGATACCATCAGAAGACCTGTCACCATATTTTCTTTACATAGTTGTTGCAATGAGCGATAATTTAAGTGACCAAATCGCTCATGCCAAAGTTTGCTCAAGTTATCACTATGAGCAACAAAAACTGAAGGGAAAGGTGATGACCCAAAGTTGTTAAACTTGTACAACCTGGTAATATCATCAACAATTCCAGTAGCTAGGACCTGTTGAGGATCTTTAAAATCCTTGATTACAAGTTGGTGAGGTGTAAAGGTCACAGTTTTACCTTCACCAGAATGAGTGATCTGATAGACTGATAACAAATTGCAGGAAATTCTTGAAACACATAGTACATCACTAAAATGACCATTATCTACTGGAACTGTTCCAACTCCTACAACACTTAGAGATCTATCATCACCAACAAATACTTGTTTGGTGTTACATTCATGCATAGTAGAAAAGATGGCTTGATTCTTAGCCATATGATAAGATGCTTCAGAATCAATGAGCCATTCATTTGAAGTAGAAGAAGAAGATGCATTATAAGAATAACCAGAAGCACAAAGTGCATGTCCATGAGAGGCAGATTTTGAAGACAAATCTAGGATGATGTGGTGCTTCTTCATTGCTGCTTCCAAGGCTGCCATCTTCTTGGAACAGTTAGATTCATCATGATTATCTTTCCCGCAATGGTTGTAATGACGCTCAGTCTTCTTGCCTTTTGGCTTGGATCCTTTGTCATTTTTTAAAGGAGCTGACTAAGAGGGTTTTGGACCCTTGTTTGACTTATTATTGTGAAAATTTTGTTTCTTGGGAGGCTTGGACTTTTCTTTCTGTTGGGACAATAAGGCTTTCCCAGATGTATCTGCATTGTTGATTATTCCAAGATGAATGAGTTTATCTTGTTCTCTAATCAAGGAATCACAAAAGGATTCAAGACTAGGCTCTTGATAGCTAGCTGCATTCAAGGATACTTTCATGGAGTAAAATGTAGATACAAAAACAGAATATGCAGGTCCAAGTTTGGAAAGAATATGATAAATGCATTGTTTGTCTTCCCTCTCAATCTTACATTCTGCACATAAGAGTTTGAGAGTTTTGTACTTAGATAAATAATCTTGAATGCATGAAAAGTCACTTGGATTTAAAGAAATCAACTCATTTTCGAGTTGGTGACCTCGAATTTCATTGTGTTTACCAAACATAGATTCCAACTTGTCCCAAGCAGCATTAGGTTCATCAATTCCAGATATGTGGAATCGCAAATCAGTAGAGATTGACATCCCAATCAATCCACGAGCTTCATCACATCTATTTTCCCATTTTATTTTCTTGTCATCATCAATGGGTTCTTTTTCTTTCCTTGAGGTGATTCTGAAAAGTCCCCTACTTCGTAGAACATCCTCCATACCAGATTTCCATGAGAAATAGTTGGAACTGTTAAGTAGAATATCACAAGGGGTGGCCATATTTGTAAAAGCAGAAACCAATAGTATGGATGTGAAGAGCTCAAAAAAATAGGCGGTTTAAAAAAAATGGCAATGAAAACTGACTCTGTATGATGAAGTCATGCTTGAACAAAGAAACTGTTGAAGATGTCCCCAATAGTGACGTGGCAGCTAGAGAATGTCCAGCAAAAAAAGAACCCCCCTCTTCCCAAGATGAACCTTTTGACAATCACTTTACAAGAAAGTTGCTTTAAGTGAACCACTTTTGTAAAATAAGTGATTTCACTTTTACAATGATATTACTTTTAAATAGTGCAACAATAAAAAAAACTTAAGTGACTCACATGTATTTTTATTTTTTATTATTTAAGTGAGATGCACTTTTACAAGAAAATAACTTGAAAATAGAAATTGCATGCACTTTTTCTTTTCAAAGTAACTTCCTAAGACTTGAACTCAAGACCTATTAAGGAATAAAGCAGCTTTGAACCAAGTGAGCTAGACTAAAAGGTATGTAAAATATGGGAAGGAGGAAGGGGGCTTTTTTTTTTAACTCTTCTTGCTCGGTTTGCGTGCTTGCCCTTTTTCCTACAACACAAACCACAAATCGAAACAAAAAAAACTTTTCCACACTTGTGGAGTTAGATCTTGTTAGCCTGCCCGGAAAGTCTACGTTTTCTCTCTGTTTCTGATTTGCCGAGATCGCGCAAGGTGCACGGCAAAGAGCATACGCAGCCAAGAAAAACCCATTCCCTTTCTATTTCTGATTTGCCAAGATCGCTCAAGGTGCTCAGCAAAGAGCATACGCAGACAGGAAAGCAACAATCCAAACCCAAAAAAAATCTAACAGTAAAAAATGATGAAATATGAGATTTTTCTTTTTTAAAAAGGAACATAAAAAAATGCGTCACTGTAACATTATACCTTCAGATCTGATGAAATACGTGTTTCTGGAGCAACTGGGAACCGTTTTCGATCAAACGAAAACTATTTCCCAATGGAAACAATGCTCCGGACGCAATGGAACACCTCCCACAGCCCAGCAATGCATAGATATACCAGAACTAGAAATCCTTTCGAGTTTCGGCAATAGCAATTCAAGATCTAGATCATAACCGGAAGCGGCACTTCATAAAAGCTCTGATACCATGTTCAGGTACACAGGGTACTACCAAAGGACAGAACACCAAGAGAAACCACTTCACAGAAACAGATCATAGATCAACACACCGATGTTTTGACGTGGTTTAAACCCTCTTGAGGGAAACACTCCACGGCCCCAGCCAAATAGCTTCTACGGGACAATTTATTATGCAAAGAAAGAAAGCTACAAATGAGCTTCTCATAATCGATCAACTGAACAAGGACCCTCCATGCTCTTTAAATAGAGATCATGGACCAATCGGGTGTTAAGCCACGGATCAAGGTTAGGTTTGATCTAAGAGAAGTTGATCCGTCGGATCACTCTATGTCGGGAACATATCGTGACCGTCAGATTAAGTATTTACAAATGCATACTAATGCATACTAAAGAAACACACTATCCCTAATGGATATATTACACAAGTTGATCTTAACTAACTCCTAAGTGTCTAAATATCCTAACACATACCTCCTTCTAATCTCTTATCACCTTCCTCTTTAGCATAGTCCTTTTTAAAATACTCTCCTTCAAACCATGAGGACTTGGAAGGTGCCTCAAAACCATGAGAAACGTTTATGTTGGTCCTAGGAAAATATTACACAACCAAACAAACAATTGCTACCAAACTTGGTTTCACTCCCTTGAGCATAAGAGTTCCTTATCGTAGAAAGATCCATAATTATTGTAAGAAAGATCCTTAATCTAAGTTTGAAGATATGAGTAGGAAAATATAATACAATTTCCCCAAACAACCAGTTCCTACAAATCTATACCATATATCCCTAAGATGATTTTTGTTATTACATTATATTGAGATGAGATTTATGTTTGTAATGTAATCATTCTTGCACAATATTTTTACATTTTTCATTTTTAAGAGATGTCATTATAGGATGTATATGTTTCTAATGATTTGTTTTTTATTTATTTTTGTATTGCAGTGCCGAGCATGGGTGCACACATAGACATACAAAGAGAAATCCAGATGCTCGGAGACATTCAAGCCTCAATTATTATTGTTGATGATAGACATCATTTGCTTGCATCCAATTTGGATGCAATGATAGATACCTTTAGTAGGTCAAATGGTACACTTCAGTACATTGCCACATATAGAGAGAGAAACAGGCAAGAATATGTCGATGGAATTAGCTACAAGAAAGTTAAGTAATTGAAGATATCAAAACAACACATCTTTTCCCTTTTTAGAGATCCACGGACGGGTGAAAACCCGTACATAAAAAAAAAACATATTTATATTGAGTGGTGTACATATCAACCATTCATAGATAATTGGATGGACCAATGTGACATGGTATTTGATATACCAACACACAACAACGGGGAAATGCCATTATATTTTCTTAGAAATATGTAGGCATAATTTGTTTTGGGGAAGCATGCCAACTATTTTTATATCTTGGAGTATCGAGGCGTTGGGATGTGGATAGCTTAACAACGTCCCAATGCGAGGCACATAGATCCCAATTTCCTAATAGCTCCACTTCGCAGGCGGCTACACAATCTAGATGTGCCTCCTACGCATTAATTGGTTCCATAGACGTAAGAGTCGTTCCTACAGTTGGCAGAGACAGCTGTTCGCCATAACACTTATCTTCAAGGTACGTACCAGGAAGGGCCATCAGAGCCACCATCTATTGGTGGTGCAGGGCCATGACCTCCCGATGGGGTAGAGCCACCTCCTTCTAGTGGTCGAGCATCATTTAGTAGTGGGACTAGACTCGCATATCATGATCACAGCTAAGATCCCCACCCATGCACAGTGTGTGGCCATCCCTTCTTTGGTCCTGTCCAAACATATGATAGTTCTAGTCGGTATTTTACTCAGGTAAGTAAATGGTTAACAATTTAGTCTTGTTTGAAAAAACAAATTCCTTACTATACACATATATAGATTCTACTATTTTTAATGTTTTTAAAACTTCTAGTTGCTACAAGTAGAGGATGTGGGGCAAGACTTTGCCATTGGTAATGCCCAGGCTCGTCCAGAGGCTCATGCACCAGAACCCTTTGATCTACGATATGTTGTCATACCTTTGGAAACAACAACTGACACCGAGGTAACTATTTCAACATGTCATTTTTTTAATACATGTTATTTTGTTATCACTTGTTAGTTAATTAATGCCACACGGTCTAATATTTACAATTTCTAAATTGCAGGTTGTAGACCCCCCATAGAGGGAAATCATTTCTTCTAGTGATCTCCCCCTTGGTTGGGAGATAAGTGGGACATAGACCATAGGGAATGAGTATATGGCAGAATATGCCACAGATTTGTTGGAAGCATACCGTATATCGGTAAGTATTTCAACATTGTCATCTTGTTAATACATGTTATTTCATTGGTTAATGCATTTCTAACTACGTTAGCACTTGGTGATTGTATCCATCACCTGCTATATTTAGAAAATAGTTTGTGTTTGCCTCTCCTCATAGTCCAAATGTGCAGAAGTGACAAGTGTATATGAGAGGCTCCACTCCTAGAAAGTGTGTGGATGTCCTCTATAGCAGACGCATGGGAGATCCATATACCCGTAACCTGACAAGGGTCATTGATATTGCAGTTAGTGTCGCATCTACAATAGGAACAATTCATATGGAGGTAACTATTTCAACAATTGTACATATAATAATCATGTAAACATATTGTTTATTCATGCATGTCTAACTATTTTAGCATTTGGTGATTGTAGCCATTAGCAGCAATAATGCCTAGCTCCCGCAGTCAATCCATGGTTGTGACCGAGTCTCCTCCTATGGTGAGATGTTCATTAATGACCAAGTATTTTTATTCAATTTATATACACATGTTGATAATTGTTGAATTAATTGAGATATGATCTTTTATTTCCAGAACAAAATTATAGAGAGGAATTCCATGAGCACACCACATGAATCGATACCTCGAATGGATTTGGTGAGTGTTTTCCATGTAAATAATTTGGACATAAGTTAATTTTTTATGTTTTTTAGTGGTAGGGTATTGGTGCATTTATTTGATTAAAAAATGTTTTGTCATTTGCAGACTCCTGAGATGCAGAGCGATCCTAGGGAGAAGGTTGATAGAGAAAAGTCGGGGAAAACAGGCGAAAGATTGATTTTGTATGTGTCATATTTGATATATGTACTTTGGCATACATGTACATTGTTGTACTTATGGATACATGTACATTGACAGGCCATTTAAGGGTTGACTACTTTGCCATATTTTGTATTATAAACAATCGGCTATTAATGCATCATACAATTTATTACATATTTTCTCTTAAGTTTCCACTTGTTCTTGTGATGATTTATCTCTTATACAAATTGATAAATTTGCTACTGAAATTTATATAATTACATCTTAAATCACTCATTTCATATTAGCTTTTAAGCAATATTTCTTCTCTTACATTTATTGCATTGATCAAGCAGCATGCCACCATTTTGTTATGAAAACATTATCTTAATGGAACAAACTAATAATATATTTCAATAGTTCAATGGACCCATTACATGCACGCTAATTTGAAATATAATTTAAAATTTTGGTTTTTGTCAATTCCAAGGGGTCATACCCATTGATTAGGATTATGGTTGCAAGGAAAATATGTTGCAAGGAAATGGAAAGTTAACAAAATAAGTCAAAATATGTTTTAATAACCTTTGTGATGTAAAACATGATACACATATCATCAATGTAAGCCTATGATATTTTCACAAACTAAGAAGAAGTCCAATAAATGCTACACATTTCATCAATGCTATCGTATTTCATCAAATGATAAGTACATGAGCATCTATGAAGTTTAGTTGAAGTGTTCCTACTCTAGCATGCTAAAAACAATGGCAAAGTATCAAGTCCAATGGTAAGGAATGCATGAACTAAAGTGAAATAAAATCCATTGAGCATTCATGTACATATGGTCAAATATACAACAATATTTAGCCCTAGGGTTTTCAACCCTATTTTATCTTATATCTTCAAAGGATCGTCATGTTTTTTTCATTGTTTGAAATCTGAGTTTGAACATTTAGTACAACAATAAAAGTGTCATACTTGAAGCCTTAAATATACTACCAACTGGAATACAAGTGATACTCAAACCATCCCGAGGATTTAGTGCATAACCCTAGTTTGTAAGGCACTAGTTTGTTCCAATATAGTGCTAACCGATAGCTTCTCATGAATTCACTTTCATAAAATTGTTCAAGGTCTAAAATCTGACCTTAAACTAAACCCTAATTTGTAAGTCCCTAGTGTGTTCCAATATATTGCTAACCAATAGCTTCTCATGAATTCACTTTCATAAAATTGTTGAAGGTATAAAACCTAGCCTTAAACTAAACCCTAGTTTGTTCCAATATATTTCTAACCAATAGCTTCTCATGAATTCAGTTTCATAAAATTGTTGAAGATATTAACCCTAGCCTTATTAAACCCTAGTTTATAAGACCCTATTTTGTGCTTTACCTCTTTCATATGTCCATTTTCTACTTGTCATAATTCTAATTCAGGTTTGAGTGTACATCGTTTCGTTATTTAGGGTCTTGAACATGCCTCAAACCATGTGTCATTGCAAAAAATATCTCAGTAGTGAAACATGGCTCTAAATATGTTGAAACATGGGATAACACGAAAGCAAAAACGATGAAATAAGATATGGACATGATAAGGACATCCAAATGGATGTGACAGTATAGATGAAATGATCTTGCAAAAAAAATTAGTAGGTTCTCCCATGCAATCATGTTTCAACACTAGCTCGTCTCTATGAACTCATCTACAATGTTACAATGATCCGGATTTTATGAGCAGAACGAAATGAATACAGATTATTATCAGATGCTTAACACAAAATAACAGAGACACAGTAAAACTGGTTTTCTATTCAATAAGGAAATAGGCTAGAACTGTAAAATGCAGCGAAAAACAAGCTTGCTGGAATGGTGGCGACTTATCTCTGAGAAGAGATGTGACGGCTGTGCTCATTTCGCAAGAAGATGGTTACAATGAGGCTCTCAAGGCCTTTTACAATAAACAGGAATGTCAAAAACCCTAGACATCCAAAAACCTAACCCTAGGAGATGAAGCGCCAAAAGTCATGTGGGCCCCGTTTGGGTAAGTTAGTACATCAACTTCCCGGGGTCGTAACTTTTAAATACGATCTCCATTGGAAAGGTCTATTCAAGATTTACAACTTTCAACTGGGGCCAAATGTATGCTGAAGGCAACCATTTGGCCCCCCAAATTGCCAAAAAATGTCGTTTAGGGCCTCAAAATGGCCCCGGAAGTTCAGGACCCGAAAAAATGCTAAAAATAGTACAATACCAAAATTGCCATAAAACTGTTTTGAGCCAGTTGGAAAGGTGGGTGGCCACCAATATCCACCTGGATCAATCCTCCCTCCTTAGGAAGCAATGGTCTCCATTGCGTTGAGTTCCCCCATCAGATGAGGAAATTTCTGCTGAATTTGGCCTCGGGTGAGCCACTTGCCTTGGTGCAGGAGCTTCCCTACTTTGACAACTAGATAAAGTTGGATCCTTTGATGTCGAGTGCCCTTGATCTATGTGTCTGCAATATGATCACTGGATGCTTGTTGTAGGCAGTTAGGGTTGAGCTCTGTTGGTGTCAACTTCTCTGCTATCTCTGAGGTGTCTAATAGTGGTGGGAAATATGGCCAAAGGAGAGCCACGTTGAAGACTGGATGCAGACCAAGGAAGGGGGGAATGTTGAGCTCAAAAGCATTGTCACCCACCACCTTGGTGATGGTGTACGGACCATAACGGAGTGGGCGAAGCTTTTGATGGGGCCCTGTAAAGCGTTCTTTCTGCAAATGCAACCAAACTTTGTTGCCCACCTGAAACTTATGTGGCACCCGATGTTGATCATGGCGCTACATGTACTTGGCATTAGACTTCTGTAGAATATCCTGAACCTGTTGGCGGATATGCTGGATCCGTTCAATGAACCGGGCGGCTTTGTCAGCTTCTGGGTACGAGTCGACCGAGGTGGTCGCAAGGGGAAGTTCAACATCCATTGGGCCCAATGGTTGGAATCCCAACCCCAGCTGAAAGGGGCTGTGGCCAGTTGAGCTATGCAGGGCTCGGTTGTAGCTATGTTGGACATAGGGGAGACTCTCATCCCATGTGCGGGGGTGTGTTGAATTGTACATGCGCAGGATATGTACGACCATCCGGTTGACGACCTCCGTTTGTCCATCGGTCTGGGGGTGGAAGGCAGGGGATTTGGTGAGCTTGGTATCCAGCAGTGCCCAGAGGCTTGACCAGAATGAGCTGAGGAACTGACTGTCACGGTCTGAGATAATGGTCTGTGGGATCCCAAAATGTACCCATACTCGTTCAAAGAAGAGCTTGGCAGTGGCTTATGCTGTGATGTTCTTCTTACAACCGGCTAGAATCGCCATCTTGGAAAAGTGATCAACAACCACAAAAAAACAGTCATTTCCCCTCTTGGTGGACGGGAGGCCCGACATGTAGTCCATTGAGATGGATTCCCACGGCCTGTCAGGAGTAGGCAGAGGGGTGTATAGGCCCTGTTTCTTAGTGGTCGGTTTGGCAATAGTGCAAGCGATGCAAGACCTGATATACTTGACGACATCCTGTCGAAGTTTCGGCCAGTAGAAATGTTTCTGCAACACTGCCACTGTCTTTTCGACGCCAAAGTGTCCTACAACCCGACTGTAGTGAGCTTCCCAAATCAGCTTCGCGCGCTCGCTTGATGGAACGCAGAGATGGCCCAGATGACACAACAACCCGTCCTGAAGATGGAAATTAGCAACCACTGAGTTGGTGCCCAACATTTGATAGGTGGTGGAGAAGTCAGGGTCTGTCTCGTAGAGGTGGGGCCATCCAGAGGTCTCATGGCCACACGAATCTAGCACCGTGGTAAGTGCCGTGACTGGAGGTCGACTGAGGCAGTCAGCAACTCGGTTGGTACTCCCTGTTTTATATTTGATGTTGAGGTGGAACTGCTGTAAATAGGTTGACCACCTCTGATGGCGGTCATTCTGCAACTTTCCTTGGGTCTGCATAAACTATAGTTGCTTGTGATCAGTGTGGATGACTGTCTCCTTCCCAGGAATGTAATGTCTCCACTGGCGGCAGGCTTGTACAATGGAGTACATTTCTTTGTCGTAGGTAGGGTACTTGCGGACAGCATCTGATAGTGTCTCACTATGATATGCCACGGGGTGGCCGTGTTGAGTGAGAATGGCACCCACAGCATAATATGAAGCATCTGTCTCGATCTCAAAGGGATGTTGCAGGTTTAGTAATGAGAGTACCGGCGATGAGCACAAACGCTTCTTTAAGTCATTGAAGAATTGTTGTTGGGACAGGCCCCACACAAATTTTTCCTTACCCCCACCCCTGGTCACTTGGCTGAGGGCCCATGCGATATGAGAGAATCCCAGCACGAACCGACGATAGAAATTGGCGAGGCCCAAGAAGCTCTGAAATTTAGTGTGGTTGGGGCTGGCCAGTCACGGATGACCTGGATCTTGGCTGGATCCACATGCACACCATGTCGATCAACGATGTAGCCTAAGTAATGGACCCTGTCCATGCCGAAGTAGCATTTTTCCAAGTTTGCATATAGTTTGTGCTTCCGCAGGGTGTGCAGAACCTGCTGAATATGCTGCAAGTGTTCTTCCCAAGTCTTGCTGTAGATGAGGATGTCATCCAGACACCACTACAAAATTGTTGGTGAAAGGTCATAGGATATCGTCCATCATCCTCATAAAAGTTGCTGGAGCATTTGTCAAACCAAAAGGCATGACTAGCCATTCAAAAAGACCTTCTTTTGACTTGAAGGCAGTCTTCCATACATCTGTCTATTCTATTGGGACCTGGTGGTAGCCAGACTTCAGATCAATCTTACTGAAGTATTTGGCTCCCGTGAGCTGATCAAGGAGGTCATCGATTCGGGGAATCGGGTACCGGTTACGGACTGTGATTTTTTCAGGGCCCGGTGATCAATGCAGAGTCGCCAGGTCCCATCTTTCTTCTGCACCAGCACGATTAGGCTCCCACAAGGTGATGAACTGGGACGGATGTGCCCCTTGTGGAGCAATTCTTGGATCTGCCTCTTGATCTCCTTGTTTTCCAACAGAGAGCGACGATAGACTGGCCCATTGGGTAGCGGTGCGCTTGGGGTCATATTGATGGGATGCTTGACCTGGCAGTATAGAGGTACCCCGGTCGGAGAGGAGAAGATATCTGAGTATCCTTCCACCACCTTATCCACTTGCTTCTGTTGTGTGGATAGATCGGTCATGGAGGCCCGAGATGTGGCTGCGATCTTTCTTTCACTCTGAGAGCGAATCACAAAGAAGACAAATTTCCCGGTCTGAGAGATGACTTCCTACATTGCTTGGCAGAGATCAAGGAAATAGCACTAGGAGGGACTGCCTCGGGTATCCTGTACAATTTCCTATTAAAAGAAATAATAACACTACGAGGCCTAGAATCATATACAGCATGACGTTTCCATAAATAAGGTTGGCCCAAAAGAACATCTAAAACTTCGAGAGGAGCAACATCACACAATACCTTGTCCTTGAAGGGCTTCATGCCGTATGGCAGTCGGCATTGTTGGCCGACGCGGAGATCGCTTCCTTTGCGGAGCCATCCAATGGTGTAAGGTTGTGGGTGCAGCGTTGTCAGCAAGGCCAAGTGCTTGACGACCTCTGCTGAGATGAGATTCTTCTGGCTACCACTATCAACGATGAAGTGCAACGGGGTGCCTTTTACCCACATCTGTGAATGGAAGAGGCATTCTCCTTCTTCTGGCTCGTCTGGTTCATCAAGCTGGAGCTTGGTGGTAGCAATGGTGGCACTGGGTTCCGCGTCAATGATCCATCTTCCCCTTTCTGTTTCAGACTCAGAGTCAGAACCCGCATCTAATTCAGATGCTTTCACTTCGGCCACCAGTGACTGCTTTGAGCGGCAATCAGCAGTGTTATGCCAAGGGTTCTAATGGAAGTTGCACCACTTCCCGGTATCTTTCTTTGTTTTTCCGGTGTCCTTCTTTGCTTGCGGCTTGGACGAGTTGTCCTGATACTGTCCATCTTTGCTCTGTCCTTTATTCTATGGGTTGGGGCCACCCTTTCCTGTCTTTTGATGTGAAGGGTTCCCAGGCCCAAATTCCCGCGTCTTTTGTTTGAGCTTCTGCTCGATTTTGACGGCATATTGGTAGGCCGCGCCCAAGGAAGAGATGTCCAGAAATTCCATTTTGGTCTGGATGTATCTATGCAAACCACCGTGATACTTGAGCACCAGATGTCGCTCTGAATCTTTGATACCCAGCTTGGTGCACAAGGTATGAAAGATATTTGTGAACTCTGGCACTGCTTGGTCTCTTTCTTGTCGCAGTGTTGTCCATTTGGTATACAAGTCGTCATAACTTTCAACAGGGTAGTATTGTTCCTTTTGCTCACAGAATGTTTCCCACCAATCTTTGACATGGGGAACGGCTTTAAGGAGCGCAAAAGTAATCTTTTCTTTATTCGAAAAGTTATGGACAGAAAAATACCCTTCTAGTAGATTCAACCACTTATCTACAACATCTACGTCTATCTGCCCTTCAAATATAGGGATATCGAAGTTGATTTGTACCTTGAAGGGGGCGGCACCTCCACTCAAGGAAGATGCGTCGCTTGTTGGTAGTCGCCGAAGGATTTGCGCGAAATTATCCATCATCTCATTCCTCTGCTGCGTGAGGGCTTCCTCAAGCAACATTTTGATAGGATCTCCTGTCTCGTCATCTTTCTTTTCTCCTGCTATGAGAGGTCGCTTGGGCATACGAGAGATTTTTTCCTCAAGAGAAACAAGCTCGAGACCCAATTCTTTGTACCCTGACCTCGTTGGGGACATGCATTAAGACGACAAGGAGCAGACCGCTCTGATACCACTGATCCGGATTTTATGAGCAGAATGAAATGAATACAGATTATTATCAGATGCTTAACACAAAATAACAGAGACACAGTAAAATTGGTTTTCTATTCAATAAGGAAATAAGCTAGAACTAGAAAATGCAGCGGAAAACAAGCTTGCTAGAATGGTGGCAGCTTATCTCTGAGAAGAGATGTGACGACTGCGCTCATTTCAAAAGAAGATGGTTACAATGAGGCTCTCAAGGCCTTTTACAATAAACAGGAATGTCAAAAACCCTAGACATCCAAAAACCTAACCCTAAGAGATGAAGCGCCAAAAGTCATGTGGGCCCCGTTTGGGTAAGTTAGTACATCAACTTCCCGGGGTCGTAACTTTTGCATACGATCTCCGTTTGGGGTGCTCGGTAGCCCATTGGAAAGGTCGTTTAGGGCCTCAAAATGGCCCCGGAAGTTCAGGACCCGAAAAACTACTAAAAATAGTACAATACCAAAATTGCCATAAAATTGTTTTGAGCCAGTTGGAAAGGTGGGTGGCCACCAATATCCACCTGGATCATACAATTTACTAAATTTTAACACTACAGATTAATTCAGAGACCCCTTTAACATGGCGGGGTCTACAATTTACTAAATTATAACACTAAAGATGGATTCAGAGACCCCGTAGAAAGGGGGTATTTGCCACGTCTTTGCATCCATCTGCAGTGTTATAATTTAGTAAATTGTACAAATTTATTGTAAAAATTGCAATTTTCCATTATCAGAGTTAGTCATTTATGTTCCCGTAACTAAATTAGTC